>MU225019.1:3045181-3096217 GCA_018584345.1 Thuja plicata | reverse complement strand
CACACACACACACACACACACACACACACACACACACACACACACACACACACACACACACACACACACACACACACACACACACACACACACACACACACACACACACACACACACATGCAAAATGCCAAATGCCAAATACTATATGATTATGAAGTAATAGATCACAACATTAATATTATTACATATTTAAAATTATTATAGGATATAACACAGATAGAATAAAATCACATGCCTCAAAATAAATCTAATCATTGAAAGATGCCATAACAATAAACTATGAAACACATCAAGATAACCATAAGATCAAACAAGGTCAACCACAACCAACAAGACAAGTCAAACCAAACTCCTGACCAAGCATGAAACATTTAAATAAATCATAGCAAAGATCAACTAAAAATCATCCCAAGAAGGAGAAATAAATGAAATGAATAAAAAAATCATACAACCAAATGCAAGGAACCTCAAGTCACTAGCCACAACCATGCCTGACCAAGAAAGGTAAATCAAGATTTTGTTGACTTGTTGGTCAAAACCTCCTTGGAGATTTGTGACATGGCTTAACTACCTCCTGTGGGTCAGGTTAAATATGGCATTTTTATCAGGCATTGAAAGTTTGAGCTTTTTGTGCAACGACAAATGATTCCAACAATTGGTATCAGAGCCTTGGGTCATGGGTTTGTGTCTCCCTTTAGTGGGTGTTGAAGGCTTAGTCAATGCTGAGGGGGAGATTGTTGACATAGTGTTCAACAAATCCTTGGAGATTCATGGCATGACTTAACTACCTCTTGTCGGTCAGGTTAAATCTGGCATTTGTATCGGGCATTGAAAGTTCAAGATTGGTGCAACAAAAAATGATTCCAACAGGTTTTTCATGCCAATAGCTAACTGAAAAAGAAAGACCCCCCATGTTCATGAATTGGATAATATCAAAGCGAGACTCGTAAATGGACTTCGGTACTATCTCCACAACAAAAACCATCGAGGATTTTGAGAGCACACTTTGACCTGTGGAGCCATGTGAAGTCGATGCCCAGTACCTACAAGACTGCATCACCAAACAAATATACATGTGCAGATATGAAAAAGATAGCGCAAAAAATGACAGGGGTTGAGACATCATGTGGACCTCACTAGGTGAGTAACTATGACTGGACTTCTAGCCATACAAGAAGATCACATATACAAGCACATATGTAGGCACCTAGTATAGAAGACATTATTAATCAAATAGAGAGTAAGGGTTAGATCAAATCCATCATGTAATCCATCAGGTGATTTGTGTTAGTCCCTTAACCAAAATTAATAATTAAAGAGAATCATAATCATGCATGTAATCATAGATGATCAATAATCATGTCAATGTAATTTAGAATCATAACATATCAAGAAACTAATCGTTAAGGATATCTTGAAACCATATTAAATAATATTCATATATCAATTAGGAAATAAGCGTCAAAGTATCATAATCAACTCTTTAGTCTTTATAACTAATGTAGCCATGGTAATCATAATCATTGATAAGGAGTACCTCACATAGTAACCATTTAGATCTATCAGGTGACCACATAACATCAAGGTCTTAAAATCTCATGGACACATAAGATGATATGAATACACATGGATGAACGTATTTGAAAACATTAATTATTGTCAAAAATAGGACGTGAAGTTATTATAGTTGTAATAGAATGGATTATGCAAACACCTCAAGCAGGATCATAATCTTATCGAAACCAAGCATATAAGTCCCTACAACATTCCCTAACTTACAATAAGCATAATAAGGACATGTTACGGTTGGAGGGGTATTCGAGTATACAATAAAGAATTTCGAAGGTGTAGAGATCACAAATGGGAAACCCCACAATAATAAGACCAACTTTTAAGCCAAATATGACATTGAAATAAACATTTTAAACTAAATTTTCACTTTTTGACACCTATAGTAGTGAAACCATTAGATGATTCAAAGTACTGATTTGTGGCATTTTGTTTGTAGATTCTAGATATACATTTAAAGGAAAATTGTGAGTTTTAGTATCTTTTAATAACATTTTTTATAGTCAAAAAATATTTTTTAAAAGTGAGGTTTTTTTCATAATACATAAATATTTTCAAAGGGTAAACTTCTAATTTTTAAATATAGAATTTTAAAACCAAATATCTAGTGCTTGAATTTTGTTTCAAGTTTTTTTGTTTTATATTTTTTTGATTAAGTTTTGAAGTCAAAGTAATTATAATTTAGATAGAGGTGTACGTCATAATACATGACTTAATGCTAAAGTTTATGTTAAAAATTGACACAACAACATGTGAAGCTAAAAAGAAGAATGATGTCACCTCCACAGTGACAAGACAAAATAGACAAATACTCACGGTGGGATTTTCCTTTTCTTCATTTTATCATCAAGTGAGAAATGTTGTGGTAGAGTAAAAAATTGCAATGACACATAGGTCAGAAGAAGGTGTAATAGGTCTATTGGTTAAAGATATAATAGTGTAGTTAAACAACAACATGGACAATTTTATGACAAATTCTATTGTTAGCCAGTTGCTTCTATTGGATGAAAATGTTGGAAATATTAGTTAGTCTTGTCATTGATGTCAACTAAATGTGAAGTGATTGATGGAAACATGTTAACTAGTGTTCCTATGTTCTCTGGTGTTGCTCTTGAGTGAGAATTTTTTTAATAGAATGTTACAATATTAGAAGATGAAATATGTAGGAAAGAGTATTTGAAGTCTGTATGGGAGAATACTCCACATTACTTTGCATTTGGTGATGAGAGTTTACATTTTTGGATTGAATGTTTATGTACTATGAATGTTACACTTATATTTCTAGGTCCTTAATATTGTATTTGATGTGGTTGGTAGTTATAGTTTGTTGAGAGTCAGGTTTTATATCAAGATTGGTATGGAAAATGCCCCACATTTCTCTACATTGATGTTTCTATTTTTGCGGTTAGGAGGGAATGTTCAAAATATTTGTGTAGTGATTTAGTATAGCTTTTAGTCATTGTTTTTATCCACAATAAGAGTTATGATGTTCTATTTCTCAACAATATGGTTTGTGTTGGTCTCCAATTTACTTAATCAATTTTCTTGTTTAGATCATATTTTGTTGCACTTGATGCCAAATTTGGAGGATGTGTTGTTGCGTGCAAACCATTTGAATCTTCTTACAAGTATGTGTTATGGTTTTTTCAAGTCCCCTTTACTGCGTGGGGTGGACTACGATCACTACAATTGATCTTGGTAGCCAACTTGTTTGGAATTATGTTTGTTCTATTTTGGCTGACCTAATTAAGTGTTTTGTTGATGAAGTTGATATATATAGAAGATCATTTCAACATTTTGAAGTGTGAAAGAGTGTGGAAGATATTGGAGAAATGCTCCATAAGCTAGGATAATGACAACTATGAATTCTACAGTAGAGACAAATAAGAAATAACTAGTAAATGAAATGTATTGCTAAGATGTCTACAAATGTACAAAGGCCCTTCTTATAAAATATAAATGTGGAGAGTAGAGTGCAAACAAAAAGCACAAAATCCCAAAATCAGCAAGAAGAGTAGGTATAACCACTCAAGCACAAAAAGTGATATGCCCATAAGCTTTAATATATAGAAGTGTATCTAGAAGATGGCCAATTTATTTAGTAAACTTAAGAATGTGTGTACAAACTAAACATGTACACAAATACTCCCATAAGTGTAACTTAGGGAGAAATATGCAAGATTTGCAATTATTGAATGAAAATGTAATACAAAATATGAGATACATTATGGGTCTTGACCACATTGCCATTTTAGGTACCCATGTACAACTATAATACAATAAAATGAAAATGTCTCACAAATAGAGAAAAGGAGAAAAAAATTGTGGGAGAAAACTCCTATCCAAAAGGGAGAAAATACACTACTGAAAAAAAAAAGTAAAAGGAAGGAGGTCTCCTCAAGATCCCTCAAGGTCCACTTCCTTCACAAAGATACAAATGATTTCCTCCCATAGGAGGAAAGTTGAGAGACTATGTAGCCCCCTCATAATGAATAATCTTCTACAAGAATGGTAAGAGTTGTAAGATAGAAAGAGATGCAATGTTTACAATCCATTTGTCTCCCCTTAGGAAGAAACAAAATCAAGTAAAAATACAAGAATTATTTGTTAGTCCGAAGGGTCCAAGATTATTATGAGGGGGGGTGAATCAGTAATCAAAGATATCTGCAAATTTTCACTTCTTTAACTCAAAACCAACATTCACAAATTTACCTATTGATAAGAAAATGAAACTTAATGAAATAAACACAACCATAATGCATGCAACACATAACACATATTTTTAGATGGAAACCCAAATGGGTGAAAACCACTGTAGGAATGATGACCCACAAATAATGTACTCTTCTGAAGTAGGCCCTATTAGGATCTTAACCCTAATAGGAGTTTAAAAAGACACTGTTAGTGATGAACCATAACTGATTGAAAGTTTGAAGATGTTAAGTTGATGATACCCGAGATGTAGCAAGTTAATGCAAGACATTAAATCAGTTAATGTATTGTATTTTCATTGATTTAAACTTGATATAATCTGATTGGTTTATACATATTGTCAAAAACTTCAAAGAATCAAAGAGATAAAGGTTATGTTATCAGTAATGCATAAAATTTTAGTATACACAAAGTGACAACAAACACTGACAGACAGTGCACCCCGCCAGATGGAGAACCCTGAGAGAAGAGTCACAGTGATACCCGAGCAAGATGCCTAATCAAGCATTATCGACGAGCAGAACCATAGTGTTACCTGATGGACAGACAACCCCGGTGGACGGAGATGCCCGAGGAAAACTGAAGTCAAGGCTGAGCTAACAAGGAGTTAAACACCGACAAGAACTGAAGTTCAGAAATGAAAAAAAGACTTAGCTGGAAAGAGCTAAATATGGAGTTAACTGGTTGATAACATTGCTTTTATCGATAAGTTAAAAGCCAGAGATAAGCTAGAGTTTTAAAGATGTTTTATTCTAGTTGTCAAGGAGAAATCTACATGATAAAACTGAAGTATGCTTTAAATCAAGAATGATGAGAATTGCGGATCACGCCAAGAACAAGAAAGACAAAGACCTAGAAATGGTGAAATTATGTCTATAAGAGAGACAAGCTAATTCATTATGAATTGGTGGGTGAATAGAGAAGAAGATGTTGAAGAGAATACTGGTGAAGAAGAATTCATCGGACCTGATCAACAAGCTATAAGACAGAGCTAAAGATTTCTGTGGACACTGAGCAACAGAGAAACACAACATCACCAAGAAGAAAGAAGTGGATCAAAGAACAAAAAAGGAAACATTGATCAGAAAGGTATTACGAGCTTACAATAGATCTGAACATCTGCAAGTCTAAGTTGTATTTATGAACAGATCATATACTATTTCAGTTTAACCATTAGATCAGAAATTCTCTTAACCGAGTAGGATTTAACAATCCTTTATATATTGAGATACATCCCAAGGAGTATCAAAAGGTTAATTCATGAAGATAGCATAGTGAAATGCTAAATATCAAGTGATTAACTGTTAGTGATAAATCCTCTAACAAGGTCACACTTAATAGTGTGTTTGTAACCTTTAATAGGGTTGGCTCTTCATTGAGCTCACTTTAGAAGAGTGAAAATTTTGGGTTACCGGTCCCAAGTAGTTTTTCCCTTAACAGGGTTTCCATGTTAAAATCCATGTGTCAAATGTGTTTATGATTCATTGCTTTGATGTTTTGATTTACACATTACTAAAACAAGATTGATCGGTAAATACTAAGTTATTTACTGTATTTTGGTAAATGCTAGACTGATATTTGATAAAGCTTAAGAATAAGGTTTAACAGTGAGCTCCAAGTAGTAGTTATTTGAGAAGATAATCTAAAGGCATACATCTTGTAGGACTGAAGATAACTTGAGGTTTATATTTGAGATATAAATTTTTGTGGTTGATATTGGATTAATTTTTGAGGCCACTGATTCACTCCCCCCTCTCAGTTATTCTAACAATTGGTATCAGAGCTTGTGTGCTTAGAAAGGAAGGTTTCAAGACCTAAGAAAAATATCAAAAGATGAGAAAATGGGATGTGCCTAAGTTGAATAAGGACAACTTTGCATTATGGAAAATAAGGATAAGACTCCACCTATCATGTATTGGAAATGGTGTTACTTAATACTTGGATACTGAATATGTATTGCCTACATGACCTCACACACTTGATCAATTAAGAGAAAATCATGAGCACAATTCTATGATGATAGAACTTGCTTCCTCACTCTCCAAAGCTAAATTTGAAGATGTCAAAACATGCACCTATGCAAAGAAAATGTGGGACAAATTGAAGCTAGTACATGGAGGAGATGCAAATGTACTAAGAGATAAGGCATAAAGCCTAAGAGGAAGGTTTGATGATCTAAGAATGAAAGAAGGAGAAAACATCACTCAGTATAGCTACAGACTCAAAGAGGTATTCAACGCTATCCGAGGAGTTGGAGGTGTACTTGAAGAAGGAACAATGGTAAGTAAAATCCTAAGAACCTTACTATCTATTGATGCTATTAGAGTATCTGCTATACAAGAGCAGTACTAAATAAAAATGTCACTCTAGATAGTTTGGTAAGTAGAATTATTTCATTTGGGATGAATAAATTTGACAACAGTGTCTTACCATCTATTGAGTCAGCATTCAAATCTTCTTTAAAGATAAGTAAATCAAGTCATAAACAGACTATGAGAAATGATAGTGAAAGTGAAAGTGATGACCAAGGAATTGATGAGATTGAAGTACTAATGGCTAGAAGATTGTAGAGGGGAAAAGGTAGATACAAAGGTAAATTACCATTGGTATGTTTTAATTGTAAAGAGATTGGAAACTTTGCTGCTAGATGTCCTAAAAAAAGAAAAGATGACAGAGGTAATGACAGATCATATGAAATAAAGTTTGACAGAAGTAATGACAGAGATTACCGAAGAAACCAAAAATTTGACAGAAGAGATACCCGAGACTACAAGGACAAAGGGAAGAAAGTTTGTTACTTGGCTGAGAACAGAGCTGGAGATACTGACACCGAATCTGATGAATATATTGAGATGGTATTTTTTCCATGAAGGATGATTAGGACGAAGAGGAAAGGTATGTTGAGACTGCACTCATATCTAAGGTTAGTAAGAATGATGTTGGGATTATAGATAGTGGATGCACTCACCACATGACTGGTGATAAGGAAAATTTTGAAACTTTTGAGTATTATAATGGTGGATTAGTAAGAATGGGTAATGACTCACCCTGTCTAGTTGAAGGTAAAAGAACCATAATGTTGAATAATCTGATTAGATGTGAAAATGCATATTGGGTGAAAGGCCTTAACTATAATCTATTGAGTGTTTGACAACTGAATAATACAGGTCACCGAGTTTCATTTGAAAACAAAAAGGCAAAGATCTTTAATGAATCAGGAAGGTTGATTGGAACTAGTGAACAAAAAAAAGGTAACCTATTCTATCTTGATGATATTAACACCACTTAATTAATGGCTAGAAATGAAGACATATGGTTATGGCATAAAAGGTTATGTCATGCAAATTTTGACAACATTATTAATATAAGCAATAAAAGGAAAGTAAGAGGCTTATCGAGCATGTCAAAGTCCGACCATATCATGTGTAAGAATTGTCAAAAAGGTAAAATGACAAAGTCTAGTTTCAAGAGAAAAACCCATACATCTAATGCTATTATAGAATTAGTCCATACTGATCTATGTGGACCCATGAGAACTAAAATCTACTATTGCGATAGATACTTCATTCTATTTGTAGATGATTATTCTAGAATGATGACAGTTATGTTGTTAAAGGAGAAATCAGAAGCATTCAAGATGTTTAAATGGTACAAAGAAATTGTAGAAAAACAAAGTGGTAAGGAACTAAAATGCTTAAGATCAGATAGAGGAGGAGAATTTATTTCTGATGAATTCACTAACTTCTGTAATGAGCATGGAATTAAAAGACAAGTTTCTGCACCAAGAACACCATAACAAAATGGGATTGTTGAAAGAAGAAATAGATCCATTGTTGATTGTGCCAGAACACTGATGATTTAGAAAAACATCACTCAAAAATTCTGGAGGGAAGCTATCAGTACTGTTGTCTACACATTGAACATAGTGCAATTGAAGAAAGACACCAAGAAGACACCTTATGAGCTATGGTATGGATACACACCCAATGTAAGTTACTTCAGAATTTTTGGAAGTCAATGTTATATCTTAAAAGATGATAGAAATGGAAAGCTTGACTCCAAAGGTGAAGAAGGAGTATTTCTAGGGTATTCCACCAAAAGCAATGCTTATAAATGTCTTAACAAATCCTCTAAAAAAATAATTGAAAGTGAAAATGTCAAAATAGTTGAATTTGCTGAGAAAAATAATGAGGAAAGATGAAAAGAACCATAATATTACAACAGGTTTGCCTACAATGAAGAACCTGACACTATTCCTAAGCAATAGTGTATCTGTTAGATTAGGTGAAAAACTAATCTACCAAGAACACCTGCATGCATAACCCCGTCACATGGAAGAAGCAAAAGAACAGAAACAAAAGAAAACTATGGAGGTCAAAAGATAAGAGGCATCATGTTCACATTCAAAAGAATAATCTATTATGAAAAATATATCTATTATGAAATACAAAGAGGTGATTCCTTAAAAAGGAATCACAAAACCCTAAAAGGGAAACCCTAAGGTTGGCTTAAGTAACTAGAGTGAATAGGTGAGTTAGTAATTAGATCAAAATGATTTAATTAACAACCCAAAAGGTCTATTACTCTAACACCCCCCTTAAGATAAGCTTAGGGAGAAGCCAAAACCTAGGAGACTACTGCAAAAAGCAAGAAAGATGGGTCCCAACAACAAAAGCCTGATCAGGTACCCAAGTACAAGAAATATTTGTAAAGTGGGGAAATAGAGAAAACCCAATGGGGAAAATGCTACCCCAAAAAAGAGATAAACTAGATGAAGGAAACAAAACCTCCAATCTAGGGAATGTCCCAAATAAAGGAACAAGAAAGAGCATGTATAGCATCTCTGAAGCATGAAGCTGCAAACACTGTCAGAAGTAACTGTTGGAACCCCCACTGAAATAGTGCATGAACAGGTAGAGAAGACAAAGTCTAAAGAGCTGATCAATCAAAGAGGTGACCTCCAAAAGTAGGAATGAATGAGTGTCTATATAGTAGATGATCCATCTCACCAAAATGCATAGGTGCCTAGCCACTGCATCCGCCTAGTACATAGGAACAAAAATTGAATACGTAGATCACTCAACTGAACCAAGGAGGCAATAGAACCAACAAGTGAAACCCCCCATAATGCTGAACAGGGAGAGGTGTGATAGGAACACTAAAATGCAATGCCAGAAACAACTGCAAGAAGAAGAATTAGGAACACCCAGTGCAGAAGAAGGTACAAGCACATGATAAAGGGCGGTGTCAAAGCAGAAGAAATGATCTTCTAGATAGACAACATGGGACAAATGTCATGGAAGGTACACTCACTTGACAAAGGTGGATGAGCACATAAGGCAAAACATCATAACCCCCCATGACACTTTATAACTGAGTGCGAGTACAAACAAACACAAGGTGTACAAGAACCCAACTATGCAATAGCCGACACTTTATCTTAGTATGTTTACAAAAAACATAATGCTATAGAAGAGAAGTATGCAATGTTTAGAAAGTCAGAAAGAAGAGTGAGCCAGAAGAATAGAAGAAGAGATCCCAGGACCTGTAGAACCCAAGTAATATGCCAGAGTGTGAAAGTGAAAAACTCAGAGGAGGAAGAACATGGAGTAGAATCTGGAGAAAATACCCCTACCACTAAAAAAATCACTGAACTAGCTTTCCGACAATATCTGGTTTGCCAAAAATAGAGTCCGGATGAGCAAGATATGGCTCTCAGAAGGAAAAAACAAACATCAAAATTTAACAGCAAAAAACACTATCAAAATGGCAGAACCCAAAACCCTAACATCCATCATCAAAAAGAGCTTGGAAAGAGCTTTCTGATGATATAAAGAATTTAGAAAAAGGCCTCCGTTTTCTCCAGATAGAGAAAAAACACCAACAGAGGCAAAAAAGGGCTCCAAAATTTTTTTTTATAGCTGGGCCGGCGGGGGCCGGGTGGCGGTGGGCAGGCGGTGTGGGGCCAGCGGGGGCCAGTGGGGGTCGAATGGTAGTGCGGGCTGTGGTGGCACTGTGGTGGTGCTGTAGCGGTGCCTTCATCACAATGCATGCTGCATTTTTTAAACACAAAAAACCTAAGAAAAATGGTTTTTTTATTAAATTTTTTTTCTCGGTTTCTATGCCCATACTGCCCTAGAAACCAAATTTTTTTTGCCTTAGAGCCACGTTGTCCAAAATGGACAAGTTTTATATGGCTTTTGGGGTTTTTGGGTGCTCTGAGCTCAATGGAGATGTCTATTTAAGCCCAAAGTGAACATAAAAAAATCCCACCTCTAAATCCACATAAAAAAACTCTGAAAACTTGAAAACCTCCTACTTCTGAAACACTTCAACAAAACATGAACAAAGAGCCGCATGATGGCTCTGATACCATGTCAGATTAGGTGAAAAACTAATCTACCAAGAACACCTACATGCATAACCCTGTCACATGGAAGAAGCAAAGGAACAGAAATAGAAGAAAACTATGGAGGCCAAAAGATAAGAGACATCATGTTCACATTCAAAAGAATAATCTATTATGAACAATATCTCCGTTATGAAATACAAAGAGGTAATTCCTTAAAAATGAATCACAAAACCCTAAAAGGGAAACCCTAAGATTGGCTTAAGCAACTAGAGTGAATAGGTGAGTTAGTAATTAGATCAAAATGATTTAATTAATAACCCAAAAGGTCTATTACTCTAACAGTATCACTCCCAAGCAACATAACATTGCACTCGAGCATCAGGCTGCAAACACCAAAAATCATGAATTGCTCAAAATGTTGTACCAAGCAATGGAGATTAGAATGAAGGTCAAGATGATGATCAACATGAGGAGAAAATATCTAAGCCGGTACTTTCCAAGTATGTCAGAAGAAACCATCCACAAAACCAGATCATAGGAGACAAAAAGGCTGGAATGAGAACAAGAGTAAGTCACTAAACACTAGATGTTTAATTTGTGATTTTAAGCCTAAATCTGTCAATATTGCACTTGAGAATAAAGAATAGGTCAGTGCCATGAATGAAGAGATAGAACATACTAAGAAGAACAATACATGGACATTAGTACCTAGACCAGATGACAAGAATGCTATTGGTACCAAATGGATATTCAAAAACAAGCTGAATGAGAATGGAGAAGTCATAAGAAACAAAGCAAGATTAGTATGTAAGGGGTATGCACAAGAAGAAGGTATTGACTATGGAGAAAACTTTGCACCCATTGCTATACTAGAAGGAGTAAGAATTCTACTTGCTTATGTTTCATTCAAAGGATTCAAGGTATACCAAATGGATGTCAAATCTGCATTCCTAAATTGAATACTAGAAGAAGAGGTATACATTGAACAACTAGAAGGGTTTGTTGATCCTAACAAGAGAAACATGGTTTGTAGACTACACAAAGCCTTGTATGGATTGAAAAAAGCACCAAGAGCCTGGTATGAAAGACTTCACTCCTATCTCATAAGTATTGGATTTGTAAGAACAAATGAAAATGATAATCTATATTTAAAAGAAGATACTAATGATAACATTTTGATTGCTGAAATATTTGTTGATGATATCATATTTGGGGGTAATAATATGTTATGTAATTCATTTTCTAATGAAATGAGCAAATATTTTGAGATGTCAATGTTTGGGGAGATCAAATTCTTTCTTGGTCTACAAATTCTTCAACATGATGCAAGGATATATATCACACAATCCAAATACATCAAGGAAGTGCCGAAGATATTCAAGATGGAAGATTACAAGCCAGTTGAAACACCTATGACAACTAGATGCAAGTTGACAAAAGAAGATAAGTCAAATGAGGTAAATCAGACCCTGTATCTAGATCTATGATTGGAAAACTCATGTATGTTGTAAGATTCTCTGCTAATCCCAAAGAATCACATGTGACTACTGTCAAGACAATTCTGAGATATCTAAAGAATACTGAGGACTATGGTTTATGGTATATAAGAGAAGGAAAATTTAAGCTTCAAGTCTATACAGATTCTGATTGGGCTAGAAACTTAGATGATAGAAAGAGCACAACAGGAGGAGTATTATTCATGGGTGACAGACTTGTCACATGGATAAGTAAGAAGCAAGGATGCATCTCACAATCTACTACAGAAGTAGAATATGTGGCTTCTGCTGTGAATTTCTCAAAAATTGCATGTATCAAACAATTACTGGAAGGTATGAATATGAAAATTCTTGAACCAGTGATTATCTATTGTCATAATACTAGTGCAATAAACATATCAAAAAACCTTGTCATGCATGCTAAGACTAAGCATATTGCTATCAAGTATCATTACTTAAGAGAACAAGTGCAAGAGAAAGAGGTGATACTAGAATATGTTCAATCCAAGGAATAATTAGCAGACATATTCATAAAGCCATTGCCTAAAGATACATTTGAGTACTTGAGAAAGAGACTAGGGGTCTGACCCTTGTCTATTGGTCACTAAGCTGACTAGGAGGCTGCATTAGCCAACACATAATCATAAGATCATTCATATTGATGCAAGCAAAGAGATGGACTGCAAAGATACATCAGTACATAGTAAGGTACTTATCTGCACCGAACACCAGAGTCATTGTACTATTGATGGAAAAGGAAATTCAAGGAGTATATTATAAAAAAGGAGGAAGGATATACTTTGACATTACTGTCAAAGGGAGAGAGATTATATCCATATGAAATACCCATCATAATAATCCAAAGGGAGAGAAGTATCCTAAGGGAGATATGACTTAAGGGAGAGAGTATATCCATTGCTATCAAAGGAAAAAGAGATGATCAAGGAGAGGAACAGTCAAAGGGAGATAGAATTAGAAGCTACTACATCTATCTAGTGAAGGGAATGAAGATTAAAGAAGCACTCTGCAAGAAAAAAATCTAAGCTAGAAGAGCTTACTGAGAGCCATACATTTGTATTGGTTATAGAACAATAAGTTTGGTAGATTGATGAACTACAACTGATATATTTCATATTTCATTAGCAGTAATGTAGTGTGTTTCCATGAATGCCAAAGGGAGAGATTGATGAACCATAACTGATTGAATGTTTGAAGATGTTAAGTTGACGATCACCGAGATGCAGAAATTTAAAGAAAGACATTAATTCAGTTAATGCATTGTATTTTCATTGTTGTCGAATTGATATAATATAATTGGTTATATACATATTGTCAAAAAATTCAAAGAATCAAAGAGATAAAGGTTATGTTATCAGTAATGCATAAAAGTTTAGTATACACAAAGTGACAAAAAACACCGACGGATAGTGCACCCTGATGGATAGAGAACCCTGAGAGAAGAGTCACAGTGATACCCAATAAAGATGCCCGAGAAAGCATTACCGACGAGTAGAATAATAGTGTTACTTGACAGACAGACAACCCTAATGAATAGACAACCCCGACAGACGGAGATGCCCGAGGACAACTAAAGTTAAGACAAAGCTAACAAGGAGTTAAACACTGATGAGAACTGAAGTTCAGAAATAACAAAAGACTTAGCTGGAAAGAGATAAATATGGAGTTAACTGGTTGATAACATTGTTTTTAATAACAAGTTAAAAGCTAGAGATAAGATAGAGTTTTAAAGCTATTTTATTCCAGTTGTCAAGGAGAAATCTACAAGATAAAATTGAAGTATGCTTTAAATCAAGAATGACAAGAATTGCTGATCATGCCACGAACAAGAAAGACAAAGACCTAGAAATGGTGAAATTATGTCTATAAGAGTGATAAGCTAATTCATTATGAATTGGTGGGTGAATAGAGAAGAAGATGTTGAAGAGAATACTGGTGAAGAAGACTTTATCAGACTTGATCAACAAGCTATAAGACAGAGCTAAAGATTTTTGCAGACACCGAGCAACAGAGGAGCACAACATCACCGAGTAGAAAGAAGTGGAGCAAAGAACATAAAAGAAAACATTGATAAGAAAGGTATAATGAGCTTATAATAGATCTGAACATCTGCAAGTCTAATTTGTATTTATGAATAGATCATATACTATTTCAGTTTAACCATTGGATCAGAAAGTCTCTTAAGCAAGCAAGATTTAACAATCCTTTATATATTGAGATACATCCCAAGGAGTATCAAAAGGTTAATTCATGAAGATATCATAGTGAAATGCCAGATATCGAGTGATTAACTATTAGTGATAAATCCTCTAACAAGGTTGCACTTAATAGTGTGTTTTTAACCTTTAATAGGGTTGACTCTTCACCAAGCTCACTTCAAAAGAGTGAAAATTTTGGGTTACCGGTCCCAAGTGGTTTTTCCCTTAACATGGTTTCCATGTTAAAATCCATGTTTCAAATGTGTTTATGATTCATTGCTTTGATTTTTTTCTTTACACATTACTAAAATAGGATTGATCTGTAAACACTAAGTTATTTGCTACATATTTTGGTAAATGCTAGACTACTATTCGGTAAAGCTTAAGAATAAGGTTTAACAGTGAACTCCAAGCAGTAGTTATTGAGAAGATAATATAAAGGCATACATCTCTTAGGACTGAAGATAACTAGAGGTTTATATTTGAGATATAAAGTTTTGTGGTTGATATTGGATTAATTTTTGAGGCCACTAATTCACCCCCCCTCTCAGTTATTCTAATAGTTAGGTGCCACCCAATTATGGGATTTACCTCTAGCCCTGTTAGGAGCTTTACCCGGTTAGGAGTAACTCTATTACAAGATTGCAAAATCAAGTCAATGAGACACTTTGTTAAGAGATTTACAAATAAGACCTATTATGTCTACTCGGTTAAGGGATTTATAATAGGAAACTTGTTAGGGTCACTTGATCTAGAAATAAAATCTCCTTTTCTTGATCAGATCCTTTTTAACAAATACATTCTCTTCTTAGAAGACTCTGGTACACCCTTTCTTGATCGCACCTTCACATCCATGATCTACACACAAATATTTGATTTCATGATATAAATATCACTGCTCAAGCCCTAATCCTTCCACCGCCCTAAATCTCACCCAACACATTTTAAATGAATTTTTCAATCTCCGTGCTTAGAGAGATCAAACCAAAATACACATGCTAATATAAAAAACATCTTTAGAAAATAGGTTGGCCATAGGATAGACCCTTACAATTTATTTTAACAAGAACAATCAAACACGTTTTGACCAACTCAACCTTCATCTTGATAAAACATCTACCTCGATAAATGTAATGCCAACACATCACCACAAATTAATTAAGACACATAAACATGAAATTTGGAATAGAAATGATTCATCACAACTTGATTTTCGATCACCAAAAGAAAATCTACCATTGGTAGCTCAAGAGCATTGTCACCTTCATTGAAAAACAACTTTTGTAACCACAAAACATGCTTATAGATCATTCAAATCACTCATAGTCATAACCATGAACTCAAAATAGTATCAAAAACATAATTATATGATCACGCCACCTAACTCATCATAGATTTGATAAACCAATCAAATCATGCATTGCTAGTCACATACTATTCTAGCAATTGCCCTGTCATACTTCAATCAATTATAACATACAAAAATCATACATTCAACAGTTATGATCAGAGAGATATCATCTAAAGAAATTCCCAAGTATCCCTTAAGGATTGTAACCACTGAAACCACTTGCAACACATTGTTCATCCTTCTCACATACTTGGCAACCCACTAAGAACATTAGGTCAATACTTGACATTAATGAAAACACAATAAATGATCATCTCAACACCAAATATGTACCATCACATCACTTACCATCACTACATCAGTGATGGCAACAATATCTCCCTTTGGTATTGACAAGAACACAATAATAAAAACATCTTCTCAATCAGATAACTTGCTTTTCTTGTGTTTTTGCACTAAATCTTCATCTCTAAATACGTGTCTCCTCCTTTTTCTCTCTCTCTGATATCATTTTATTTCCCATCTATCTCATCTATTTTCTCATCACTTCTCAATATTTATCTCCCCCTTTGACAACAATTCCAAATATTCCATACCATAAATCACTTCTTCTCCTTGGATGTTGAATCAGGTAATCAATACCTTTACCACCAACTTCTCCCCCTAAGGAGTAGCACCTTATTACACTAATCCAACAAATATTTCCAATATAAAATATTAGACTAATGTAACAACATCACTTTAATTCTTCTTAGGTAGGGGAATGACCACCAACTTGCCTCTTAGATACTAAAATGTATCCTTTGGTAGTGGCTTTGTAAAAATGTCTAAAACTTTCTCCTTAGTTAGCACATACTCCAACTGTACCTCTTTATCTTGAACCTACTCTCTAAGAAAATGGTACTTAATTGCAATATGCTTGGTGTTAGAGTGCATCACAGGGTTTTTGGATATGTTTATAGCACTAGTATTATCATAATAGATAAACATCAGTTATGTTACCTTCTCCTTAATACTTTCAAATATATGCTTCATCTTGAGTGCAATTAATAGAAACAACAACATATTCTGCCTCTGCAGTAGATTGGGAAATACAATTCTACTTTTTTCTTGTCCATGACACATGTCTCTCTCAAAGAAAGAAAGATCCTCCACTTGTTCTCTTCCTATCATCCACATTACCCACCCAATCTGCATTAGTGAACACACTCAAAGTAAAAACTGCTTTGTGATCATACCAAAGACTATAGCCTTTAGTCCATTTTAAGTATATAAATATTCTCTTCAGGGCCACCATATGGGATTCCTTTGGATTAACTTGAAATCTAGAAACTATCCCAACTACATGTGCTATATCAAGCCACTTATGAACAACATATTGCAACTTATTGATCATGTATCTCTATAAAATTGCATTCAACTCTTTAGAATCATCTTACTTGGATAGCATACAATTGGTCACCATTGGAGTTCCAACTGATTTATAATCTTCCAACCCAAAATTCTTCAACACTTCCCTCACATACTTTGTTTGGATGATGTAGATTCCATCACTAGGCTGAGATATCTACAATCCAACAAAGAATTTGATCTCTCCAAACATTGAAATCTCAAATTTTGTCCTCATTTCATCTGTAAATGCAATGCTCATCTCATCATTTCCACAAAAAAGATGTCATCCACAAATAATTTAGCAATCAACAATCAACCATCCTTCTCAATCTTCAAGTAAACATTGTTTTCCTCACTTGTCCCGATGAAACTGATTTAGATTAGATATGAGTGGAGTCTCTCATACCATGTCCTTGGTGCCTGCTTGAATCCATAAAGTGCCTTGTTCAACTTGCACATCATGTACTTTTTTTCTGATATTGCAAAACCATTAGGCTATTCTATGTAAACTTCCTCTTCCAGAATTCCATTGAAGAATGTAGATTTGACATCCATTTGAAAAAAATCAAAACCTTTGTATGCATCATAGGCTAGAAAAATCCTCACTCCTTCAAGTCTAGCCACTGGTGCAAAAGTCTCGCCATAGTCCAAGCCTTCTTCTTGTGCATAACCCTTAACCATAAGTCTTTCCTTTATGACTACTTCACTAGCTTCATTGAAATTATTTTTGAAAACCCACTTAGTTCCTATCACATTCTTATCAATAGGTCTGGGAAAAGTACCCAAGTATTGTTCTTCTTTATTTTATCCAATTCTTCTTTCATGGCCTTAAACCAATGTTTATTATTCAATGCGTCTCTTACATATTTAGGTTCATGTTTAGAAATAAGATAGGTACTTTCTCTAATCTTTCTTCTAGTCTGAACACCAAAATTCTTATCACCAATAATATAATCAAAAGAATGATTCAAGTTTACATACATTGGTATCACCGGTTCTGGTCTAGGAGCCTCTTCTACCGATTGAACTAGTTCATCCTCATTATTATGATTTTCAAATTCTTGCTCCATTGTATAAACATATACGATCCCTTGATCATCTCTTGATTTATTCTTGCTGCAACCATCATTCTATTATGAGAATTTATCAATCTCCACATTTTCACTTTCTATCAACTTATTGGGTCTCTTGCTTAGACACTTGTATGCTTTTCTCTTTATATAATATCCCAGGAATATTGCTTCATCACTCTTAGGATCAAATTTACCTGTATAGTCATCTCTCTTTATGTAGCATCTTCTCCCAAAAAAATTGAAGTATTTTACACTAGGTATGTGACCATGCCATAACTCATAAGGAGTATTATTAGTGCCCTTCTTCACATGTACCCAGTTCAATGTATAAACATAAATTTTTAAATCTTCTCTCCAAAACATCTGAGACACGTCTCTTTGAATCATCATTGTTCTTGAAACATCAATAATAGATCCGTTCCTTCTCTTTGCAATCCCATTTTGCTGAGGAGTTCTAGGTGTTGACATTTTCCTCTTAATTCCATGTTCTTCACAAAACTCAGTGAATTCAAAAGATGAGAACTCACCACCTCTATCAAATATCAAGCACTTTAGACTCTTACCTATTTCCTTTTCAACTCATGATTTGAACACATTAAACATATATAATGCATCTGATTTGTCTTTTAGAAAAGTAACCCACATCATCCTAGAGTAATCATTAAAAAAAACATAAAGTACTTATCTGCATAATAGCTTCTTGTTCTCATAGGACCACAAAAATTAGTATGTATTAAATCCATACCTTCAAATGAAAATGACTTACTAATAAAAATAGAGCTAGTTAACTTTATCAACTTACATTCCTTGCAAATGACATTGTCTTGTTTCACTAGTTGTGGCAAACCTCTAACAATATTCATCTTACTCACTTTGACCAAACTATCAAAGTTAATATGAAAAAATATCCTATGCTAGAACCAACTATCATCAACTTTTTCAATCAAACAACTCTTTAATGTAGTATTTAGATGGAATAAGTTACCTTTAGTCTGCAAATCGGTAGCAATCAGATCACCAAATCTTCCAAGTATCCTACATATGCCTCCTTTGAACTCTATAAGATAACCTTTGTTATTCAACTATGCTACACTCAAAAAATTATAGCCTAGGCCTTGTACCCACTAGACATCATCACAAATTATTTTTCTATTTAGTGTAATAGATCCTATTCCTTTTACTAAGTAGGAAGAATTGTTACCAAATCTTATCGGTCTGCCATGAAATTCTTCCAACTTGGTGAACTTACTCCTGCCACTAGTTATATGACATGTACATCCACTGTCTATTACCCAATATTCACTGTGATCCATGCTAGAAATCAAGTATTTTTTTCAATCTATAGGGGGATCCTCCTTGACAATAATAAAGATAAATTCTTCTTCATTATCCTCATATTCCTCATCGGTAACCCCCTCATCACCAACAAAAAAGAAAGTCTTCTTTCTCTTATCCTTGGATCTCTTAGTCTTCTCCTTCTTATCATTATCAAGACACCTGACAATAATGTGTCCAATTTTGTTACATGAGTAACATCTAATAGTTGTCTTTCCCTTGTACTTATCAGTTCCTCTAGATAACCTCCTATCAAGAAATGCTTCCAACTCTTCTTATTTATTTTCCCCAGATAAGATAGAATCATAATCATTAGAGTAACTTGACATACTAGAAGATTCATGAATAAATTCCTTACCTTTCCTTATAGGTGTAAGAGACATAGATTCCCTAAATGCAGCTTCAACTCTTGGAACACTACTATCTTAATTGCTAAGTTCAAATGCAATCAACTTTCCAATCAATACATCAAGAGTGAAAATCCTAGTTCCTAAAGATCCCAACTACTGAATAATATAAACCCTAATGGCATAAAGAGGTAACAAGGTTCTCAATAATTTACTTACCACATCATCTTCTTCAATAGTTACACCAACACTTTTGATAGTAGCAACCACTTCTTTAATTCTCTAACCATACTTCTCAATGTTTTTTACCTTCAACCATTCTCATGTCATAAATTTTTTGTTTTAGGCTATCAACCTTAGATTTTTGGACATGTATGTCACTACCATACACTAACTTCAATTTCTCCCACACATCATAGGCGGTTTCAAGATCTTGGATATCAACAAACTCTGCATCAGATAATGTACTTGCAATGGCTTCCATAGCTATAGTATTCTCTTGCTATTCCCTTAGTTGATCTGCATTGATAGTCTCGCTTGGTGCAACATAATTATTAAAAAAATTATTCCAATACTATTTGTCCATACCTTTTAGATAAATCTTCATTCTACCACTCCACACTAAGTAGTTATCCCTTGTGAATTTAGGACCTTTCTTCCTCATCGTTCTCAGATGTTGACCTCAAGTTGTTAAGCTTCACCATAAAGAGGACCAAAGATCTCATACCAATTGTTAGTCCAAAGGGTCCAAGATTATTGAGAGAGGGGGAGTGAATCAGTAATCAAAGATATCTAGAAATTTCCACTTCTTTATTTGAAAACCAACATTCTTAAGTTTACCTATCGATAAGAAAATGAAACTTAATCAAATGAAGAAAACCACCATAATGCATGCAACATATAACACAAAGAATTTCACATGGAAACCAACATGGGTGATAAAAATGGTGGGAATAATGACCCATAAATAATGTACTCTTCTGAAGTACGTCCTGTTAGGAGCTTAACACTGTTAAGAGTTTACAAAGACACTGTTAGGTGCCACTCAGTTATGGGATTTACCTCTAGCCCTGTTAAGAGCTTTAACTTATTAGGAGTAACTCTATTTGGAGATTTAAAACTCAATTTAATCAGCCACTTTTTTAGGAGATTTAAAAATAAGACCTATTAGGGTCTACCAAATTAAGGGATTTACAATAGAAAACCTGTTAGGGTCATGTGATCTGGAAATAGAAACTCCTCTGCTTGATAAGATCCTATGTAACATATACATTCTCTTCTTAGATGAATTTGGTACACCCTGGCTTGATTTCGCCTTCACATCCACGATCTACAACACAAATATTTTATTTCGTGATATAAATATCACTGCTCAAGCCTTAAGCCTCCCACCACCCTAAATCTCACCCAACACATTTGAAATCACTTTTTCAATATTTTATCTTAGAGATATTACACAAAAACACACATGCTAATATAAAAAACATATTTACCAAGCATGTTGGACATAGGATATGCCCTTACAATATATTTTATCAAGAACAATGAAACATTTTTTGACCAACTCAGCCTTCATCTTGATAAAATTTATACCTCGATCAATGTAATGCCAACACATCAACACAAATAAATTGAGACATGTAAGCATGAAATATGGAATATAAATGATTCATCACAACTCAATTACCAGTAACCAAAAGAAAATATACCATATTTAGCTCAAGAGCACTGTCACCTTTCACTAAAACAACTTCTGTAACTACAAAACATGCTTTCCAATCATCCAAATCAATTACGGTCATAACCATGAACTCAAAATATTATCAAAAAAATAATTCTATGATAGAACCACCTAACTCATCATAGATTTGATAAACCAATCAAATCACTCATTGCTAGTCATAGACTGTTCTAGCAGTTTCCCTATCATACTTCAATCAATCATAAATTACACAAATCATACATTCAATAGTTGCGATCATATAAATATAATCTAATGAAATTACCAAGTATCTCTTAAGGATCATGACCACTAAAACCACTTGCAAAACATTGTTCTTCCTTATCACATAATTGGAAACACACTAAGAACACTAGGTCAATACTTGGCATCAATGACAACACAATAACTGATCATCTCAACATCAAATCTATACCATCACTGCATCGGTTATTCCAACATGCTTTGCATTTTGGATAGGAATTGGTAGGAAATAGAATCTAAATGTATGATGATGTCTCTAAAAACTACTCACGTGTCTCGTTATTCATGAAAGATAATGAGGCCAAACTCTATTCAATTAAACAAGAAGGTGACAAATTGGATCTATGTGGAAATTAATATGGAAAAATATCTAAAGGAAAATGTGATGTGACAGTAGAAATGTAATAAATTTCATCAATGGGGAGTGTTAACCCCTCAAATATGTCTTCAAAATATAAAATGTGAGCTTCCAAAAATAAATGACCAATGTTTGGAAAATAGGAATCTCAATCAAGAAGACAAATAGATACCTCATGCAATGAAGCACTAACAATAAGTCCTTCAGCCAAGTCCAAAAGATAATTATGTTCTCATTGGTTTAGAACAATAGAAGTCTCAAATGACTCTAGAGAAGGAGTCAATATAAGTGAAGGAAGATCAAATATCTTTGAAGAAGAATCAAGAACCTCAAAATAAACCTCATTCTCATCTAAAGTTTTAAATTGCTCCAAAATGTAAAATTCCATAATAAGTATTATAATTGTAGAAAATCCTTACTGAAGGATGATGAGGCACACTATAGTAATAAAGAGGATCATATGGAAATGGTTGAGTAACATGGTTTTCACATAACTCCCAAAGGTCATCATATACATGTATACCTATAACTCCTACAATATATTCTCTTTTGCAATTCCAAGTAAATAACTAACCAAGTTTGTTAGGGAGAGGAACTAGATCGTATAAATGTGATGATAAATTAATCCAATGAAGATGATTAATAATTATATTTATCCATTTTTCATAGTTCCCATTCTTCAAAATAATTAATTATTAATAAAATGAAAACCCCATTATAACAATTGTTCAATGAACCAAAGATCGTGCCATCACATAGAAAAATTAGATTTAAAAATTTGATAAATCTTGAGTTGGTGCAATAATATATGGGCCCAAAAAGAGTGATATGAATGATAGAATTGGTGGTTTCATGTGCTAATCAAGCATAATAAATTGTTCAAGAACAAATAAGAATGTAGATAGCATCACAAATCAACTGCCAAAAATATCAAGCCACGAGGAGCACAAATGTTCACACCCCAACCTTCATAAGCCATGAGATTCACCGTGTGAAGAAAAATCACAAATATAATGATATAGGTAACCTCAAGGTGTTCTTCACAATACACTAGACAAGACCTTGTTTTCCCTAGTCCACTTTAGGATCCTAACTCCACTCTAGGACCTCACAAGTCTATAGGAACTGAGCCTATGACTACTCCTAACTATTCCCTAAGAGTTACAACTATTGTGTTTCACCTTGAAGGACATCCATCACTAGTTTTGTCTCAATACTTCTTCTTGGCCTTGTAGAATTCCAATGCTAAACTATTCATATAAAATCCACACATGCTACAAGGGCCTTGTACATTCTTTGTATGATCATTCTGCATCTATACAACTCAAATTCCATAGGTCTTCAATCCCTACTTGGTCAAGTTTCAAAATTGCACCCAAATTGTCCTATTAGGCCTAAACCACCAATTAGCCCTATCCAGAGGGTTTTTCAAGATTTTCTCTAAAAACTTCCACACAACCCCTAAAAAAAATATAGGATCTAGATACCCTTTTGAGAAACCTAAAATATTTCTAAGGTCTAGGGTTCCCAACTTGTCTGTACACCTCTGTCCTGAAATGTAGGTCTATTAGGCCTATTTTGGCTCCTCACGAGCACTTCTCTAATTTATATGAAAAAATAAATCCAAATGGATTGGTTGGGTTCTAAACTTGACACTATGGGTCTATGAGACTCTAATGACACTAATCCCACACTTGGTTCAGTACTCCCATACACACCCTTGTCTCTGCACTCTTGTTTTCCCCTGCCATACCACTAACCAGACTATCCTAGCTCACCTAGGGCATGGATTTGAAAATAGTATCTCGACTCTTCAAGACCTGTACTTGCATATATACACTATACATAGGCTACCCTAAAACATTCATCTACCCTTAGGAGATTCCCACGGTTAGATTTCATGGGGGAGCCATGGAAACACAACCTACTCTAAACTGAACCAACAGACTCCCTAAACCCTAATCAATTTATTACTGCTACTAAATTAACTCTACAGTACTTTATTAATGAATGAAAAAGTCTTTTATCTACCCACTCAACACAAATATATCATTACATTGATCAGTTCAATCCATCCAAATTCTCTGTAACTCAGAATGCTCGAATATTGCTAACTACACATAATTGCAGAGCTTCTTACCATTCAAATTTTTTTTATTATCGTCACTTCTCCCTTGGGAAATGAGTCACATACATCCTTTAGATGATTCTTCCTTGTTTCTAGGCCTTTTCCATTAATTTCCCACTTGTACAATGAGGGGAATCCAAAGTTGTCGAGTTGCATGCAACATTTGCAAAAGGTTGCAAATGTTGTCATGACAACTTTTGAGCAAATTTTAGCATCTTTGCATTTATGCTTCCATCCTATCTTTTAGGGCCTCTAACCCATATGGTTAAATGAAATAAACTCATAAAATACTAGAAAAGCATCTGTCCTAATATGCTAGGGTCTAGGCCACATTTAGACCATATTTCCCATTTAGACCAAAATTAAGCAATAAAGTAACCTAACTATACTAGGTTGGATTAGACACTAACTATCTATCCACCTAGTAACACACCTTGCAAGACCTTCTAAGGTTCAAAATAAACACACACACTGATTTGACCAAGGTCAGTTACAAGCCAAAACATCTAGGGTTTAGTAGGTGGCCTAGGTGCTCCTGCACCATCCTCCCTAAGTGAAAGTTTTCAATCCATCCTTGGATTGAGTAAGTCAGGATCAATGCCCAACTTTTTGAATTTTGACTCCTTTATCCATGTTTCATTTGCATCCATTTGTCCTTTCCACTTCACTAAGTGTTCTTTGTATTCCTTCTTCCTTGGTTTCTTGTAAATTATGGATTCTAGTATGTAGTATGCCTTCTTGACACGTGTAGATAGAAAATGGAGTTCTTCTAACTCTTGTATGGAACCAAGTCTACAATGTTAAAGATAGGTGATAAGCCACTGTTCTTTGGTAACTCCACCTTGTAATCATTTGCTCCATACTTGGCCAGCATAGTGCAGGGTCCAAACCTTCTCATATGTAACTTGTGTAGGATTCCTTTTTGTAGTCTAGCCTTGTTAAGATGTACCATCACTAGATCTCCAACCTTGAATTGAAAATCCCTCTTTCCTTCATAAAATTTACTCTTGATCTTCTTAGTATTTTCAATCAGTGTCTTCCTGACTGTATCATGAAATTCTTGCATAACATATGAAAAATCCTCAGCATATCTACTGCCTTTCACTCCATCCTTCAGTTCTCTGAGCTCATAAATACCTCTAGGGTGTTGGCCATATACAATTTCAAAAGGACTCTTACTAGTAATCCTGTTCATAGTGTCATTATAAGCATATTCAGCTTAACCTATGAGTTGGTCCCATGTCTGACCATAATCCTTTGTTAAGCATGTTAGGAGATTGCCAAGGCTCCTATTAACTACCCCCATTTGACCATCAGTCTGACACAATGCTCATAGGCAATCCATGTATTCTGACAGAATGCTCATAGGCAATGCTCGTATGCAGATCCAAAGGATAAGTTGGTGCCCAAATTTTGCCACATAGTCTTCCAAAAGTGACTCATAAACTTGGTGTCTCTATCTGACACAATGCTCATAGGCAATCCATGTATTCTGAAAACCTCTTTAAAGAAAAGAGAAGCTGTTTGACTAGCATCATTGGTTGTTTTGCATGACACAAAGTGAGCCATTTTTCTAAACCTGTCTACTATCACATAGACACTATCCATTCCCTGTCTTGACTTAGGCAGTCCAACCACAAAGTCCATGCTCAAGAATTCCCATGGTGTAGTTGGGATAGGAAGTGGTTGGTATAGGCCAACATTAGTGGATGTTCCCTTGGCCTTATGACAGACAATGCAAATCTCAACATATTTCCTAATATCCACATTCATCTTTGGCCAAAAGTAAAATCTCTAAAAAAGTTCTTGTGTCTTAATGACCCCAAAAATGGCCACTCAATGCACCTTTATGTTTCTCCTAAATCAAATTCTCCCTTATAGACCCTCTAGGGACACATAGTTGACTTCTTTTAAATAGGAGATTACTTTGCAAAGTATATTCAAAATATTTACTATGAAAGTGGTTCTGATATTCTTGACATACCTTATAAATGTCTACAAAGTATTCATCATCACCATATAGATCTTTGAAGTTGTCTATTCCCATGCTCTACACTTGAATCTCTTGGATAGTAAGGGCTCTTCTACTCAAGGCATTTCCAACCTTGTTCTGCAATCCCTTCTTGTGTTTGATGTTGAATGTGTATGCTTGCAGGTATTCAACCCACTTCATATGCTTATGATCCAATTTTTCTTGTGAGTTTAAGAAGCTCAAAGCTTGATTGTCTGAATAGACTACAAAATCCTTTGGAATCAAGTAATGCCTCCATTTCCTCAGTTACTGGACCAGAGCATACATATCTAGGTCATAAGAAGAATATTTCTTCTTAGCTTCACTTAGTTTCTCAGAGTGGAAGGCCACTGGTCTTCCCTCTTGGCTTAAGACAACCCCAATTGCCACATTGTTGGCATCACACTCCACTATCAACAACTTTTCAAAAATTGGCAAGACCAAAATTGGTTGGGTTGCAATCTTCTTTTTCAGTAGCTCAAAACCATGGTTAGCTTGTTCATTCCAAATAAACTTAGTCTTCATGCCTCCTTTAATAGTGTCCAACATAGGAGCATAAATTACACTAAATTTCTTAATAAATTTCCTATAGTACTGTGCTAGGCCATGAAAACTTCTTACCTCAGTGCTTGTTCTTGGAGTAGTCCAGTTGATGATGGCCTCCGCTTTGATAGGATCCATCTTTAGGTTACCCTGAGATAGCACAAAACCAAGGTACACCAACTCTGTCTTGATGAACTCACACTTTTCTAGGTTGATCATCAACTTCTCCTCCTGTAGCTTCTTAAAAACTAGTTCAAGGTGTTTGAGGTGCTCTTACTTTGTCTTGCTATAGATGAGTATATCATCTAAGTAGACCACTATAAACTTTCCATTGTACTCTTTAAGTACCTCATTCATCAACCTACTGAATGTTGATGGGGCATTTGACAACCCAAATGGCATGAAAAGCCACTCATACAATCCTTCTATAGTCTTGAAGGCTGTCTTCCACTCATCCCCTTCATTTACTCTAATTTGATGATAGCCACTCTTTAGGTCTATGTTCATAAAGTACCTTTCTCCTCCTGGACAATCCATTAGGTCTTCTATCCTAGGGATAGGGAACCTATACCCAATGGTGATCCTATTGATTGCTCGAGAGTCTATACATAACCTCCAAGTTCCTCCCTTTTTAGGTGCAAGGACTGTGGGTATGATACAAGGGCTAATTCTCTTTCTTATAAGGCCTTGTTCTAAGAACTCTTGGATTTGTCTAGCAATTTGTTCATTCTGTTGGGGAGTCATTTTATAGGATTCCTTATTAGGTAGGGTAGCTCCTGGTATTAGGTCTATCTGATGGCTTACAAATTTCTTAGGGGGTGGGGTAGATGGTTGTCCATCACTCACTATTCCTTCATACTTCACTAACATCTCTTGGACTTCTTTTGGAAGCTATGTCCTCTTCTCTATTTTGTCTGCAAATTCCTTTGGTTTCAATACCAGTGAAAATCCAACTCCTTATCCTTCATCTAAAGCCTCTAAGAACTCTTTTTTACTCACCATGAGAACATTGGGACCAGTAGACTTCAATTCTGCATCCTCCAACAATGATTGGATTTTGTAAGTCACATTGTGTTTCTTGAAGGAATATGAATTTTTCACTCCATCATGTATGGATTTCCTATCAAATTTCCATGGTCTACCTAGGAGCAAGTGAAATGTGTCCATAGGTAAGACATCACATAAAAATTTATCCTTGTATCTCCTAATGGAGAGTTCTACCCAAGATTTCTCCTTAACTAGGACATGTTGTGCTTTGTTTAACCAAGTGACCTTATAGGGACTAGTGTGGGGTATCCTTGTCATTTTCAGCTTGCTAACTGCCTGCTCTGACACTATGTTGTTAGTATAACCTTAGTCTATGATGACTCTACACACTTTTCCCATCATCTTACACTTTAGTCTGAATAATGATCTTCTTTGACAGAGTTCTTCCTTCACTAGCTCTTTGATTAGAGTTCTTCTCATCATGAGATTCTCTCCCTCCTATGATTCTAATGTCACTTCAGGGTTCTTGTTTCCACTTATCTCCTCATGAACATAGTTCACTCTTTTGTCACCTCCTTGAGAGGTACTTCCCTTCTCTGGACACCTATATGCCAGATGTCCTAACTGATTATAGTGATAGCACTTCATATTGGAAAAATAATTTCCTCTTCCTTGACTACTACCTCTTCCTCTATTGTTAGAGTTCCTTCCTCTACTTGAACCCCCTCTATTGAAGTTTCCTTCATGCTGTTCAGTGAGCTTAGTCTCTGATTGTCCTTTAGATTCAAAGTTTCTTCCACCATTACCACTTCTTTGTCCTCTAGGGTCTCTTCCTCTACCCCTTCCTCTTGAAGTGTTTGAATCTTGTTTCTTCTTCAACTTGTCTTCCACCTTGATAGCAATTTGGTGGCATTTCTGAACTATGTCTAGAGTCAAAAGACTCATCTCATCTTGAATGGTCCATTTAAGTTGATTAAGGTACCTTTCTACCTTCACCTTCTCATCCTCTACTACTCTTGACCTCATACAAAGTCTCTGAAACTCTTTAGTGTATGATTTGACATCTAGTTCCTTTTGCCTTAGACCTTGTCTTCTCTTGTGCAACTAGATTTCATAATACTCAGGGATATAAGCATCTCTTACTCTTGCTACCATAGCTTTCCATGAAGAAATGGGCCTTTTCACTTCCCTCTCTCTCTCTCTCTCATCTTGGATTAATTTCCACCAAGTGACAGTAGACCTCTCAATCTATATTTTTCAACCTTCACCTTTTGATCCTCTGTGATTCCATCACACTCAAAATGGTTCTCTAGTCCTTCTATCCAATCAAGGACTACCTCTGGTTCCATTCTCCCACTGAAAATGGGAACTCCTTCCAATCATTTTCCACTCATAGCCTTTAGGGGTTTCAGGAATGGTTCCTGGTCAAGGATAATATCAGCTTCAGGGACTTCATCTTCAATGGCAATGTCTTTGCCTTTCCCTTCCATTCTGTCCTTCACTTCATCTACTTTCAGATCAACTTCATCCACTTTTTGCTCTAATTAAGCCAACCTATCTCAGAGTAATCTATTCTCCTCATCTTTTTCATCTACCTTCTTTTGTAATTCAGTATTAGTCACCATTTTTGACTCTCCAATGGATTCCTTTTGTTGTAACATTAATCACTAGCCTGATCAAAAGAGGCTCTGATTCCATTGTGATAGAAGTAACCCCAAGGTGTGCTTCACAATACACTAGACATGACCTTATTTGCATTAGCCCACTTTAGGATCCTAAATCCACTATAGGACCTCACAATTCTATAGGCACTAATTCTATGACTACTCCTAACTCTTCCCTAAGAGTTACAACTATTGTGTTTCACGTTGAAGGACATCCATCACTAGTTTTGTCTCAATGCTTCTTCTTGGCCTTGTAGAATTCCAATGCTAAAATATTCATACCAACTCCACACATGCTACAAGGGTCTTTTAAATTATTTTTATGAAAATTTTCAATCCATACAATTCAAATTCCATAGGTCTTCAATCCCTACTTGGTCGAGTTTTAAAATTGCACCCAAATTGTCCTGTTAGGCCTAAAACACCAATTAGCCCTATCCAGAGGGTTTTTCAAGATTTTCTCTGAAAAAATTCCACACAACCCCTAAAAAAAATCTAGGATCCAGATACCCTTTTGGGAAACCTAAAATATTTCTAAGGTCTAGGGTTCCCAACCTGTCCATACACCTCTGTCCTAAAATGTAGGGCTATTAGGCCTATTTTGGCTCCTCACAAGCACTTCTCTGATTTCTATGCAAAAATAAATCCAAATGGATTGGGTGGGTTCTAAACTTGACACTATGGGTCTATGAGACTCTAATGAAACTAAGCCCACACTTGGTTTAGTACTCTCATACACACCCTTGTCTCTGCACTCTTGTTTTCCCCTGCCATACCACTAACCAGACTGTCCTAGCTCACCTAGGGAATGGATTTAAAAATAGTAGGCTGACTCTTTAGGACCTCTACTTGCATATATACACTTTACATAAGCTCCCCTAAAACATTCATCTAACCTTAGGAGATTCCCACGGTTAGATTTCATGGGGTAGCCATGGAAACACAACCTAATCTAAACTGAACCAATAGACTCCCTAAATCCTAATCAATTTATTAATGCTACTAAAATAACTCTACAATGCTTGCTTAATGAATGAAAAAGTCTTGTATCTACCAAATAAAAACAAATCTATCATTACATTGATAAGTTCAATCCATCCAAATGCTCTGTAACTCAAAATTCTTGAAAATTGCTAACCACACAGAATTGCAGAGCTTCTTACCAGTCAAAAAACTTTCTTACCATCACTTCTCCCTCGGGAAATGAGTCACATACATCCTTTAGATTCTTCTTCCTTGTTTCTAGGATTTGTCCATTAATTTTTCACTCCTACAATGAGGGGAATCCAAAGTTGTCGAGTTGCATGCAACATTTACAAAAAGTTGCAAATGTTGTCATGACAACTTTTGAGCAACTTTTAGCATCTTTGCATTTATGCTTCCATCCTATCTTTTAGGGACTCTAACCCATATGGTTCTATGAACCAAGCTCATAATATCCTAGAAAAGCATATTTCCTACTATGCTAGGGTCTAGGACACATTTAGACCATATTTCCATTTAGACCAAAATCAAGCAATAAAGTAACCTAACTATACTAGGTTGGATTAGACACTAACTATCTATCCACCTATTAACACACCTTGCAAGACCTTATAAGGTCCAAAATAAACACACACACTGACTTGGCCAAGGTCAGTTACAATCCAAAACATCTAGGGTTTAGTAGGTATCCTAGATGCTCTTGCACCATATAAATGTGAATTGTATGATATAAAGTGAAAATAAAGTCCACCATATACCAACATCATTGACCATGAGATGAAATTCAAACTATGGGCAAAAAAATACACATTACAAGTCATTATGAGATCCCATCATACGATACATATTGGAGCTTTCTGATAAATAAAGGACATTATATATCCACCCACATTCAATGTGGGATTAAAATATTCAATCTTTTAGCATGACTCATGCCACAAGTTCACCTCTCATTGTCAAACAATCTAGTTTCCAAACTAAGTGCCTCCATACGAGAAAAATTTACAATCATTTGGAGGCCTTGGAGAAAATAATGAAGTATCTACTGAATGTAAAATGCATATCACAAGAAATAGTCAACCCAATACAAGATATATGGTAGAGAATGAATGAATCCTATGATTAGTGAACATTAGTGCCCAACAGAGAAAATAACGCTGAGAAATTAAAAACCAAGGCCAATAAAATAAAATATGTACCAAATTTGCAATACTAACTATTGATGAATAGAAATGTATATGAACCTTATTGGAATGAGAAGCAATAACCAAATCTATGCAGGCCTCAAAAAATGAAGTGCAAAGAAGATCCCATTGAATGGATAAGGATAAGTCACCTATTGCAAATCAGTACTATAGATAAAAAAGGCTGAAATAGTTGGCCATGTAAAATGAAGCCGCATTAAATTCCTCTATCAAAATAAATATAATTATGCTAAAAGTAGTGATCCACTAGTAGTGAAAATTAGTACTATAGATAAAAAAGGCTGAAATAGTTGGCCAAGTAAAATGAAGCCGCAGTAAATGCCTCTATCAAAATTAATATAATTATGCTAAAAGTAGTGATCCACTAGAAAGCATACACCCTAAACCACAAAATAGAGGCTTGCATGGCCAAAACAATAACATCATTGCGCTAATATTAGAATTAACCAAAAATGAAAAATAAAGAAGATTGGGGGCCACCAAATGAAATGGTGGGAGAGAAAATAATCAATATATAAACTTCCTAGGATCTCAACACAACTAGAAAATAGTCTCAACTAGAAAGAAGAGCAAGTTGTGTTGGAAATATATGTTTGGTTCTCTATTATTTATGATTGGGAGAAAAGTAAGTTTTGATGGGGCCTTAAAAGCCTTTAAAAGAAGAATTTTAGGGGGATATAGAACCCCACTAAGATGAATTTCTACAAATGATAAGACATTGTTAACCAAAAACCAGAACCAACAGGCAATCAGTAACAAATAAACAAGTTTACCAACTCACCCGCTGCCCAGAAATCAAAACACAAGGCCATAGCCTCACATAAAAGAGATAACCTCCAAAGAAAGGAGATCTTGTGGTTTTGAGGGACACCCAAACCCATACCTAACCAAAAATATCCATATTTTGTACTAGGCCCTAAAAACTATCAGTATCCTGCCAGACATCAAACATAAGCACAAAAAAGAGCCAGCTAAAAAAACTTGGGTTTTAATTGGGGACCCAAAACCATACTCAAGGCCATAGACATACAATAAATAAACAATCTCCCAATTAAGGGGATCATTATGGTTTTTAAAGGTACCCCAAACCTTAACATTGGGTTTTAACATGGCTCCCAAAACCATCGTTACAATCAGCGAAAAAGGATTAGTCATAAAAAAACTAGCTGAAATAGTGGGGTTTTGGAAGGCTCCCCAAACCCACCTGAGATATGAATTGGTTGTATATAAAAAAAGAAAAAACAAAGCTTCAGATCCCAAAAGGCCTCCACTGAATCCCATACCAACATCCATCTCCACCTCAATAGGAGAGGTCAGTGAAAATCTAAGAAGCAATCACTTCATCTCCAAAGGTAAAAGGAACTTGGAGTGAAGGAGGAAAAAAGAAGGCATGAAGTCATCAAAGTGTCCTCCCAAAAGAAAATCAACACCCAAAAATTTCCACACCACGCCATACATGACACCAACTTCCCACAAAGAGAAGCCACCCAAAGACTAAACACCAGTAGTAGGAGTACACTTCATAAGTAAGAAAGGGCCCCAAAGGAGACATGGAAAATTAGAGACACTGAGATCATCAAAGTGCCCTATGTTAAAAAAATCAGAGATCACCAACTTCCCTATCTCAACTAACAGAAACCTAGATGCGCACAAAAGAGAACCGCCCAAACTAGAGAATGAAGCACCACCACTGAGAGAAGACACCTCCAACAAAAGAGGAATCATTGAGAGAAGAGGAAAATTAGAAGGAATTAGATCGTCAAAGACCCCTATCTTAAGAAAATCAGCACTAGCTAACTTTGGTTGTCTATTGTTATTAATGTCAAACATTGTGTTCTAGAGGTATTTTCATTTTCTCAAACACTATAGTTTGAAAATCTTCTATATTTAGAGAAGTACTTGATTGTTTCCTAGGCATGTTGATGCTACTAAACCTATAGAAAAATGGAAGAAAAGTATGTTTTCAGGTGGTACATAATAGTAGAAGACATATGTGTATTCTGTGGAAGAAAAGTATGTGTTCAGTGCTACAAAACAATGGAAGACAAGTGTAGAACAATGGAAGATAGGGATGCATTCTAGAGATTGTTTTCAGTTCTTCAAAGTTATTTTGTCAATTCTGAAAGTCATTGGTTTTATCCATATGTTAGTTTTTTAGTAGCAAAGTTATGTAGTTAAAGATGATAGTTATTTAGTTTTGTTTTCTGGAAGCTTTCTACTCCAAAATTCAAGGTTGAAGATGTGCAAATATATTTTGTATTTCTTTCAGGTTTTGGTCTTGGTTGTTTTGTTTCTTAGTGTTCTAGAATTTACTTTTGGCTTTCCAGAAAAAGTGTTACCAACTATTGTAGTTGTCAGTTTGGTTTTTGGTCTAGAAACATATTGTATTGGATTCTAAGATGGACTGTTGGAAAGTGGTATTGTTCCTAACATGGTGTGTGGATCTCACCATGGTACGTGGAGGTCTAGATTCAGTTGGAAAGTTAACTAGTTCTTTGGCTAGTGTGTTTCTACATGTTTGAGATGGTTATGGAAGTTGTTCCAATAATTGTAGATCTAGCATAGGGATAATCATAGCATATTCTTTGTCCCTCTCTCTCCTATAGTGGATCATGCTTCTTGATTTAGGTCAAGGTTATACATTTAATTTTGATCTCTTATCTAGACTAGTTTGTGTTATATGTGAGCTATGTATTTAATGTTTATCTCTTGTCCAATTGGGTCCTTTCTATGTTTTGGTCTGGATGCTTCTGGCATGAGACCTTATTGCATTTTGTTGTTTCCTTGGCTGACTTGTAACTTAAATTGTAATATCCTTTTGGCATGCCTGAACTTATTTTAACCTCAATTGATCTTGATGACATAAAGTTTTTCCATTAGTATCCAAAGAGAAATAATTGTTCAAATCGTTGGTTACACTACACTGAAAGTCAAGTTTTTAGTTCAGACCAAAAATGCTAAGCAAGGGAACCTGACAGGAGTAAACTGATAGTGGAACCTGATGAGAAGAATATAGTGCAAACCAAAAGAATAGATAAGCGAGGAACCCACCAGATAGTTCAAAAAAGGAACACCGAAAGACAGTCAAACTAATTTCAGAGAAAACTGAGCAACAGATACCAAAAGTCAGTTATATCCTAAGAAAAGTGGATCTGACTTCCACGTCAGATAAAACAACTATATTCTATATTTAGATTTTTTATTTTTTCTAAATTCATTTCTTGAGGAACAAGAAAGATTATTGTAATTTTTTTAATCAGTCTAACTGATTAAACACATGCAGACTAGGAGATCAAGGTCAAGTTGTAAACCTTTGATCATAGAGTTATTTTTGCTATACGTGAAACTTAATTAGGTCAATCTATTGTATAAATAGATATAATCATTCATTTGAGATGGATATGAGGATGAATGTAGCCAACAAGCACATCTATGGATCAGACTAAAAGTTTCAAGAAGCATAACAACAAAAGATGAATTTGGTTATCAAGAACCAAGAACAGAGGCTACTGATAAACAAAGGTATTAACCAATCACATTAGGTGATACATTTATACATGTAATCTTGAATGGAACTGTAATAAAAATTTTTAGATTTCATACACTTAGGTCAATGAGTATTTTTGTCCACATTCTAACAAGTGTAGAAAATAGAAGAAATCCTTTCAAGAAAGGTGGATTTAACAATCCTATTATAAATCTCTTAACCAAGTGCACAGTAAAAAGTGTTGCTAAAGTTATTAACAGAGTAGACCTTAACCAGTCTCCACATAATACTCCTAATAGGGTAGATCATCAGAAGTGATCGAATTGTAAGCCTTAACTGACCCCTTCCAATCTATAGATAGAAGTTTTTGTGGGTGCCATCCCCACCACAATTTTCACCTTCTAACAGGGGTTTTCTGCATTACCATATCTTTTGTCATGTGTTATTACTTTCATGAATGTTTCTATGAATGTTCACATTTTTGTCAAAGTTCATGAATTGAAATATCTTACACAAAGATAATATAGAACAGATGGTTGGTTATACAATTGATTACACAATGGATAAAGGTTAAAAGAGATAAAAGTTTTAGAGGTACTGATTCACCCCTCCCCTCTCAGTACAAACTTTCCATTATTTCCACAATTGGTATCAGAGCTAGATCTCTTATTTAGAAAGTTTAAAGACTTATGAGAAAATATCATACAATGGAGAAGTACAGACTTGACAAGAGTATTGAGAATCAAAAGCTAGAAATCTAGATCTTCTATGAAAAATATAAAGAAGCTATAATAAAGATGAGACAACTACTAGATGAAAGAAAGATTATGGCATCTCGCTGTAATGAAACAGATTACCATGAAGAAGAGATACCAAACCTATTTGAGTCTTTAGGATCTACTACAAGCAAAGCATCTGACACATCAAAAGAAAGCATCACATGTCTGAATGAAATAAATCAACACTTGACTGGACAAGTGAAATATCTTTAAATCAGTCAAGAGACACAAACGGTAAGAATGATTGATGTCATAAACAATGCTAGATAAGATGAGCAAGAGAGAAGACTAGCTTTTGATGATAGAAGGAAGATTACTGAAAAGATACAAGAGAAAGAGTTAGAAATACAAAGACTTATAGAACATCATCATGAGATTATAAATCAGATTATTCTTATGAGTCAAGAGGAAAACATAATGAATATAGAACTCATTGAAAGAATAGAAGCCATCGGTGAGCTAAGGGAAGAAAATGAAAATCTGAAACAAGAAGTAAGAATTCAGCAACATCATAATGAAATAATCAAAAGAGCTGAAGAAAGAAACAAAATAATGGATGAATTTCTTGATGGACAAAGAAGAGTCAACAATAATACTGGACTAGGGTATACCAAAAATGAAGAATCACCAAACCAAGCTAATCCAAAGAATGTCTATGCAAATCCAAGACAAAGAAAGCTAAAATGCAATCACTGTGGAAGACAAGGCCACACATCAAATGTCTGCAGGAGAAAAATGAAAGGTATTCCTAAATCCACATCTTCATTCATAGGAATTTGTTATAAATGTAACAAGAAAGGACATAAAGCATATGAATATAAATCTAAGGTGAAATAACCAAAGAAGGAAACCTACATAAACAAATACTGTCCTAATTGCAAAATGCATGGGCACACATCTCTTGAATGCTGGAAAAATAAAAGGCAAGCACGGAAGCCTAAAAATCAACAAACTGGCTATCAACCGAAAAGAGTCAGTAACCAATATGTTTGGGATTACAATACATGGGAAAATTGTATAGCATGCGGAAGATTTGGTCACATAGCTGCAAACTGTATGAGACAATGGAAAAGAAAGTCTAGAGGCTGGACTAAGCCCAGAATGACATGTTTACACTATCATAAATTTGGTCATCTGAAGAAAGACTATAGAGACTGAATGATAGAGATCAAAAGCTTTCCCAATGGCAACACCATTGAAGACATTGGGAAGATGAGAAACAAAATGTGGAGAAAGGCTACAAACACTAATGAAGCTAGACCGAGCAATGCAATTGGTGACACCTTATCCAATGGATCTAGTGACATCACCACCCCCACCTAAGCAGAACAAGTAAGTATGTAACTGCATTATACCAAGTTATATTTTGCATCAGTTCCATTATACATAGTTAAAATATCAAATAAGAATGATTAAAGATGCACTGTGGTATTATTGGTTATAACTCTATGAAATCATTCTCATCAGTTAATACATAAAGAAATGCATCGATGCACTTACAAAGCTAAGTTTTCTACACTTACCAAGAATTGTTGGTTAACATATAAAAGCTAAAGTAGCTAGTGTAAATTGAGATCCGTCGGTAATCGTGTGAGTTGACAAAGTTGTCTTCATCATACACCGAAATCTGTCGGTGAACATAACAAGTTCACAGTTGCCCTGAAGCATTGCATTTTCATCGAAAGAGAAGTTAGTGTATCACCTGACAACTCCATCTTCAAACACTAAGAAGTGGTTGAGCATTAATGACTTGAATTAGGGAAAAGTCTATAAATAGACGGCGAAAGGGTTTCATTTCTCACCAAGTGATTAAAGCAAAGAGATAGAGTGAAACTAGAGCACAAAGTGACAACATTGCACAGAAACTCCAAATCAATTCACAAGCACTCCAAAAGACTCCCAATAGCTACAGAGATGAAAAGCAAGTACCAACATAAACTAAGAACTTTGTTTATCATTTGCGGGGAAGCCCTAATTTCAGAATCAATGGCAACTACATCAAGAACCGCTAAGCTCAAGAATGTTAAGAAGAACAAGGTCAATCCTATCAAGAATAGTACATGTGAGGAACCTAAGTATAAGATATGTCCTGAGGTTGCCTCACAACTTGACAATGCTAGTGCATTCTCAAGAATACCAGCTAGGGTTTTTCTTGTTGAAGACATGCGAGCATATATACATTGCAAGATCACAGAAATAGGTGACTTGGAAGTTGCGAAAGCCTTCAAGAAGCTTTGCAATGATGGCTAAACTATCAAGGAAGAGAATAAACACATTGAAGTAAAAGGGCTCACAAATTCCCTATGATTCCTGAAGGATTTCAAGAACGAATGGACTTGGTTAGTACTAAGCAGGATACATGACGAAACACTATGGCTGGATGAGCCTAAACCTATAACTAGGGATGTTATATATGCTATCACTAGTTATCAAATAACTGATAAGGTAAAGGCACTAAGGCACCTGCCTAAAGATGACATTGAGAAAATCATAGGAGCTAAATGTGATGGAAGAGGACTTAAGGTATCCACCATCACTGATGATGAATTGAAATTTGGAGCATGTGTCTTAGGATATAAGTTCTTTCAGGCTAGCATGATGAACAACATTGTATCCAGAGAAGTGGATACAACATACAAGATTGTTAAGAAGGGAATTCAGTTGGATCTATTAGAACTTCTACTCAAGCAGTTAGAAGAGAACATGAAGACAATAAGAAATGTAAAGCCAAATTCATGTAAGTTTGGTTCACTTATCATGTGCATATTATTGTATTTCCAAGAATATTTCCCATCTATAGGAAATGTGCAATGGGACACTACAAGACCAATGACCATATAGATTAGTGAGTTCATTAAATCACTAGGAGATAACCTTGAGTCAGTCATGGATGAATACTTTGCTGGATTCAAGGATAGAATGCATAAGAGAGTAAGGATTCCATAATAGTTGATTAAAAAGTTTAAGACTGCCATATGTTTTATGGTAGACACTAACTATACATACATCAAGCCAGCTGTACTAAGGATAGCATGGATATATCCACTTGACTATGAGGTAAACATAGATCAAGCATCAAATTCTATTGAGGCATTGATAAGTGAGCCATTAGAAAAATCACAACCTAAGTTTGGAACTTATGAAGAAGCCAAAGAAAGGATTAAAACTGGCTTGGTTGTGAAAATATATAGACAGAAAGAAAGATAAGATGGTTAAAAACTTGGAGAAAAATCTATTGGTGAACGAAGAGGAAACTAAACAGAAAGAAGAAACCAAGGGACAATCACCCGTCGGTGAAGCTGAGAAGGAAAGTGACCCAGAGTCTACAGAGTTAGATACACCACTACCTCCAGTAGCCAAGAAGCCAAGGATTACTGCTGCAACTAGGACCAGGAGATAGACAACAAAGGATGCAAGTCCTTCACCAATAAAGAAAGGTCAAGTAAGGACATACACAAGAAAACCTCAAACTAAATAGTCCAAATCACCGAAGAGGAGAAGGAAATTAATCCTAACCAAGGAAGATATCAAAGATACTCAGGAGGATGAATCTATCCAAAAGGAAAAGAACACAATTCCTAAAACAATCGATGAGGTATGTGCATTAATGATTAAATCAGGATCAATTACTAAGTCCAAAATTAGAAAATGGCTAACTCTAGACCCCATGCACTAGAACAAGATTGAGGAGGCAATGATCACAATGATGAATATATTTAAATTATGCCAATACAATTTCATGACAAAATGCCAAAAGAAATATATGAAATATTATTTGCCAGATGGACTTATGCATTGAATAATGAGAAAGAGATAAGGGAAAGAGTCCTAGTCTCTCTTATGCCTCCCAAATCTAAAATGGAGGAGATTGAGGAGATGATGAAGAAACATGGAAAGGAGTTCTCACCCAATATGAGAGCTTAAAATATTCTACAGGGCAATCTTATAGAGCTAGAGAAGGACAGTAACAAAATTTGGAGTAAAATACTCAATAGACCTAATGAGGAGGCAAGCCCCGAGAGAAAATTACCTCTCACAAATAAGCCACACAATGATTACTCTTTGGGTAAACCTAGCCCAGATCATATCTTGATAAATGACACAGAGGATGTCATAACAGTAGAATTGGACAAAGAAGAATTGAACACAACAGGCAACATGGATATGAATGTTGCTGATGAAACATGACTGGACAATACTATTATTGACATCATCGATGATCCTAGAAATGAGGTAAATAAAGATGAAGATATTACTATTACATCCGATCAACCTAAGTATCAAGATACATCTGTTGATGCTGCACAAGTACACATACCGGGCCAGATGCCATTATTGATTCAAGCAATCAATATAATCTCACAAAAGGAGAAGACCCTCAAGCCTGATGCAAGCATACCCGAGGATAAGGGTAATAATGAGAAAAAAGATATATCTGATGAAAAGAAGGATACAACCGATGAAAAATTAGTCATCGGTGAAGAACAAAAAGATGGAGATAACACTGAAAAGGATGCACAAATTAAAGATAAAGAAGAAGTGCAAAAATAGAAAGATGAGAAAGATAAGACAGTTGATACCACACCGAAGGACACCAAAGGTGAAGCTGCAGATACACCGAAGGTTGATAAGGAGATGTCCTTAGACAATTGATAGGAAAACATCGAGCAACAAGAAAAAGGTACAACACCACAAAAGCCATCAAGTAGTACATTAGACCAAGAAGAAAAGCTAGCTATGGTTATGCATACAAGTGCATCATAGAAGAAAAAGAAGAAGACCAAGAAAAAAAAGTTGGAAGTCACACTTGATGAGATAATAGAAATACCAAAGTGTGACCCAACTACATTAGATTTTGAATCACTCCAAGAATATGGAGAAATCTGTCAAAGGAAAGCTTTGCAAGAAAAGATTAAGAAGTAGCACCAAGACTCATTAGTACTGGAGAACATAAGGGATATATTAAACCAGATAGTTCCTGACATTGATGTTGATCATAATACCCCCACTCTGGATCAACTTTCCATTCTCACCGACACCATCACAACACAGAACATAGATGCAGAAAAGGCTATTGAGGAATGAGAAGAATAGAAGTTTCAATACAAATTGTCATAAAAGATCAGCCAAGAAGTGGTAGAAAATAAGGTAAAGCTTTCAGAGTTAACAAATAAATTATATCCAATCATTACTGAAGATGTTTCCTTAATCCAAAATCTATGCACTTTAGAGAAATTTACAAAGGATAACAATGATAAGATTTCAAAGATCAATTACGATCTAAATGCAAGTGCACAAAGTCTAACCACTGATGGAAATGCAATCAAATTGCATTATGAGAAGATCATTGAAATCAAATGGTTAAGACAAGAAATTTGGGAAGAAGAGTCAAAGTTCAGAGGGAAGGTTACCGAAATACAGGCTCTACTATTACCGAACCTCACACTTCTGCAACAACACATAAGCTTGGCAAGGAAACTTATTTCCACCCCTGAGATGTCTGTAGAAGAAAGCATCTACGAGATGCATACCCAGATCACATTAGAGCATACGGCTCTTGAGCATCTCAAGGAGAAATGGGAGAAGATGATGGAGGAAATGAAGACCTCCCACTCTCATATTTTTGATAAGCTATAGGTATACACCTTTTCCCGTACTATCAAAATAGGGGGAAAAGGAAAATGATATTTATAAAAATAAAAAGGGGAAAAGGAAAATATAGCACAAATGGAAAAGGAAGAGATAGTATAAAGACAAGTATACATACACATATACTATACTATACCGACATATGCATAGGGGGAGTCATGAAATGACTAAGTAATATACAAGGTGTACATACTATAAACTTTGTTAGTATTCTGCACATATCAGTTTTTGATACTAATGTCAAAGGGGGAGATTGATGACATAAATTTTTTCCATTAGTATGCAAAGAGAAATAGTTGTTCAAACTGTCAGTTACACTACACCAAAATTCTGGTTTTCATTTTAGACCAAAATGCTAAGCAAGGGAACCTGATAGGAGTAAACTGATAATGAAACCTGATGCAAAGAATACAGTGAAAACCAAAAGAATAGAAAAGATAGGAACCTGATAGACAGTTCAACAAAGGAGCACTGTAAGACAGTGAAACTAATTTAAGAGAAAACCAAGCATCAGACATCGAAAGTCAGTTATATCCCGAGAAAAGTGGATCTGACTTCCACATAAGATAAAACAACTATATTCTATATTTAGAGGTTTGATTTTTTTTAAATCCATTTCTTGAGGAACAAGAAACATTATTATAATTGTTTTGATCAGTCTAACTGATTAAAAACATGCAGGCTAGGAGCTCAAGGTCAAGTTGTAAACCTTTGATCATAGAGTTAGTTTTGTTATTCATGAAACTTAATTAGGTCAATCTATTGTATAAATAGATGTTTTAATCATTCATTTGAGATGGATGTGAGGATGAATGTAGCCAATGAGCACATCTATGGATCAGAATAAAAGTTTCAAGAAGCAGAACAACAAAAGATGAATTTGGTTATCAAGAACCAAGAATAGAGGCTACCAAGAAATAGAGGTATTAATCAATCACATTAGGTGATACATTTATACATGTAAGCTTGAATAGATATGTAATCAGAAATTTTAGATTGCATACACTCAAGTCAATGAGTATTTTTTTCTACATTGTAACAAGTGTAGAAAATAGAAGAAATCCTTTCAAGAAAGGTGGATTTAACAATCCTATTGTAAATCTCTTAACCTAGTGCACACTAAAAAGTGTTGCTAAAGCTCTTAACATACTAGACCTTAACCAGTCTCCACATAATACTCCTAACATGGTAGATCATCAGAAGTGATCAAATTGTAAGCCTTAACCGGCCCCTTCCAATCTACAGATAGTGAAGCTTTTGTGGGTGCCATCCCCACTGCAGTTTTTACCTTCTAACATGGGTTTTCTGCATTACCATATCTTGTGTCATGTGTTGTTACTTTCATGAATGTTTCTATGAATGTTCACATGTTTGTCAAACTTTATGAATTGAAATATATTACACAAAGATAGCATAGACCATATGGTTGGTTATACAATTGATTACACAATGGATAAAGGTTAAAAGAGATAAAAGTTTTAGAGAAACTGATTCACCACTCCCCTCTTAGTACACACTTCCCATTATTTCCAATAGATCTATATTGTATATAAGTAACGTTTGAGATTTGGAAAAATGTAAGTGAGAAGAAAGTGGATTATAAGCAAACTAGTGAAGATATACAGTTAGAAGAAGAGAGTTTAGTGATAGTGGTAGAGAAGACAAAGCAATAAAAATGTACTACTAAGGTTGACAATGTATTCCAGATCAGATACATTATTAGGATAATTTCTCTTTATATTTTGTAAAGAGCTATATGTACCTTTTCCCTATGTCAGTGAGTCTTGCATGCACAAGTTTTTTTTTTATATTTCTACTTAGGCAGTGAGCCTCTATTTGCAAGTCAGGAGCAGTAAGCTCCTATCTATATTCATTGTTGAATTGGCAGCGAGCCTTTGGTTGCAAGTCCAGAGCAGTGAGATCCTACTATCTTTTGTAATCAAACTATATACATAAGTAAATTATCTTTGTGGGCAAGTGTTCACCATGTTGTTTTCCAGTTTGGATTTTACACGTATAAAATATGGATGTTCATGTGTTGTTGGTTCTAGTCATTACTTGTTTAATGTTTCATGTAGTGAATATTGAAGTTAGTTAGTGTTATTTTAGTTTATGCTGATTCACCCCCCACTCATCATCTAGTGTGTGTTTAAAAATTGGTATCAAATCCTAGTTCCTCTTGAAGAAGCTTTACCACTTGAGGCAAATTTGGGATGGCACAAAACTTACACTTTCAGGCTCTGGTATTTGATGGCACTAATTTTCCTTATTGGAAGGAAAATATGGAATCATATATGGAAACATCATTGAATGGTATTTGGGAGGTTATTCAAAATGTTTTTTATCCTTCTTTTGGGAGACCTTTGACTATTGATGAAGAAAGATACAAAAAAGCTAATGTGAAAGAAAGAGTAATTCTTTTTTGTAGTTTATATGACACAACTTTTGGAAAGGTGAAAGGTGCTAAGGAAATACATGATAAGTTGGTCTTGGTATATGAAGGATATTTAAAGACAAAAAAGGTAAGGATAATGAATATCAAATAGAAGTACAAGGTCTTAAGAAAGGTAGAAGATGAGATTATTGAAAGCTACTTTTACGAACTTACTGATGTTGCTGATAGAATTAGAGCTATCAATGGATATCTTGAAGAAAAAAATATTATACATAAGATCTTATTAACCCTACCAAAGGAATTCATAATAATGAAATTTTCAATAAGGGAGAGCAATGATATAAGTCAATATTCAGTTGATAATCTTATTGGTTAACCATTTGCATTTGAGATTTCAGAAGTTGAAAGAGAAAAGAGAGAGACTCCATTCAAGGCTATTGAAGATGATGAATTGAGACACACAAGATGTCAGATAACCTAAAGCATATCTTTCAAGATGATTCAAGTGGGGCATCAATAAATAAAAAAGTAAGTTACATCTTAAGTGCTTTAATTGTGGAATGATAAGACATTTTGCTGATGATTGCAAGTATAATGAATATCATAGTTAATCGGAAGATGATGATAGAAAAGATAATCAAAAGAAAGGCGATTTCAGAAAAAATAATAATTTCAAAGGCAGTGGTAAAAAGAGCTTATGTTCCATGGAGGAATAATTTTTTGCAGATGAGGATACTAATGAAACAATTGATGAATCTATGTTTCTATCTATTTCTCAAAAGAAATAGGAGATTTCATTACATGCTAAAGTTGTTGTAGGTGCTTGGATTATAGATTCTATATATTTAAATCACATGATAGGAGACAAGAGAAGACTTATCGAGTTTGAATAAAATGATGGTGGAGCAACCAGATTTGTGGGAAAAGGAAGTGCATAAATCAAAGGCATTGGAAACATTTCAATTGATGGTAAGCATAGAACTGATGATGTTTATTGTTTTGGGGGTTTGAAACATAATTTGTTTTTTTAGTCAAATATGAAAGAAATGTTATGAAGTTACGCTCAAAAGTGATGGGGTTGTTATAAAAAAGACATAGACTTGTAAAAGGGTTGCTGAGGGTTTTAGAACTGCCAAAAATATCTATTATATTGAAGACAAATGTGAGAATCTATCTTTTCTAACACAATGCAATGGAATATGAGGAGATGAAGTTGAGATGGAACTCAATCAAGACAAAGTAAATTCCACATTACAGAAGAACCATGAGGAGAGAAAGGATGAATTAGATGTTTTGGTGGAAGCTAAATGGGATTTGGTAGACTAGAAGCAAGAAGAAAACAAGAAGGATATAAAAGACCAAAAGCAGGAAAATGATAAAAGGAATATGGTAGATTAGAAGCAGGAAGAAGACAAAAAGGATATGGTAGACTGAAAGCTATTGGAAGATTAAAAGGAACTAGTAGACTAGAACCGGGTGAAGAAAATAAGGAATTTGGTGTAGGAAAAGGACATAAAGGGGATGACGAATCATAGACCTTCTCCTATTCATTCTAGGTATTCTCCTTTTGATAGAACCTATTTTTCTTGCAATAAGGTAGGACATAGAGTTATGAGTGTAGAATTTTGAAAAGGAATTATGTTTTTAATGGAATAAGTTATCATTGCAATAAGCTAGGGCATAAGGAAGTACAGTGCAAAAGTAGAGTGAATTTTGAGAACTTCAATAGAGTGAATGTGAATAGAAATATCAAGAACTTCAATGGATACTGATATCATTGCAATGGATATGGAAACATAAATGTTGAATGCAGTATAAATATCAATGTCATAGATAATCAAATTTATAAAATGAGAAGGGATCGTATACTTTTCTATAAATGTAACATGACAAGACATATTGCAAAGTTTTGCAACAATATGGAAAAACAAGATGATTGTTTGATGAATGCAGAATAATCAAAAGAAAGGAACACAAAATATTTGATGTGGAATATAAAATGGTCTTCTGATGGTGCTACAACATCCATTCCATGTGTTGTCTCCTTTATTAAATGATTCAAACTGCAGGGTCTAACAGGGAGTTTTTGTATAAATATGTTTCCCCCCTTGAGGCTAGATGCTGGGTATCTTCTTACCATGGAAATAAGGCATGAAGGTTTTTTCAGAGGTAAGATCAATTATTTATGTTTTAGAAAGGTTATTATTGTTGGAAAGTTGACCTCCTGAGGAAGCATGACTCATTTTGTGTTGTCAATCATGGCAACAAAGTCATACTTAAGTTCTATTATGAAAGACAAAATGACTAAGTGTGAAAAATAGGGCAGACAGACACATACAGAGATCAATACGTTAGCGCACATGTTAGAGATCACACTAGAGCATGTGTGCTTAGTTATATACTCTATGGTGCACATACATGCTAGATCCAGATGCACAGAGTACGGAACATCAGTACGGAAAAGTTACAGGTAGATTAGTAGACCTGCAGTCCAGGAAACAGAGCATGGAAGCCGACTATAGTTTTGATCAGCATGAATGATTTTGTAATGTAATGGCTAAGAGCCTTTAGTTATAATTTTGTATTAATGTAATTAATTTTTTAGTAAACACACTTAGGCCGACTTGTTTGGAAGCATTGTATATTTTGTTTTAGGGCTGACTAGTGATTTGTTTTGGGTAGCGCCTATTCAGATTTGCATATATAAGTATGTAATGTAAAGATATGAAATGAGTGTTGATTATGATGTAAGAAGAAGTTACAGAGGGATAGTACTATGAAGTCAGTATATGATATAGCTCTTTAAGAGAGTAAGAGAATTCGTGCATACACAAAACTGATCAGACAACAGTGTCATCATAGCAGTTCATTTTGATATAGTGCATATCATCTTTCAGAAGGTTGTAGCCTTCATCTTATTGGGTAGTGATCCTAGGTAGTGAGCCATATACCTTTAACAGGGTTTTGTAAAAGACTCCTAACAGGGTCAGACCTTTAACCAGGTCATTGTACTCAAATTGTAAAGACTTCTTCTAATAGGGCAAAGGAACTTTAACAGGTTCATTATACCTAGTACAATATTTGTGGGTACTAATCCCCACTGGATTTTTCCTCTGATCAAGGTTCTCTGTAATCATATCATGTGTTATGTGTTCTTATGTTATGTTTCTTTGGATGCACATTTGATATATGTTTAATTGGCTGAAATATAATTAATAGATAAAAACTGATTCACCCCCCCCTCTCAGTGTTTCTAACAATTGGTATCATAGCTCTGGTCCTCTGAAAGAAAGTTTAACCACTTGAGGAGATCATGAACTCAGCTGAAGCAAACATTTGAAAAATAATCTTGAAGCAGCTCTTGAAGATCTTGACAGATCTGAGAAGGAAAATGAAGAACTAAGATTGAAAAATGATGGCTCTCAAATACTTATTAAAAGGCTAAGAAAAGATCTGAAAGATTGTTCTAAAAGTGATCTAGGACAAATGGTCAAAAATCTTAATGAAGAGAATAAATCTCTAAAGGATAAACTTGAAGATCTGGAGGAACAGCTTACAGATAGCCAGAACACCATTGAAGACAAGATAAAAGAAAGCAAACAATTGGAAGATGAACTTATGCAGGCAAACATGAAAGTTCTGGAATTGAAAAACATAAAAAAGAAGTTGGAATCTAAATTAATAGAAGCAAAAGACAAGATTGATAAACTTCACACAAGTTTTGATTTAATTCAATCCCAGTTCAATGCACAAAGGCAAAAAGGGAACACTACTGGTCTTGGATTCAGTATAGCACAAGATGAAATCAAATCATCATAAGAGAGAGAAAAAACACTTGAAGCATCTTCAAAAGCTAAGAAAGTTGAAGATACTATATAGGTTATATCTGAACCAACCAAAAGAGAAATCAAGCAAGTTAACAAAACTTGTTATGCATGCAATAAACATGGGAATTTAGCAAGAGATTGCAAAGAGGTAAGACCTTTTAAAGGTTATTGTTACTCCTGTAACAAGTTTGGTCACAGGGCTATACATTGCATAATTAGTCATAAGAATCAACATCAGAAAAATCATAGAAGTATGAATCAAAACAATCAAAGAAATAAACTCTCAAGAAATTTACAGAACATTACATGTTAGATATGCAACTACAATTGAAAAACAACAAAGCAATGCAACATGATGAGCAAGAACATCAGAAGTCCTATCATTTGTCACACATGTGGAAAGGCTGGATATATCTCAAGGTTTTGTAGATCAAAAACTAAAAAACAAGAGGATCCTAAAAAGTCACTATTTGAAGAGAAAGGAGAAGTCATGTTTGTCAAAGCAAATGAAGATTCAAGAAAAATATGGGTTGAAGTTGAGAAGGACAATAATCTTGACAAAGTAGTTGATGCATCCACAGTGGACGCACCCTCTACTTCTGCTTGAATAGACCTTGGTCTAAGGGGGAGCTATTCTAGCTCAGGACCCCTGCGTGGTTGGTGTACTCACTTCAGAGTATGTGCCTTTGGATTCACAGTTAAAAGCATAGATTGCAGCTATATGCATTCACGCATTATCTAAATTACATCAGGATCAAAGTTTGAAAATCACTGTGTATGGTTGCAAGCATTAAATGTGGCAGATTGTATAAAAAGAAGTTCGTAGTCGATCATTCTCACATTTACATTTGAGAGCACAGAAATTGAAGAGCATTAAGACATCAAAGCACAAAGGCATAATAGTTTGGCAGTTGGAGTGAACGGATAATCAGTTTGTAATAGAGCCCTAGCTGTCACGCCGTTTCAGAATTTTGTGGAAACTACGTAAGAAAACACCAAGTAAGTATGGCGACCCCAGTTGTGTTTGATGTAGCAGAGGGGAAGAGGTTCATATTTAAGAAGCATCCATTCAAATCCATACTAGATGATGTGGAAGGGGCTTTCTCCAAAACCCCGCTTGGCATTGTTCACGTGGAAGATATCTGTGCATACATTTACTGTAAGAAGGAATCATTAGGAGATGATAATATAGCCTCTCATATGGCATCAATTTTAAATCTGGATTTCACATTCAAGGATGATTTTGCACACTTACAAGATAACCCTATTCTTGAGTATTCGAATGCGCATGAGTTTGAAGAACCAGAATGGGTAAAAATTCTATTAAGCAGGATATATGGTGATCTTTATTGGATTGGTGATGTCCCTGTTTACATCACTACAGAACTAATCCATCAGTTAACTAGACTTCCAATGACTGGACCAGTGTTTCCCACTGGTAAGGATGTCAAGAAAAAAATTGAGCAAGTTTGTTTGTCTAGGAGTGATAGGCGCAGAATGATAGTTGACCCTATCAAGGAAGATGACATAAAACTCTTGACAATGATACTTGGATACAAGTTTCAGCAAGGAAGCAGGTTGAATAGTGTCTCTGCAGCAACAGTCCTTGCAGCTATTAGAATAGTGAAGGATAACACCCAATACAACCTATGTGAGATCTTGTGCGGTCAATTGATTGACAATATCAGAATCATCAAGCATGATAGGAGAAAAACATTCAGGTTTGGATCTCTGATCATCTATTTGTATTTCCATATATTTGGAAAGGTTGTAGACCTTTATCTAGACAAAGGCAAACCTACAATGTCTCAGATATCTCTTAAGGCCACATTAGACAGTAGTGCAAGGGATACAATGAATATGGATATAAAAATATTTAGGGTCAAAATGCAGAACAGGTTCAGACTATCTGAGAAGATAATTGACAAATACAAGGATACAATATGCTTTATGGTAGAGACAGATTACACATGCATGGAGGTTGTTGAGCCTAGAACTAAGTGGATTCATCCACTAGGGTATGAAGTAGAAGACCATGTGTTAGAAGGATATGCGCAAGTCTTATTGTCAGCACCCAAAGACCCTAATGAACCTAGATAGGGCACTTACAGAGAAAAGACCGACGAAGTGGATATTGAACTACAACTTGCTGTTAACAAAAGGAAAGCATCCAGAACTACATCCAACATTATGAAAATGCATGGAATCACACAAGAAGATTTGGACAAGGCAAAAGAAGCCAAAATTGCTAAAGAACTTGAGCAGATTCATGCACAAGTTAAACTTGAGAAGACTGATAACACTAAGGAGAAGAAGCAGAAGAAAAATGAGGAGAGTACCTCTGCGCTTACTACCACAATTGATCTAGATACATCTCCACCTTCTGTACCTAGCAAGAAACCTAGAGGAAGGAAGAAAGCGGCTACAAGTCATCCATCCTTAAGAACTACAAGGAGAATAGTAAAGAATACTCAAGCTCCTCCTGAGGTAGGATTTAGACCTAGTATAAATGTGTTGAGGAATAGGATTGTTAATGAAGGGACATTAGATACACTATCTAAAGTGTATGACAAGTATCAAGAAATTGATAAGACCGAGATATATTCTATGATCATATCTCACATGATCAAGTTCAAAAAGAAAGTTCTTGAACTTATCACAGTAATACCGGATCCGTTATGGAAACTTTTTGGAGATAATGAAAAGACATGCAATTGAGGAAGACATGAAGATTAGAGAAGAAACTTTGGATACTCTTCTTCCTATTTGTTCACATGATGAGAAGGCTATTCTGTTAGATCTGGTAAAGCCTCATCTTTGTAGTAAGACAAGAACTCTATAGATTATGAACAAAGAGTATGAGCATGTTGGTAAGGAGACTGATAAGGCATTTGCACAAGTCTTTATGGATAGACACATGTATCCACCAATGGCGCCTATAGAAAAAGTTACTCCAGCTCCTCCCAAGTAGGCCACAACTCTAGTAATTTAGATTGCGCCCATGACAGGTCCACAGGTCTCTGTGCCCACAGTGACAATAACTTCTGATACAGATAAAGACTCATAAGACACTATAATAGTTGACAATGTCAAGATATCCATGACTGCATCTGAAAAAGACATGGACAAGGTTGATAAGGCATTTGTAAGCACTGAAGAAATGTGCACTGATGATACCGCCGCACAACAAGA
>MU225019.1:3015275-3043260 GCA_018584345.1 Thuja plicata | reverse complement strand
TCTGATCAAGGTTCTCCGTAATCATATCATGTGTTATGTGTTCTTGTGTTATGTTTCTTTGGATGCACATTTGATATATGTTTAATTGGCTGAAATATAATTAATAGATAAACATTGATTCACCCCCACCCTCTCAGTGTTTCTAACAATTATATGGTCTTATAAATAGTGCATTAATTTTTTGATTGTGTCTGAAATTGATCATACTAAGTTGTGTTCAAATTTGGATAGTTTGAATAACATGGTTATAGACTATAGACGATCCTTTAATGAGTTGGAGGATATGATGAATATGTGGAATTGGTTTACAGATGATATTGTCTTCAATGTTGATTTTTTCTACATAGAAGAGGTAGAATCTAAAATTGTTTGGGCAACTGTGTTGTCTTATATGAGCATTATTGATACTCCAAAGGATACTGGTGATGCATGGTTTAAAGTTGTGGAAGAATTGTCCATTGCTTCTGGTTAAGGAAAAGACAAGGGAAAAAGTATGAAAAAGATGTCTCCAGATGTTTTTTTCTCTGGTAATCAAGTGAAGAGTTTCAGATGGATATGTCCAAAGTAATTCTTTGCTTTGGTGATTGTTCCAAGTGATACTGAAGAGGATGAACAAAAAATGTTGATGTTTAGGATACTGCTGTTGGTGAGGATCATGTTTCTTCTCCTATCTTATTAGATAAAGATAATTTATCAGTTGAAAATTTTCCTACTATGTTGAGTCAGTTAAGAGGACTTAAGATTGTTGAAGATAAGTCCCATCATGTGATCAAGACATTTTTGAGTTTCTCCAGAAGAAGCCTGGGATTGTTGCACCTCCTTCTAGCTTAGTGCATTAGAGTGGTGCATATGTCAAGGGGGTTCTTTTTTACTTATTCTTATTCTTCACCGATGTTAGTGTCTATTACCATATTTGTGCAACTGTAACTATATTTTTGGCCTTTTTACTTGATGAAAAAGGGGGAGAAAAATAAGGAAAATGTTTATTTGTTCAAGATTGTTTTGGTTGTTTTAGTTTGGTTATTTTTTGTTATTAATGTCAAATAATATGTTCCATATGTCTTTGTGTTTTATCAAACACCATGGTAGGGAAGTATGCTATATTTGGGGAAGTAATATTGTATGATAGGCGTGTTGGTACTATTGAACCTATAGAACAATGAAAGACAAGTATATTTTCAAGTAGTACATAATAGTGAAAGGCATGTATGTATTCAGTGGAAGGAAAGTATGTATTCAATGCTACATAAAAATGGAAGATATGTATACAATACAGTGGAAGATATGGATGTATTTTGGATATTTTAAAATTTCTTCAGAGTTATTTTCGTAGGTCCAAAATTCACTAGTTTAGTGGTTCAATAATAGAGTTATAGAGTTGAAGATGACCTTTATTCGGTTATGTTTTTGAGAATGTTTTTTCTCTAGAATTAAAGGTTGAAGATGTGAAGATATATTTTGTATTGTTTTCAGGTTTTGGTGTTGGTTGTGTTGTTTTTTAGTGTTCCAGAATTTGTTTCTAATGTTCTGGAAAGAATGTTACTAAGTTTTGTAGTTGTCAGTTTATGGTCTAGTCCAAAAATGTATTGGGTTGGCTTATGAAGTGGAATTTTGGCAAGTGGTATTGTTCCTAACGTGGCATGTGGAGGTCTTGATTTAGTTGGAAAGTTAATTAGTTCTTCGGCTAGTGTGTTTCTACATGTTTGAGATAGTTATGGAAGTTGTTCTAGTAGATTCAGATCTGGCATTGTGCTATGTGTAGATTTTTCATGGTCCCTCTCTCTTTTGGAGTGGATCATGCTTCTTGATTTAGGTCTAAGTTATAAATTTAATTTTTATCTCTTATTTAGATGGGTTTGTTCTATATGTGACCTACAAATTTAATGTTTATCTCTTATTTGGTTGGGTCCATTCTATGTTTTGGTCCAGATTCTTTTGGCATGAGACCTTATTGCCTTTATTTTTGCCTTGGCCTACTTGTAACTTAAATTATAATATCATTTTTGCATGGCCAACCTTGTTGTAATGTCCAATGATCTATATTGTATATAAGTACAGTTTGTGCTTTGGAAAAATATAACTGAGAAGCTAGTGGATTGTGAGTGAACCAATGAAGATCTACAATTAGAAGATAAGAGTTAAGTGATAGTGGGAGAGAAGAGAAAATAATAACAGTGTGTTTCTCAGGTTTATAGTGTTTCACAAATCAATTGAATTATCAGAATAATCTCTCTTTATCTTTTGTAAAGAGTTATATGTACCTTGTCCTTGACATAGCGAGGGTTGGATGCACAAGTTTGTTGATGTATCTTGCTACTTTGGTAGTGAACCTTTGTTTGCAAGTCCAAAAAAGAGAGCTCCTATATATATTCATTGTTGCATTAGAAGTGAGCCTTTGGTTGCAAGTATAGAGAAGTGAGCTCCTACCATATTTTATAATTAGACTATACACATTAGTGAATTGTCTTTGTGGGCAAGTGCTCACCATGGTTTTTTCTAGTTTGGGTTTTCCATGTATAAAATATGGGTGTTCATATGTTATTGGTTCTATTCATTAGTTTCTTATTATTTCATGTGGTAAATACTAAAGTTAGTGTGATTTTGGTTTATGTTGAGTCTCCCTACCCCCCCAACATCCAAAGTATGTTCAACAAGTTGAATAGCTCTAATACCATGTTAAAGCAATGATCCAAGCTAGGATCATGACATGCATGACTCCTATAGTAGAGAAAAATAAGAAACCATGAGTAAATGAAATATATTGCTGAGATGTCTAAAAATATACAAAGGCTTTTATTTTAAAGAAAAAATTGAGAGAGAAGAGTACACACAAAAAAGAAAAAATCCCCGATCAACACAAAGAGTAGGTATAATCACTCAAGCACAAAAAATAATATGCCTGCAAGATAATATACAATTGTGTATCTAGAAGATTTCCAATTTACTAAGAAAAATTAATAATGTGTGTACAACTTAAAAACATACACCAATAGAAGATGTGTGGTATGAAATAAATAAATATATGTTAAAGTGAAGTCCAAAGGTCAGGTTAATGTTGCATATAAAATTAAAAATATAAGTGTTTGAGACAATGGATGTGTGTGTAATTTTTTTCATGAAGTTGTTTCTTAAGATAGTGATTCTGTTAGAATAGCTAAGAGGGGGGGGGGGGGGGGAANGCTAAGAGGGGGGGGGGGGTGTGAATCAGTTAGACTCAGTGTCCTCACAAATCATCCTATAGTCCCAAATTCCTCAAGATGTATAACAAAACAAATTCAATCATATAATTCAACTCAATGAAAATGTATTCTGTAATCTTAAGCTTTCATCAATAGTGTTTACCTAATGTCAGTAAATTAATACCGTGATTACCGATCTAGGTTAATAAAATAAAGTTTAAATTAAAATAACAATCTACAGCATTCATGCACATTGACACATAGATTCTTAACATGGAAACCATTCTAAGGGAAAAACCACCTTGGTCCGGTAACCCAAAATATTTTCACTTTTCTGAAGTGAGCTCGGTGAAGAGCCAACCTTGTTAAAGGTTACAATGCACACTATTAAAAATGACATGGTTAGAGGATTTAAAAATAAAAGTTCTCTCTTGACCATGCATTTACTATGGGGTCAACAAGAAAACAATCAACATTCTCTGAATGTTATAATAAGGACTCATTGTCCTACTCGGTTAAGAGATTTATCTGTAGCAATGGTTAAACTATTATAGTAATTAATTGATTCAAATACAACTCTGATTTGTAGATATTCATATCTATGCTAAGTACATAATACCTCTGATCAATTTGTTCACTTCAATTCATCTCATTCTTGTTCTGCTTGGTAATTCTCTTTCCTCTGTTTGCTCGGTGATGTCTGCAAAATATGCTCGGTTCTATCTTTAACTAGTTTGATCAGTCATGCATAAAATTTGCATGTATTCTTCAACATATGTGCTTGCATCTCTTGTCCTTAATGAATCTCTTTTCTCTTATATATACATCATGTATCATTTAATTTTCATGCTTCAAATTTTTCAACTTATCTCCATCATTGATTTAACTGTTTAAACCTTCTTTGATAGTTGTGTTAAAAACACGTTTCAATGTTTGTCGTCTGATCTTCCTTGAATTTTATTAGTCATTTGATCAAATATTTTTTTTAATCTTTTACCTTGACATCATCAATTTCCATCTTAACATCCAAGTTGGCCTCGATTGATTAATTAAATTTCTTTATCAATAGTTGTTTCGACAATCCCTTGCTCGGTTATCGCTATGCTCGGTATACATTGTGTTTTATTCAGTTTACATTGTCTCTTGGTGTATACATAAATCTTCATTTAATGACCATATAAACATTGTTTGTTCCACATATTCAATACATAACAAATGTTTTCCACCATAATACTACTCAAATAAGTTGACATCAATGACAATACATTAACTGATAATGTTTATCATCACTTCTGTAACTCGGTTGAATATCAACAAATGACTTCAAATATATAATCAATTGTAGTTCGTCAATCTCTCCCTTTGGCATTGATGGAAACTCAATATGAAATATGAAATATAAAATTCCATACAACAAATACCAAACTTCTATTCTACAACTGCAACAATTCTGTAGCCCTCCCTAGCTTGAATATAAACTGTGTCAGTATATAAAAAATTTCACCATGCAGACTCTCCCTGTAGTTCTAAATTTTTTGTTCTTGAATCACTCTGTAGATTAGATATGTCTCTCCCTTTAGTGGATAGATATTTCATTGATCAACTCTCTCCTTTTATATTTCATTAAACTCTCTCCCTTTGACAACAATGCCAAAAATAAATATGCATCTCTTCAGTAGCCAAATAAAATATCTCTGATTTTTGGTGCAGTAGGCACCTTTCAGTGTATTGATATGTCTATTTTGGTCTTGTTCAACTTTGCATCAACATGTCTGATATTATGATTTCATGTAGGTTGATGCAACCTCCTACTCATCTTAGTTACCAATAGACAAGGGATGGACCCCTAGTCTACCTCTCAAGTACTCAAATGTATCCTTTGGTAAGGGTTTTGTGAATATGTCTACAAGTTGTTCTTTTGATTGTACATATTCCAGTATTACTTGTTTGTCTTGTACTTGTTCCCTCACGTAGTGATATTTTATAGATATGTGCTTTGTCTTTGCATGCATCACATGATTCTTTGAAATATTTATAGCACTTGTATTGTCACAATATATTATCACTAGATCAGTGATATCTTCATTCATTCCTTTCAATAGTTTTTTTATCCATGCTATGTTAGAACAATTTGCAGCAGAAACAACATACTATGCTTCTGCAGTTGACTGAGATATGCATCCTTGCTTCTTGCTTATCCAAGTAACTAGTTTTTCTCCAATAAAGAATGCTCCACCAGTAGTACTCTTTCTATCATCAATGTTCCCAGCCCAATCAACATCTATATACACTTTCAATTCAAACTTTCCTTCTCTTTTATACCATAGTCCATAATCCTTAGTATTCTTCAAATATCTAAAAATCCTTTTAACAACAGTCATATGTGATTCTATGGGATGACTAGAAAATATTGCATCTTTTCCAACTGTGTGTGCTATGTTAGGTCTTGTATGTACAACATATATCAATTTACCAATCATAGATCTATACAAAGTCTGATTTACCTCAGGTGTCTTATCTTCCTTTTTCAGTTTGCATCCTGTCACCATAGATGTTCTGACTGGTTTTGATTCTTCCATTCTTAATGTATTTAGTACTTCCTTAATGTATTTTGATTGAGTAATGTAGATACCTGCAGTCTATTGTAAAATTTGCAATCCAAGAAAAAATTTGATCTCACCAAACATCGACATTTCAAATTCTTTCCTCATTTCATCAGCAAATGAAGTGCATAAGTTATCATTACCCCCAAATATAATATCATCAACAAATATTTCAGCAATGATTGTCTTATCATCATTTCCTCTTAAATATAAATTTTTTTTGTCACTTTTTCTAATAAATCCAATACTTATAAGATAAGAATGAAGTATTTTATACCATTCTCTCAGTGCTTGTTCCAGTCCATATAAATATTTGTGTAACTTACATACCATGTGTGTCTGATCAGGATCAAAAAATCCTTCAAGTTGTTCAACATATACTTCTTCTTCCAGTATTCCATTCAAAAATGTAGACTTCACATCCATTTGATATACCTTGAATCCTTTATATGCAGCGTATGCAAGTAGTATTCTTACCCCTTCAAGTCTAGCAACGGGTGCAAAATTTTCTCCATAGTCAAATCCTTCTTCTTGTGCATACCCTTTGCAAACTAATCTTTCTTTATTTATGTTTACATTCCCATCTTCATTTAGTTTGTTTTTGAAAATCCATTTGGTGCCAATGACATTTTTATCACTCGGTCTCGGTACTAATGTCCATGTCTTATTTTTTTTGTATCTACTCAATTTCTTCATTCATAGCATTAATCCACTCTTCATTTTCTAATGCATCTCTAACATTTTTAGCCTCAAATTCACAAATTAGACAAGTGTCATATCTAAACTTACTTCTTGTCATCATGCCTTCTCTTTTATCTCCAATAATCTAATTTCATGGATGGTGTCTTCTCACATATTTAGCAAGTACAGGTTCAACTCTCTGTTCTTCATTTTCTTCTTCTGTAGGTTCAGTGTCTTCTGGTTCATGATCTTTAGTTTTAGTATTTTTCTGATGCTCGGTCGGTTCTACCTATTGCTCGGTGACATTACCCTATTGCATGGTAACACTAGGCATATGCGTCAGTATAATATCAGGTTCTTGCCAGTAAAAACATTTACTGTAATCTTTAGGTTCTTTCATGCTGTCTTCATCATTCATCTCAGAAAATTCATCAACTTTCAAATTTATACTTTCAATGATTTTGTTAGTTGTCTTGCTCAAACATTTGTAAGCTTTACTCTTAGTAGAATATCTGAGCAATATTCCTTCATCACTTTTTGAATCAAATTTTCCATTTCGATCATCTTTCAGAATATAACACCTACTTCCAAATATTCTAAAATAAATCACATTAGGTGTATACCCATACCATAGCTCATAAGGTGTTTTGTTTGAATCTTTCTTTAGTTGTACTTGGTTCAGTGTGTAAACAACTATGCTAACTGCTTATCTCTAGTATGTTTGTGCAACTTTCTTTTCAATCATCAGTGTTTAGGCACAATCAACAATTGATCTATTTCTTCTTTCAGCAATTTTGTTCTGCTGTGGTGTCCTCAGTGCAGAAACCTATCTTTTGATTCCATACACATTAAAAAATTTACTGAACTCATTAGAAATAAATTTACCTCCTCTATTAGATCTCAAACACTTTAGATCTCTACCAGTTTCTTTTCCACTTTAGCTTTGTACCACTTAAACATCTTAAATGCTTCAGATTTTTCTTTTAAGAACATGACAGTCATCATCCTAGAGTATTCATCAAAAAATAAAATAAAGTATCTTTCCCCATAATAACTTTGTGTTCTCATTAGTCCACATAGGTCTAAATGAACTAACTCAAAAATATCATTAGATGAAAAATTCTTGCTCTTGAAACTAGATTTTGGCACCTTTCCCATTTGACAATTTTTGCACATTACATGGTCTGGTTTAGATAAGCTTGGTAAGCCTCTAACTTTTATTTTTCTACTAATCTTAACCATGTTGTTAAAATTTACATGACAAAGTATTTTATGCCATAACCATATATCTTCATTCTTTGCCAATAAACAAGTAGTTTCAGCAGTGTCAAGATAGAATAGGTTACCTCTAGATTATTCACCAGTACCGATCAATTTTCCTTTTCCATCATAGATTCTTTCTTTTCTATTCTCAAATGAAGCTCGGTGTCCTGTATTATTCAACTATGAAATACTCAACAGATTTTAGTTAAGTCCTTTTACCCAATAAGCATTTTCACATTTGATTTGATTGTTCAGCATAATAGTACCTTTTCCTTTCACTTGACAGGGTGTATCATTTCCCATTCTTATAGATCCTCCATTTTAATGTTCAAGAAATTCAAATTTTCCTTTATCACCAGTCATGTGATGTGTACAACCACTATCAATAACCCAAATATCATGTTTACTAACTTTATATATAAGTTTTGTCTCTACATACCTTTCATCTTCATCTGAATCATCTTTCAAAGCTACACATACAGTCTCAATATCTTCATCACTGTCAGATCCACTGTTATTATTTTTATCTTCAACAATGTAACAATATTTCTTACCTTTATCCTTGTAATCTTAGTTATCTCTCCTATCATGCTGTTAGTTGCTTCTATAGTCTCAGTCATCCTTTCTATCATTTCTTTCATCATTATTTCTGTTAGGGCATCTTGCAGAAAATTGGCCAATCTCTTTACAGTTAAAGAATATCAAAGGTAGTTTACCTTTATATCTTCCTTTACCTTTGTGCAATCTTCTAACCATTAAAGCTTTAAGCTCATCAAGTTCCTTGTCATCACTATAACTGTCACTATTAATCTAATTATGTGTTTGCTACTAGATTTACCAATTTTCAAAGTAGACATAAATGCAGATTCCATAGATGGCACAATATCGTTATCAAAGTTATTTAGCTCAAAATAAATCAATCTTCCAACAAGACTATCAATAGTAATTCTATTTCCAGGTGTAACTCTCATTTCATGTATTGCAGAGACTCTTATAGAATAAATAGGCAATAGGGTTTTAAAAATCTTACTCATAATTGTGTCTTCATCAATGGTTCCACCAGATCCTCAAATAGCATTCACAACTTCTTTAAGTTGGGTACTATATTGTGTTATGTTCTCTCCTTCCTTCATTCTCATATCATCAAACTTTCCATGAAGAATTTCAGATTTATCTCTTAGTACATTTGCATCTCCTCCATAAACTAATGTAAGTTGATCCCACATTTGCTTGGCAGTTGTACATGTCTTGATATCCTCAAATTATGCATCAGTAAGTGAAGAAGAAATCTCCACCATGATAAGGTTATGTTCATGTTTCTCTTTCATTTGATTAACAGTCAAAGGTCCAAAAGGTAGAATGAACTCATTGTCTAGATAATCTGCAATTTTGTCTCTAATCCTTGATAGGTATAGTTTCATTCTACTTTTCCATGTTGAGAAGTTATCTTTATTTAGCTTTAGTGCATCCCTCTTATACATCTTGTTATGCTTAGCTTAAGTCATTCAAAACTTTATTCTAAGCACTGGATTCTTTCTGATAAGCATTGTATGCTCTGATACCAATTATTAGAATAACTGAGAGGGGGGGGGGGGGGGGNACCAATTATTAGAATAACTGAGAGGGGGGGGGGGGGTGGTGAATTAGTCAGACTCAGTGACCTCACAAATTATCCTACAGTCCCAAATTCCTCCAGATGTATAACAAAACAAATTCAATCATTTAATTCAACTCAGTGAAAATGTATTCTGTAATCTTAAACTTTCATCAATAGTGCTTACCGAATGTCAGTAAATTAATACTGTGATTACCGATATAGGTCAATAAAATAAAGTGTAAAGTAAAATAACAATCCACAACATTCATGCACATTGACACAGATTTTTAACCTGGAAATCCTGCTAAGGGAAAAACCACCTGGGACCGGTAACCCAAAATATTTTCACTCTTCTAAAGTGAGCTCGGTGAAGAGCCAACCTTGTTAAAGGTTACACTACACACTATTAAATGTGACCTAGTTAGAGGATTTAAAACTAATAGTTCTCTCTTGACCATGCATTCAGTATGGGGTCAACAAGAAAACAATCAACATTATCTGAATGTTATAATAAGGACTCACTGCCCTACTCGGTTAAGAGATTTATCTATAGCAATGGTTAAACTGTTATAGTAATGATATGATTCAAATACAACTATGATTCATAGATATTCAGATCTATGCTATGTACATAATACCTCTGATCAATTTTTTCACTTCAGTTCATCTCATTCTTGTTCTGCTCGGTAATGCTCTTTCCTCTTTTTGCTTGGTGATGTCTGCAGAATATGCTCAGTTCTGTCTTTAACCAATTTGATCAGTCATGCATAAAATTATCCTGTATGCTTCAAAATTTGTTCTCGCATCTCTTGTCCTTAATGAATCTCTTGTCTCTTATATAGACATCATGTATCATTTAATTTTCATCCTTCAAATTTTTTCGCTTAATCTCCATCATTGATTTAATAGTTTAAACCTTCCTCGGCAGTTGTGTTAAAAAAATGTTTCAATATTTTTCATCCAATCTTCCTTGAATTTTAAGTCATTTGATCAAATAATTTTTTTTTATCTTTTACCTCAAAATCATCAATTGCCAACTCAGCATCCAAGTCGACCTCGGTTGATTAATTAAATTGCTTTATCAATAGTTGTGTCAACAATCCCTTGCTCAGATATCACTGTGCTTGGTATACACTATGTTTTACTCAGTTTACACAGTCTCTCAGTGTATACAAAACTCTTCATTTACTGACCCTATAAAAATTGTTTGTTCCATATCTTCAATACATAACAAATGTTTTCCACCATAGTAATACTCAAATAAGTTGACATCAATGACAATACATTAACTGATAATGTTTATCATCACTTCTGCAACTCAGTTGAATATCAACAAATGATTTCAAATATATAATCAATTGTAGTTCATCAGATTCAAGTATGGCTTCTTTCTTGGAGAGTTGTTGGAGGTAGTGTGTTTAAGGCTTGTTATTTTTGATTCACAATATTCCTATATCTTGCTAGAAGATAATGAGTCCTTGACAATTTTGTGCAGATCTATACCTTGTCCTAAGGTAGTGCATGTTAGCTTTCAAGTCCATTTTACCTTTCCCTAAGGTTTATCACTTCAGCCTACAAGTCAAATCAAGAGCAATGAGCTAGCATGACATTGAGCCTAAAATATTCATTGTAATATTTTTCTTCATATAGTGTGAGTTAGAGCTCACTATGGATTTTACCTCATTGGGTTTTCCATGTAAAATAACAAAGTTAATGTGTACACTAATTTATTGCTTTATATTTTTTTATTGTTAAGTTAGTTGTTAATTAATGTGGAATTTTGATTCAAATATGGTGCGAGAAGGAGGCTACAAGGTACTAAATTTTGATGACATAAATTATATTTTTTGGAAGATGTGGATGGAATCATATTTCAACTTGCTGCCATTTGGAATATGGGATTTTGTTGTGAAGGGATATATTGCTTCTCATACTACTATGGATGAGAACATATTACATTATAAAAATGACAAGTCAATAAATGCAATCATAAGTAGTTTGAATGATTCAAAATTTGAATGTTGTGCACTACAAGTTTGTGAAGGATGTTTGGGAAAAACTTAGCAATGTCTATGAAGGAGATGTGAAGATCAAGCAAGTCAAGATGTAGAATTTGAAATACAAGTTTGAGAATCTAAGAATGCTAGGATAAGAAAAAAATGATAGTTACTTGCACCAAGTCATAGAGATAGTGAGTGTAATCAGAGGTATTGGTGGAGCTATAGAGGAAAATGAAGTTATATGAAAAGTTCTTAGAAAAATTACAAAATCCTATAGATACAAGGTATATGCTATTGAGGATTTTCATGACATGGACAAATATTCTTTGGGTCAAATCTCTAGGGAGATCTCTACTTTTCAGATTCGGGAAATTGAATCTAATAATGACAAGAAGGAAGCTACATTCAAATTTAGTAAGAAGGTAGAAGATGAAATTAAAAAACACAATGACCTAGATGATGAAGAATAAAACTTTGTGAGAAGACTAAGGAAAGGCACTAGAAAATGCAAACTTGTTACCCTTTGAATATTTCAATTGTGGAATAATTGGTCATTATTATTCTAGATGTACTTTGAAAGAAGATAATTATAGAAGGGTAGATGATGATAACTAAACAAAAGATAACTATAGAAGAGATGATAAAAACACAAGAAAGTATGGTAGGGAGAAGTCTAAGAGAATCCTTTATTAAAATAAATTCCACTCATTTGAAGATCAAGATCTTGATAATTAAAATGATGAAACAGTATTTATGGTTGTGAAAATAGATGATAGTGAGAAGTTTGGTACTCTAAATGTTCATGAAAATAGTGAAAGATCCTTGATTATGTATACTAATGTATATACATAAGAAGAACCAAAAGCATGGGTGATTGATAGTATATGCTTAATTAATATGACTGTTGATAGAAGAAAGTTTCTTGATTTTGAAAAATATAATGGTAAATCTGTTAAGTTTGGTGGTGAAGAGGCTACTTTGATCTTTAGTAAAGAAACTATATCTATTGATGGTAAGAACAAGATAGAGGATAATTATTATATTAAGGGATTAAGACATACTCTTCTAAATGTCATTCAAATATATATTAAAGGATATAAATTTACTTTTCATGGTTATGGTTGTATGATTAGAAAAGGTGAGTCTAGAAGACTAGTTGTAGAAGGAATAAGGACGAATGGTAATGTTGATTACCTAAAATAAAAAAGGAAATAATTGTGTGATGGCTCAAAGTGGTGAATGTTGGTTATTGCACAAAATGATGGGAAACAATAAATTTAACAACATGGTGAAGATCAATTTTACTCATGCAGTGAGGGATTTTCCAAAGATCATTGAGCCTACTCATGCAATGTGCAATGAATATTAGATAGGGAAGCAATCAAGGGTCAGATTCAAGAACAAGGAGTTTTCTATTACAAAACCTTTGGAGCTGATATATACTGACCTATATGCAAACCTACAAGAACATGCAGACTAAATGGTGAAAGGTATTTCATGTTTCTTATTGATGATTACTCTACAATGACATGAATTAATTTCTTGAAATAAAAATTAGAATCCCTAGATAGATTTAAAGTGTTCAAATCTATATGAAATAGAAGCTAAGAACAAGGGTTTAAGGTATATTAGAAGTGGATAATTTACATCAAATGAATTTGAAATTTTTTTAAGAAGAACATGGTATTATGAGACATTTGTCTTAACTTATAACTCCACAACAAAATGGAGTTGTTAAAAGAAAGAATAGAATTATTCAACAAATGACTAGGACAATGTTCAAAGATGCTAACTTGCCTGATGTGTTGTAGCAGTAAACAATTATGGTTGAATGTGGGGAGATATTGGAATGAGTATCCACTAGGATGATTAAACAAGATAGGAAACATCACATCCCAAATTTTATCTCTCATTTGTTACATTAGGAAAGGTAAAGTACCTACTAGGCTTAAGATGGACTTAAGCGTTGAATAGGTGTAAGGTTTTCTCCCTTTGCTAAATATTAGAACTATTTGATTGAATTTGGATTGAGGAAATAAAAAAAGTAGGATGAAAGGAGGATACATATATGCATACAAGAAACAAAAAACTAAAATGACAATTTTAGTACCAAATATGAGAATCAAATAAAGCCAATGACCTGTACTAGAAGTTTCATCATATTATGTCTATTAGGGGTGACCTAGGTAGTAGGGGAAACTGGACTCACCCTTCCTCTACAAAAAAATATTTAAGAGACCTAGGATCATAAGAAAACTATTATGCACTTCAAATATGGATCTGAAGCTCTGCCATCTATCACTTGTACATAGAGAATGGGGAGAATGTTGGGATAAAGGGGTTTTCCTTAGCCAAAAAACTATATAAGAATTAACCTTGAAATTCAATTGAAATTGCACAAAAGAAAAAACATTCTATCAGTAGGAGAGTCTTGACAAGATGTTATACCTTCACAAACCCTAGATGGATCATGAAGATGATTAAAATTTGTCTTGATGTAGTATTGACCTTGGATCTATGATAGAAAGAACATGGATGCCTTTACACATGCTAGGATCTAGATATTACTCATTATCTTCCATGCTTGATGCTTGAATTGACTTGATTTTATCCTTGAATGCTTATAGTGGATCTTAATGTAACCTCTCCAATTAAAATTTGATAGATTGATCCCAAAATTAGGAGGGTAGCTTTGTATTTATATCTCTCGTAGTCATTTTAGGGCTGAAAAGTCAAATGAGGTTGAAGAAGGATTTAGAATCATTCTCAATATCATAATAAAAATATCTAATTCAATTTTTTTTCCAAATTTAGCATGTGAGGGGAAACTCCTGATGTATAGATCACAAAATTCATGACCCCCAGATATTGGCTTGTCCTTAATGAGGAAACAATGACTCAAATACTAATTGGGGTTAATTTTAATATGAGGATTCCATAAATGTGAATGAAATTTGGGTCTAATCAAGTATAATGGGCATGCAATCCTTAAACACTAAAATAGGGCCTAACTAAGGACCAAAATTATAAGTTCTTACAATTTAGGATGCTACATTTAGCCCCTAGTTTAGTAGGAGTATGAACTTTATTCATACTCATGATAAATTAGATCAAACCATAGGAAAATACACCATAAAGGTAAATGAGACAAGGAAAACATAAATCCCCCAAGTGACATAGGTCTTGATCAATCTTAAAACTAATATGAAAGAAACATCCAAAAGAGATAAAGAGAACATGAGCAAGCTATCCTAGTAAGGTAAACTTAGTATGGGACATTCAAAGAGAAAGATAGGGGTGAAAATAATGGAATCGAGTCTATAAAGTTGTGTTATGCTAGTCAACCCATTAAAAGGATAACCAAGAGAAGCATTGTTCACAAGAAAATTTGATATAGGAGGATTAACACTAAGGAAAGAATTCTCTCCAAAGGATTCTTCTAAAAGTAGTGCCAAAAAGGGGATTAGGCCAAAGGAAAGGATTTTATCAAAAAAAATCCACAAAGAAAGATTAGGCATAAGAAAAGAATTGTATCTAAATAAATCTAAAAAGGAGCATTACCAAGAAAATGGTAGGGATTTCCAAGTAATCTGCAAAAAATTGATCAATATGGCATGTGCATAATGTGTAACACAGAGTGGAGTGTATGCTCCCACATTAAAGCAGTTGTGTATGCCTTAATGGGAGGAATACCTTTAATATATGATACTCTTGAAAGAAAATAATGTTTACACTATGAATTTCCACCAAGCAAGGAGAAACCAAGGGAAATAAATGCATAACAAAGAGAGCACAAAATGGATCTACTAATTTCGGGGCCAACATGATCAATGGGATATCTCATGTATATCAAGAATTATGGAAAAATGAATTGATATCATCCCCAAAACATAGTATAATTAAGAACATTAGGAAGAATAACACCTAATATATATGACCAAAAAGTCTTTTAGGGTCACCATTGTAGAGACAAAAAAAATGATGGTTGCTACTATTTTGCATTGTCCCCAACTAGACAACACAAAAGTAAATTTACAAAAATAGAACATGTACAACATAATATGTATGTAGAACATATTGAAAAATGAGATATAAATATTGGAATGTCACAATAATTTTGATTCCTTTATCACCTTGTTCCAATGGAGAAATTAGGGTCTTCTTAATAAAATCTAGACAAAACTGTTAACACTCAAAATTGCACCCTAATCAAGTTTGATGAATACTTGATCGATTTTAAGGAACATGGAAACAAACCAAGGTTGTGGGTAACCTATAGCTGGAATGAATCTCTAGATGAAGGCCGACTACCTGTCTAGTAACTCACCTGAAACCACCTAAAACTAAACCTTTTGCTGAAGGAAAGAGGTAGAAGGATGAACATAAATAAATCTAACTCCTAAAGGGTGATACACTAGAAAATTATGTTATGAGATCCATAGATATAACAAACACACAATAAGAAAGGAAACATATACTTCTTTGCACAGTCCCACTAATTCATAATCTCTGCATAATCAATTTGTAAGAAGGCTTATAATAACAGTCTCTAAAAGGAGAAAGGATCTCTCACAATCTGGAAAACTGATTAAACAAAACTCACAATCTGCAAAGAAAATATGAGAAAATAATGCATAAAAGCACCAACATGCAATACAGATTTGAGGATAAATGATATCACCAAAATCTGCACCTACACTAAGCACACAAAAGAAGACCAAGTGAGGAAGGCATAAGCTATAAATCACATAAAAAGGGTGTCATGAACCTGCATATCTCTGAAAATGGGTTACAAAAACCACTTTTGCCTTTGCCAAGAACTCATAAAAATCACAAAGCAGTAAGCCAAGAGGGAAAAGAACTCTTTAACAATGAGTCTTCAACTCATACTTATGCTTTTTTTTAGAACCAACTACATCATTAATGCCAACAATAACTTCTAGGTCGGATTCAGTCAATAAGGCCATTTTTTAGCCCCTCAAAAGACTTCCAAAAGGTATGCAAGTGTCCCCAAGGTCAATCCTTATCAACTTTGTCATAGTGGCTCCTCATAAATGCATTCATATCGTGAAAATAGCTCAGAAAGAGCTTCTGAAATGCAATAACTCCTCTCAGATTTTAATAACTGCATCTTTGACTTTAAAGCTTTGTCCAATTTTACCAAAATATTTCCTTCACTTTCAAAAGTAAAATAAATATCTATTCTGCACCATTTTTTAATATTTATTAAATGATTTATAATTTATAATTTTAATAAATACTGAATATTTTAATATTATCTATTAAGTGAGCATTAAATCACTTAAAAATAATATTAGCATAATATATATTTACGAAAGTGATAATTTATAATTTATTTAATAATATTAAAATATATTTGCAAAATAAATATTTATTATATTACCTTTGAAAGATCACCACCTTTTAAAATTTTTTACAACATTAAAATAAAATGATTCATAATTTCATCATTCTGTTTTATTATTGTTGAAAAGCTAAAAAATAATTTTAACAATACTAATCCAAAATGATGAAATTATGAATCATTTTGGATTAATATGTGTAACAATGATATGGCCTTGGAAATAAAAGTGATAAATATATCACTTAGAAACATTACAAATTCTTAACAATTGTAGGGATATTACAAAAGGAGATGAAATAAAATGTAAAAGGCAAAAATTTCATTTTTTCTTTTGGCGATGACAAAATGAGACCTAAAACATCCTTTTCGCATTTCATTCTTTCATCTTTTCCATGAAGAAGCCCTGGCCACCGCCATGGGAGTAGGGTTTGAAGGATATCTGCAGGTTTTTTGAGCCCATCACTAAGATTTTCTTCCATTTCATTTCATCTTCTCTTCTGCTCGAGCCACCTGGGAATTTCGATGAAGATATGGGGTTTTCATTTTAATTCTGTGGGATTTTATGCAGATTTCAACACATCTAACAGGTAACACTTTCATTCTTTCTGCAAAGAATGTTACTACTGAAGCTCCACTTTCTTAAGGAGGAATGAAAACATGTGATTTTGATCTGATGATTTCAATTTTGAGGGCTCGAGATGTGTGATCTGAATGTTGTCTTTCAGCTACTACCAACTTATCCAAGATTTCATCTTTTTCTTTGTTCTTTATCTCAATCATGTGATATGCTGTCTTCAATTTTTCAGACAGTTTGTTGATCTCTTCTCTTGTAGTAGCTAACTCACCAAAGACACAATCCTTTGCTTCACTCTTTGCATAGTATTTCCCAAGAACAGTCTAAAAATTTTGAACTTCAACATTTTTTGATTCTAGAGTACTGACACAAACTGCAAGTTTTTTGCCTTAGATCACTGATAATTTCATTTGCCTTCTGCAATTCATCACTATTGCTCATTTTAATTTCATCCTGACTTGCAATTGCATGTGCAAGAGATCTCTCCAATTGCATTATGTGAACATTTATAGCATCTACTAGCCTCTGAAGATCCGCTACGCGTTCACTATCTTCATCCATTTTCTCTAAATCTTCTAACTCCTTATCCAAGAGATGTTGCTTAAGTCTAGCCAAATCATGCAATGCTTTATCCCTTTCTTTGCAAACCTCCTTCAAGTTGTGTTCAAACTCTAATTTTTGCAACCTATGAGCTTCTTCCAGGCTTCCCATATTTTCAAATGATAGTTGAACCTGCTGGTTTCCATCTCTGAGTTGTTTATCGGATGTAGGTGTAGCATGTGAAAAATCACCATGTTCCGTATGGATAAATTATGGTTGCTTTCCTTCCAAGACATTAATTAGTCTATCCTTTTCTATCTTAAGTTCAGTATTCTTCTTTTCCAAAGTGGCAATCATCCTCTGTAAGTTTTCAATGTGTTCATTGGACAACATCACATTCCTCTTACTAAGATCTGCTTGCAGCTTACTCATATTTGCATTCCTCTCATTTCATTTTATCTCTCCATGTTGGGCCGCCTGGGGATATGCCACCACCATGCTAGGGTTGAAATAGAGAGATATTTGAATATTTCTGATACATTTTGTGAGAATTATGGAATTCAAAGGCATTCTCACAACTATTTGAAGCCACACCTTCCCTTTTACTCATCCTCTTTTGTTGCTGGTGGCTGCCATGGAGACAGGGATTGAAACATTTTGAGGATCTTTTCTGGAAATATTCCTCCATACACAGGTAAGTATGAGGATTGAAAGCACCATTAAGTTGGGTTTAGATAGGAAAAGTGATAACTCTTTGCACTTTCCTCTGGAAATCTTCTTTGTGTTTATCGCAGCTGAGGGTTTTCATATTCTACATGGCTGCTTTGTATTTCATTGTTATTGAATCCTTACATGAAACATAACTTTCTGGGTAATGTTCCCATCATAATGATTTCTCTTCAATAGGAACATTTCCATATTCATAGCACTCTTATAATAGACTTTGTACCTTCTTTCATGAAAAAGGGATACTCTCATTATTGTGATATTTTCTCTCTATGAACCTTACATCTCGTGATTTGCTATCTTCTGTGATAAATTTGTTAATTCCATCACCTGTAGTTGCATATTTGATCTCTAAGAATTCCTTGTGACATGTTACCTTTGTAAGAATAATTGAATGATTGTCATTATCCAATAAATGTGGATTGTCCTCTCATAATGTTAATACTCTGTTTGAAAGATTCATACGCAGCTCACATGTGACTGTCTTATTGTTGATTTTATGAAAATATCTCTATCCAATAAAATGTTGAGTGCTGCTCTTATCTTGCTCACTTATTACTGTGATGATACACCATGCATGTCTGTAACATATTTTTTACTTTCACAAGCTTCCTAGCATTAGGCATTGTTATGATGCTTTCTTGATTTATTGCTCCATACTTAGTCGCATCTTTCTATAAATTTGTGGCTCAATAACATGACAGGCTTGTAAATTTGTGAATTCCTTCAAACCTAATTTCTCGTAGCTACTCCCAGATTTTTCTCTTTTTAATTACCAAAATGGTACTTCCTCCTTGAAGTCTGATCAAAAAGTATGAGCATCAATGGTTTGGTATTTTCCAGAAATTATGCTTTTGTTTTAATGTCTTTATTTTTGACATGAAGGCTGCTCCTCCACTATTGTAATGCAATATGTTTATTGCATATAATATGACTGTCACCAGTGATCTTCATTGGCTCTAGTCTATCTATTTGTAGCAGCTATATTCTTTGAAAAGTATTGGATGCTTTCTTGCATTTAAAATAGTGTGTTTGATGCATACCTTGCTGTTGGACAGTATTCATCGCTGCATCGCTGCATTAAATTTATGTGATGTTTATAGTCTTCTGTAGCTTGACATAATTTGATAATCAGCAAGGAAATTTATGTAGCAGAGACATGACTATGCCTTCAACCCTTTGTATATCAATGCTAATTTTTTTGACTTAAGAAAGCTTCTCAATCCGCTCCCTTGCATTACTATTAATAATCCCCTAATCAACATTACTTTGTAACAACAGTAGAATGATCATTGGTTTATACAAAATGATGGTATAAGTCATCTTCTTTGCCTCTTTTATATTGAATGTCCTCTCAAAAATGCCTCCATGATTTGATAGAATGTTGTCCCCATGCCCTTTCACGATATGTGTCGGTGTCTCAAATTCATGTTGATCATATCTGAAATGTTATTTTACTACTGTAACATTGCTGCTATCATTGGATTGTTGTATCATGTTATCCTTACTTTGGAAACTAATTTCTCTTTCACTGATTGAATATGTTGTTATATTATGCAACAAAATATGACTTTAGAGTTGCGTGCTTATTATTTATGGACATGCCAGGCTCAACCCTTGTGGGAGCCCACTTTATCCCACATATCGATTAATAATAACTATGTACCTGCTCCTTCACATGAAACAAACTTGTCAGATAAAAATGAGCATTTGGATCCTACTTTTGATATTTATTGTTTTCTCATACATCCGTGATTAGCTAGCTGTTATTATGCATGTGAAGAGCATGTTGTATGTTTGTAGATGTGGGTGCATGTAGTATATGATGACCAGACATTGCTTAGATCTCTAATCTAACATAATTTTATCAATCAAATATAGGGATAGGAGCAGCAGGGAAGCAAGAGTTGGATGCAAGGCAAGCAGGAGGATTGAAGACCAGGCAAAGCAACACAAGTCAGGCTTGTCATCTAGGCAATGACGAGTCACCCTTTAATACTTATGCCTTACTTTTCATAGTATCTAGAAATGTATAATGTTCTTTTCATGTGCATTATGATGGTTAGTCTCACGGCTTGTGGGAGACAATATTCAACTACTTTGTCAATAAATATTGTTTTTCACAATTTTTTTAATCTTTGCACTCTTTTATGACAACACTGGATGATGCAATGTAACAATGTAATATTTTGCTATTTTGTCTATGCATATGAATGTGATCTAGTAGAACTAAAAGTGAACCTTAATTCACTTTAAAACATAACAACTCCACTTGATTGAGTTTGGTACCAAAAATTGGTAACATTTTGGTGACATCTGCGATATGTGTGCCTACTAAACATCATGACCAGCTGCCAGGACAAGTCCATTGGGCACAGAGTCACTTAGAAAACATAATGGAAACTTGAATCCCACTTGCATAAACTAATTAAACCTTTTCACCTGACTAAACATGGATGTATGGTTTGTGATAGGAAAGTATGACACTTCCTTATCATGAATTATATATGCATACTCGGCCAGTTTGGACGGGATTATTAACACTTGAACATAACTGAAACTTTCTTTATTTTTTGTTGTAGGCTTTGCTAATTCAATGAGAGTATGTGTATGATTTTTGATAGTAACATAAATTTATTGGCATGAGTTGTATAGGTATTCCGCGTGAATTAGGAAGGGCTACAACATCTTCTTGCTCACTTGTAACTTTTGATTGACTGAGAACCTTTCTGAAAAATTCTTGAAAGCTGGAAAAATAAAACTGAAACTAACTAAAAGTGCTGGACAACACTTAGGGAAGGCTGAAAAATGCAAGAAAACTATTGTGCCAAGGCACTTATTGAACAACTAAACTACTGCAATATATACAAGGTTAGATCCTACCTCAGAAGCAGTGCTTGAGGTGAATCCCGTTAACTGGGATTCGCTCCATGTTGCCATCCAACGTCAAAAGTTGAAAGGCATTATGTTGTTTACCTTCTGAGAAAATATAAGGCCCGCTCCAAAAAGCATCAAACTTGGAGTGATTTCTAGGCTTCTTTTGCATTCATCCCATTTCAGCACTATATCTCCTTCCAGGAAAATTCTTTGAGATGCCCTTTTATCAAAAGACATTTTCATTTGGGCTTGATTTTGTTCAATGGTTCTCAAAGCTGCTATCCTTAATTCTTCCAATTCAACCAGTTATGCCAATATTACAATTAATGGCTCTTCTTCCATCATATCAAGCTGATCTGCCAAGTCAAGAGCTGGAAGCTCAAGTGAGATAGGTAATTGAGCCTCCTTACCATATACCAGTCTGAAAGGTGACTACCCGGTTGATCTTTTCTATGTGATTCGATCAGCCCACAAGGCTGATTTTAGCTAGGTATGCCATGCTTTCTGGTTACCCTCCATAGTCCTCTTGATGATTCTGATTAGATTTTTGTTAGTGGACTCCTCTTGGCCATTGCCTCATGGATAATAATTTGAAGACATATTTAGATAAATTCCATTCCTTACAGCCCAATCAGAAATTTTGAAACTTACAAATGCCAAAGCATTATTTGAGATGATGGATTTAGGAACACCAAACCTAAAAAATAGTTCTTCAAAGAAGTTTAGGACAACATTTTCATTAGCTTCTTTAAGTGCCACCACCTCAGTCCACTTAGTGAAATAGTCTGTTGCTGTTAACACCCATTTGTGACCAACATTGGATGGTGGGTTTATTACCGCAATGAAATCCAAACCCCACTTCATAAAGGGTTGCTCAACCTATATTGGCTGCAGGGGTAAGGCTGCCAATCTCTCTTTACCAGCAAATAGTGCACATTCCTTGCACTTCCTAACCCATAAGTGTGCATCTTTGAATAGATTGGGCCAATAATATCCACCCTTCATCACCTTGAGAGCTATTTCTCTAGGTGAGAAGTGACCTCCAGCTAACCCATTATGAAACTCATGCAACACCTTATCCATTTTGTTAATTTCAACACACCTTAAGAGGATGCTATTAAAGTCTCTTCTAAATAGAATATTATTCAATAAAACATAAGGGATGGACTGCATTCTAAAATACCTCTATTTTTCTTTATCCAAACCTTGTGGACATTCACTAGTCTATAGAAAATGAGTCATTTGTTGTACCCAACTCATGGAAGAATCTAAAATGGTTTTTCCATCATCCTGTAAAGCTAGAACAGCTTCTTGGTGACCCTTTTCTCTGCTTCTTATGTCATCATCAAGCTATTCACACAACCCTTTTCCCCTGATTAGTTTGGTGACTTTGATCTCGACATCATATTCCATCACTTTAGTCACCCAACCAACTCTCTTATCACTTAAATCCTTACTTAAAAGGAACTCATTCACGCTCGAATGAGCCACCATTAGAAAAATCTTGTTATTAGATAACATGTGCTTAAATTTTTTCAAACTCCTAATAACAGCAAGAACATGTTTCTCCACAAATGAATATCTAAGCGCGTAGTCTTTAAGTCCTTGGCTGAAAAAAGCCACCGATTATTCCATTTCTTCATCATTGCACTGAACTAACATAGCTGAGATATAATCAATATCTCCATAGGCATATAGAATAAAATCTTTAGAAAAATCAGGATTTATGAGTATAGGTGCTGCTGCAAGTGCCTCTTTAATTAGCTCAAAACTCCTTTTTCCATCTTTAGTCTAGCTGAATGGCATATTTGTCCTTAACATGGCAGTTAGTGGGCTCAATAAATTTGCAATATCTGGGATAACCTGTCTAACAAAATTTATCCGGCCAATAAAACTTTGCAAACCCTTCTTATGCGCTGGTAAGGAAAGAGCCAATATTGTTGTTATTCTTTTAGGATCAATAGTGATACCTTGTTTAGACACCACATAACCAAGAAATATACCCTCATGAATAGAAAAAACACACTTTTTGGGATTAAGAAATATCCCAAATTCTCTGCATCTTTGAAAAATCTGCCTTAGATGTTTTAAATGTTCTTTTGCCTCTCAGGAAAAAATAGTGATATCATCCAGGTACACTAAAATTTTTTTATACATTAATTTGTCAAAAGCCATGTCCATGGCCTTCTAAAAAGTTGCCCCAGCATTGGAAAAAACAAAGGGCATCTTTTTGTATGCCATGGTACCCCACTTGGTGGTAAAAGCTATTTTATACTATTCTTCCTCCCTTACTAAAATCTGATTATAACCGGAATACCTATCCAACAAGGAAAATCTCTCATATCCTGAGACTACTTGAAGGATCTGCTCCATAGAAGGTTAGGGGTGTCAGTCTTTCAATGAGGCTCTATTTAGATGCTGGAAATCTACACACAACCTTATCTCCCCATTCTTTTTCCTAACTGGCACAAGGTTTGAGACCCAAGAAGTGTGTTTGATAGGGAAGATGATGCAACTTTCAATTAGTTTATTTAGTTCCTTTTGCATAAGTGGCTCTAACTTTGGGTTCAAGGTTCTCTATTTCTACCTTACTAGTTTTGCATCAGGTTCAAGCTCGATAGTATGTTGAGTAAGTTGGGGATTGAACCCCTTCAAATCACTATACTCCCATGCAAAAACATCATTAAATTCTTGAAAAAGCTGAATAAATGAATGTTGTTCTTCCACTGTACATACCTTGCCCAACTTAAGCAACTTTCCTTTGAACACCTCAACTTCCTCGTAGTGTTCCTTTTGAACCTGTATGCTAGCTTTTGACCTTCTAGTCTCATCATTGGTATTAAAAATGGACTCAAGGGTGACCAAACCTTTTGGCACCTTGTTATTTTTAAGCTAGATGATTTGGCCATCATATTGATGCCGAAACTTCTCCTAATTAACATGTGAGAATTCAACTTCTTCTCTTAAGAAATTGACTGTTTGATGGTCATTCTCAAAGACCTGCCAGTGAGTACCATTATCAAGTACAATAGGTCTAACAATGACCTTGACATGTTGGTTTCTTCTTTCATTGTTGATTTCCTTTGGAATGTCAAATTCAGCACCAATGGCAGCCAATCTGTCAGCATTTTTATTCTAATTTTTGGGTATAGACACCAGATTAAATGCATTAAAGCCTTCTATTAGGTCCCATACCCTATGTTTGTAATATTTCAACAACTCATTCTTGGTAATATTGATGCTTCTCACTTGATTAACTATTAATTCACTGTCACCATAAACCTTCAAACAGCTAATACCTCTTCTTCTTGCCCATTCCAATCCATGAATAAGAGCCTCATACTCAGTAGTATTATTGGAACAACTGAAACAGAAATGAAAAGCTAAATAATACCTGTCATTATTTGGAGAAACTAGCATGCAGCCTCCACCAGCCCCAACTTTATTCCTTGCACCATCAAAAAACAACTTCCAAACTTTGTCACTTTGCTACCCAAACTATTGCTTTGCACCTTTTTTGAGGTTAGGGATGAATGCATCAGCCTCATGTATTAAATACATACCCAAACCAGCATGTCCCAGATGTTGTTCACAAATACCCTCTTCTTGATTTTGAATAGCCCACTCATCCATGAGTATATCTGGTATCGTATCAGTCTGAGTGTTACCTTCTTGATAAATAGGCTGCCCCTCTTGGTCACTTGCCAACAAGTTGGCGTTAATAGGACTTGGAGAGTAAGGTTCAACATGATCCTTGGCAATAGGCTTGGATTTTATGGTAACTTTGGTGTCATACTTGGTTCTAAATAGCATGTGGGACCAATCTAAAGACAAATAGCCACCAATCTTAGCAGTGAAATCCCTTGACAAGAATATAGAAAAGTAAGAAGGCAACTCTATGCCATAGATATCTTGTGGGATAGAGAAGTTTGGACAAGCCTGTAGGGTCAAATTTAGGTTTTTAATAACTCCTATGGTACTAAAAGCTGTACCATCTAGTTGTACTACCCCCTTTTCCAGTGGCTCATACTTGATACCCAACTTGTCTATGATCTATTTGGGCATTACCAAGCTACTTGCACCTGAGTCAATCATGCAATTGTGGATTAGGTGGTCTCCTATGATCAAAGATACATAAAAAATTGGGGGTTTAACTATTGGAACTTGTTGTTCTTTCTCTTTTATAATAGTGTTGGTCATTACAATTTTAGCCTCCTCACTTTTGGGCTTACTAGAAAGACTTAAATCAGATAAAGATGTTTGCAAAAGGTCTTTTTGACCTGGAATGGTCAAGGAATCGCATATGGAGATAGATACATTTGATTTTTTTATATGATCCATAATATTGAAAGAAGTCACACTAACCTTAGGCTGAAACCTTGTTGCAACATTTTCCACATTAGGGGAAACTTGTTGTATTGGCTGTATCAGATTTATAGGCTGTCCCTTGTTTGCTGAAGGCTATTCTATTGGGAGAATCTGAACATTCTCAGTATTAACTGGCCCAACAACTTGCTGTTCCACCTCTACTACTCTCTTTTTTCTCCTTGTGTTATCTGAAACAACAAGAACCTATTGGTTTACTCCACAAAAGTCCTCATCCTGCCAATTCATAAGAGTTGCCCCTGGCTGTTGTTCTTCCTGATGATGAATAATGGCCTCATCAGAAGAATTTGTCTGCAAACCTAGGCTATTTTGAACCATTAAAGCTTGCTTGATAATGCCATTTGTACAAGTATTCTGATTATTAGGCTAATTACATGGAAAACACCATTTGTAATCTTGAGCCAGATTGTTCTGAGTGGGTACAAGCTCTTTTGAAGAGCTAGTAGCGTTGGGGTTATAAGGATGATATGGCTTGGTGTTAAAATTCTACCTTTTCCCTTTGTAGTTGGGCTGATATGGTGGCCTATTACTCTGATTTTTCTAGAAAGGTGGCTGGTAAGGCTTATACCCCTGACTTTGCTACTTTTTAATATTGACAATCTCATTACCAAAATTTTGTAAAATACCTTTAATCTCCTGCAACTCGACAGACTAAGTTGGCATAAAATTTTCATGCCTATTGGACTGGTTATTAGGTGCTGGTAATGCTGGTGTAGCCAAAATAATAGCTAAAGGGGATGTTTGCAAAGGTATCATTGACTGAACTATAGGTGCTATCGAAAAAATTGGCATAGGAGGTCTTGGGGCAATTTTCCAGCCTGTATAAGACTATTTTATGCTCTAATGGCCATATCATAAGCACCTAGAAGTGTAACCCCTCCCATTGATTGTATCATAACTGCTATATCACTATTGAAAGCCCTCAAATAATATAAGAAAGCATGATCAACAGAGGGTCTTACTGTTTGAGGGATTCTCCCCCATGTCCTTTGGAAACGGAAGCTAAAATCTGTTACTTGTTCATGGGGGGCCCTTTTGATAGTTGACAATCGCTCCACCAAAGATAGATGTTCCCATTTGTCTTCAAAAAACTTACAAAGTTTTGTACCCAGTTAGTCCCAATCAGTAATAGAACCCACTGCTAGCCTTCTGAACCACTGTAAAGCTTTTACTTTGAAAGATGCGGCTAACAACCTGATAGAAAAATTATCCTCTGTAACATGATGTAAGGCACAAAGATTGGCTACATCCTTTATGTGCTCAACTGGGGTGGTTTGATCTTCACCATTAAAATATGGTAGACTTTTTAATGCAGCAATAGGAATGACATCGTGTTGATAAAGATTCAGCGGGCTGCCTTGATTGAATGAAACAAAAGGTTGGTTCCATTGTAGTGCCATTGGAATTTGCAAAACTTGACCTCTTGGGGCGGTAAAAACTAGAACAGTAGTATGCACTCTTGCTGCAAGAGGTGTTGACTTGGTTCTCATTGTATAAACAAGTGTCTCTTGTACCTTTTTCACTGGTCTCCCTCTTCTCCTGGGTGGAGACAATTGCAAATAGTCAAAAGATGAAGAGTTGTTCCTTGTTTGCACTCTTCTCATATGCTGTAATCTACTGGTTCTTCTTTTCCAAAGCTCAGAGTCGCAAAGTGTGTAATTTTAAAACCTCTCTCAGGCTAAAAATACTGCTGTACACACTAACAATAGAAAAATATCATAAGTAAGGACTGGAAATCAGTCACTGGTCCCACCGGGCATGCCAAAAACTGTTAACACTCAAAATTGCACCCTAATCAAGTTTGATGAATACTTGATCGATTTTGAGGAACATGGAAACAAACCAAGGTTGTGGGTAACCTATAGCTGGAATGAATCTCTGGATGAAGGCTGGCTTCCTATCTGGTAACTCACCTAAAACCACCTAAAACTAAACCTTTTGCTGGAGGAAGGAGGTAGAAGGATGAACATAAATAAATCTAACTCCTAAAGGGTGATACACCAGAAAATTATGTTCTGAGATCCATAGATATAACATACACACAATAAGAAAGGCAACATATACTTCTTTGCACAGTCCCACTAATTCATAATCTCTGCATAATCAATTTGTAAGAAGGCTTATAATAACAGTCTCTAAAAGGAGAAAGGATCTCTCACAATCTGGAAAACTGATTAAACACAACTCACAATCT
>MU225019.1:3002450-3014237 GCA_018584345.1 Thuja plicata | reverse complement strand
TTTGCTTTTGGCGATGACAAAATGAGACCTAAAACATCCTTTTCGCATTTCATTCTTTCATCTTTTCCATGAAGAAGCCCTGGCCGCCGCCATGGGAGTAGGGTTTGAAGGATATCTGCAGGTTTTTTGAGCTCGTCACTAAATTTTTTTTCCATTTCATTTCATCTTCTCTTCTGCTCGAGCCGCCTGGGAATTTTGATGAAGATCTGGGGTTTTCATTTTAATTCTATGGTCTTTTATGCAGATTTCAAAGCATCTAACAGGTAACACTTTCATTCTTTCTGCAAAGAATGTTAGTATTGAAGCTCCACTTTCTTAAGGAGGAATGAAAACATGTGATTTTGATCTGATGATTTCAATTTTGAGGGCTCGAGTTGTGTGTTCTGAATGTTGTCTTTCAGCTACTACCAACTTATCCAAGATTTCATCTTTTTCTTTGTTCTTTATCTCAATCATGTGATATGCAGTCTTCAAGTTTTCAGACAGTTTGTTGATCTCTTCTCTTGCATAAGCTAACTTAACAAAGACACGATCCTTTTCTTCACTCTCTGCATAGTATTGCCCAAGAATAGTCTGAAGATTCTGAACTTCAACATTTTTTGATTCTAGAGTATTGACACAAACTGCAAGTTTTTTGCCTTAGATCACTGATAATTTCATTTGCCTTCTGCAATTCATCACTATTGCTCATTTTAATTTCATCCTAAATTGCAATTACATGTGCAAGAGATCTCTCCAATTGCATTATGCAAGCATTTCTAGCATCTACTAGCCTTTGAAGATCCGCTATGCATTCACTATCTTCATCCATTCTCTCTGAATCTTCTAACTCCTTATCCAAGAGATGTTGCTTAAGTCTGGCCAAATAATGCAATGCTTTATCCCTTTCTTTGCAAACCTCCTTCAAGTTGTGTTCAAACTTTAATTTCTGCAACCTATGAGCTTCTTCCAGGCTTCACATATTTTCAAGTGATAGTTGAACCTACTGGTTTCCATCTCTGAGTTGCTTATCGGATGTAGGTGTAGCATGTGAAAAATCACCATGTTTTGTATGGATAAATTATGGTTGCTTTCCTTCCAAGACATTAATTAGTCTATCCTTTTCTTTCTTAAGTTCAGTATTCTAATTTTCCAGAGTGGAAATCATCCACTGTAAGTTTTCAATGTGTTCATTGGACAACATCACTTTCCTCTTACTAAGATATGCTTGCAGCTTACTCATATTTGCATTCCTCTCATTTCATTTTAGCTCTCCATGTTGGGCCGCCTGGGGATATGTTACCACCATGCTAGGGTTCAAATAGAGAGATATTTGAAGATTTCTGATACATTTTGTGAGAATTATGGAATTCAAATGCTTTCTCAAAACTATTTGAAGCCACACCTTCCCTTTTACTCTTCCTCTTTCGTTGCTGGTGGCCGCCATGGAGACAAGGATTGAAACATTTTGAGGATCTTTTCTAGAAATATTCCTCCATACATAGGTAAGTATGAGGATTGAAAGCACTGTCAAGTTGGGTTTAGATAGGAAAAGTGACAAATCTTTGCGCTTTCCTCTGGAAATCTTCTTTGTGTTTATCGCAGCTGAGGGTTTTCATATTCTACATGGCTGCTTTGTATTTCATTGTTATTGAATCCCTACATGAAACATAACTTTCTGGGTAGTGTTCCCATCATAATAATTTCTCTTCAATAGGAACATTTCCATAGTCATAGCACTCTTATAATAGACTTTGTACCTTCTACCATGAAAAAGGGATACTGTCATTATCGTGATGTTTTCTCTCTATGAATCTTACATATTATGATTTTCTATCTTTTGTGATGAATTTGTTAATTCCATCACTTGTAGTTGCATATTTGATCTCTAAGCATTCCTTGTGACATGTTACCTTTGTAATAATAATTGAATGATTATCATTATCCAATAAATGTGGACTGTCCTCTCATAATGTTGATACTCTGTTTAAAAGATTGTTGATTTGTTGAAAATATCTCCATCCAATAAAATGTTGAGTGCTGCTCTTATCTTTCTCACTTATTACCATGATGATACACCATGGATGTCTATAACATATTTTTTACTTTCACAAGCTTCCTAGCGTTAGGCATTGTTATGATGCTTTCTTGATTGATTGCTCCATACTTAGTCACATCTTTCTGGAAATTTGTGGCTCAATAACATGACAGGCTTGTAAATTTGTGAATTCCTTCAAACCTGATTTCTCATAGCTACTCTCAGATTTTTCTCTTTTTTATTACCATAATGGTACTTCCTCCTTGCATTCTGATCCAAAAGTGTGAGCATCACTAGTTTGGTATTTTCTAGAAATTATGCTTTTGTTTTAATGTCTTTATTTTTGACATGACTGCTGCTCCTCCACTGTTGTAATGCAATATGTTTATTGCATATAATATGACTGTCCTTAGTGATCTTCGTTGACTCTACTCTGTTTGTTTGTAGCAGCTATATTATTTTAAAAGTATTGGATGCTTTCTTGTATTAAAAACAATGCATTTGATGCGTACCTTACTGTTGGATAGTATTCATCGCTGCATTGCTACATCAAATTTATGTGATGTTTATAGTCTTCTGTAGCTTGACATAATTTGATAATCAGCAATGAACTTTATGTAGCAGAGACATGACTATGCCTTCAACCCTTTGTATATCAATGCTAATTTTTTTGACTTAAGAAAGCTTCTCAATTTTCTCCCTTGCATTACTGTTAATAATCTCCTAATCAACATTACTTTATAACAACAGTAGAATGATCATTGGTTTATACAAAATGATGGTATAATTCATTTGCTTTGCCTCTTTTATATTGAATGTCCTCTCAAAAATGCCTCCATGATTTGATAGAATGTTGTCCCCATGCTCTTTTATGATATGTGTTAGTGTTTCAAATTCATGTTGATAATATCTGAAATTTTATTTTACTACTGTAACATCACTGCTATCATTGGATTGTTGTATCATGTTATCCTTACTTTGGAAACTGATTTCTCTTGCACTAATTGAATATGTTGTTATATTATGCAACAAAATATGAATTCAGAGCTGCATGCTTATTATTTATTGACATGCTGGGCGCAACCCTTGTGGGAGCCCACTTGATCCCACATATTGAGAAATAATAACTATGTACCCGCTCCTTCGCATGAAACAAACTTGTCAGATAAAAATGAGCATATGGATCTTTCTTTTGATATTTATTGTTTTCTCATACATCTGTGATTAGCTAGCTATTATTATGCATGTGAAGAACATGTTGTATGTTTGTAGATGCGGGTGCATGTAGTATATGATGACCAGACATTGCTTAGATCATTGATCTAATGTCATTTTATCAATCTAATGCAGGGATAGGAGCAGCAAGGAAGCAAGAGTTGGATGCAAGGCAAGTAGGAGGATTGAAGACCAAGCAAAGCAACACGAGTTGGGCTTGTCATCTAGGCAATGATGATTCACCCTTTACTACTTAAGCCTTAATTTTCATAGTATCTAGAAATGTATAATGTTCTTTTCATGTGCATTATGATGGTTAGTCTCACGGCTTGTGTGAGACAATATTCAACTACTTTGTAAATAAAGATTGTTTTTCACAATTTTTTATTTTTGCACTCTTTTATGACAGCACTGCATGATGCAATGTAATAATGTAATATTTTTCTCTTTTGTCTATGCATATGAATGTGATCCAATAGAACTAAAAATGAACCTTAATTCACTTTAAAACATAAAAAATCCACCTGATTGAGTTTGGTACCAAAAATTGGTAACAAAAACATTTTACAAGAAATATATCACGGGGGAAGCACAACACAAACAAGTAAATGATGACATGTAACTGATTGAATGTTTGAAGGTGTTAAGTTGATCATCAAAATATAGAAATATAATGCAAGACATTAAATTAGTTAATGTATTGTATTTTCATTGATGTCAACTTGATATAATCTAATCGGTTATAATGAAAGTGTCAAATACTTCAGAGAATAAGAGAGATAAATATTATGCTTTTAGTAATGCATAAAAGAAAAGAATTCACTATGTGACTTCAAACACTAATGGACAGTGGAACCCGACGGACAGAGATAACCGAAAGTCAAGTCACAGTGATGCCCAACTAAGAACACCGATGAGCATTACTGACGAGCATTATTGATGAGCAGAATCAAAGTGTAAATCAACAAAGAAGCCCAAGGAGAGCTGTAGTGTTTACTAGAGCTATCAAAGATTTAAAACACCAAAATTATCTTGAGTTCAAAAATGACAAAATATCTGGCTGGCAGAGCTAAATATAGACTTAACTGGTAGTTATCATTGTTTTCATCGACAAGATAAAGCCAAAGATTAGTAAAGGATTTAAAGTTGTTTTGTCCAGTTGGAAAGAAGATCTCTACAAGATAAAATAGGAGTTTTTCTTTAAATCAAATTGGCTAAAATTGTGGATCACGCCAAGATCAAGAAAATCAAGAACCTAAAAATGGTGATATCATGTCTATAAAGAGACAAATTAGTTCATTTCAAACTAAGGGGAGTGAATGAAAAAGAGGATACTAGAGAGAAACTGATGAAGAACAAGTTCATATAGTCCTAATAAATCAAGCTAAGGAAAGAGCTAAAGTTTTTTGTGGACACCGAGCAATAGAGCATAACATCAGCAAGATGAACAATAGTGGAGAAAAGGTATTAAAAGGATATATTGATCAGATTATTTTATGAGCTTACAATAGATATGAAAATCTACAAGTATAACTTGCATGTGAAAATATCATACTATTTCAGTTTAACCATTGATTCAGAAAGTCTCTTAACCGAGCAGGATTTAAAAATCTTTTCTATATTGAGATACATGCCAAGGAGTATCAAAAAGTTTGATCACGATGATAGCATGAGATGCCAGATACCTATTGACAGGCCAAGTGAGTCTTTGATCAAGGAAGGTAGCATAGAGATTCTCGATATCAAGTGACAAGCTAAACTTTTAAATCCTCTAACAAGGTCACACCTAACAGTGTGTTTGTAACCTTTAACAGGATTGGCTCTTCACCAAGATCACTTTAGCAGAGTGAAAATTTTGGGTTACCGGTCCCAAGTGGTTTTTCCCTTAACATGGTTTCCAGATTAAAAATCCATGTGTCATTGTGTTTATGAGTCATTACTTTATTGTTTTTCATTACATATAGATGATCTGGATTGATCGGTATACTCTAGATAATTTACCGTCTTTTGGTAAATTAATTGACTTCTATTCAGTAAATATATAGTATAAGGTTTTACAAAGAATTCTGATTAGTAGTAATTTTATAAGTATATTTGAAGGCATTCATCTTATAGGTCTGAAGATAACTAGAGGCTTAAATATTGTGGTACTAAGTTTTTGGGTTGATTATTGAAATATTTTTGAGGCCACTGATTCACCCCCTCTCTTAGTTATTACTAACAATTGGTATCAGAGCTTGTGTGCTTAAAAAAGGAGTTTAACAACTCAAGAAAAATATCACAAGATGAATAGATGAGATGTGCCCAAGTTGAACAAAGACAACTTTGTATCATGACAAAGTAGAATAAGACTCCACCTATCAGGTATTGGCAATGATGTTACTCAATACCTTGATATTGAATATGTGTTGCCTATAGGACCTCATACTCTTGAGAAATTAAGATAAAAAAATGATCATAATTGCATGATGATAGAAATCACCTCATCACTCTGCGATGCTGAGTTTGAAGATGTCAAAACCCGCACCTCTGTAAAGAAAATGTGGGATAAGTTGAAGTTGGTACATGGAGGAGATGCTAATATACTAAGAGCCAAGGTAGAAAGACTAAGAGGGAGGTTTGATGACCTAAGGATGAAAGAAGGAGATAAAATCACTCAGTATGGCTGCAGAATCAAAGAGGTAGTCAATTCTATCTAGGGAGTTGGAGGTGTACTTGAAGATGAGACAGTGGTAAGTAAAATCTTAAGAACCTTATGTAAAGGATAAAATAAATGAATTAGGTTTAGAGGTGTGTTCATTAACATAAAATCCCTTACATTTGAATATGTTGTGTGTTTATTATTGTTATGGGGGTAAAGAAGATGCTTTCCTTCTATCCTTGAATATGCAAATGAAAGATCCAAGTTGATTAACCCAAAAGAAAGGATCAATGCATAAATGAATCAATCTTTTAGAAGAAAGATTAAGGAAGGAAGATCTTAAGTACCCGAGATTGATTGGTTTTGATTAATTTTAATGGATTTTAGATTTAGATAGATTTTAAGCCTTAATTAAATTGAATAGGAGAAATACACTAACCTTGAAATATTACAGATCAAAGAATGCTGTTTTCTAAAGCCTGTGTTGAGTTTCTGGAAAATCTGAGACCAGATCTAGAATAGAAATGTAGAGACAGAAAAAACCCAGAAATATTTTTCCATTTTTAGATAGTTCTGATTTGCACCCTCAAGTCAATGTCACCATTTTCCAGAATTTCTAATTGTGCCCTAGGTCATAATCAACCTAAAAAGTCTCAGACTAAAATTTTGCTTCCAGATCCCAGAAGTTTTCCGAAAAGAGTATCTGAATCTCCGTCCTGATCTATTGTTTTGAACCTGTACTGGCAAGAAAAAGTGGTTTGTTTGTTGGGGAGGGGTTTTCCTTAGTCAAACCCTGGTTTTGGAATTAACCTCAAATATATAATTGAAATTTCTGGAATAAACAAAGTAAATGAAACAATTCACCTTGCTCATGTAAAATTCCTTGTGGAGGATTCGAATCCTTGAATCCACAAGTATGGATGCACCAAAATGGATGTAGAATGGATAATGGAGAATGTAGGATGTCTTCAATCAATTTATTTGTAGATATTTAACACCAATCTTGAATGGGTTCTTGAGTTGGAAGAGGCTTGGAGGAATGTAAATGGAGAAATCTTCAACAAGAGGGCTCCATGGAGCTTGAATCCTTCAATGGCCACCAATGGATCTCCTTGATGAAAATGGACGCTTGAGAAGTGCTTGAGAATGGATGAATACTTCAATGGCTACTTGGCTTGCTTCAAAACTTTCTTCTTCACCTTTGGATCTCACTCTTCAAGTCTTTGAAAGTTCTTACAATTATTCTTGATAATGATTCTTAGTGCTTAGAAATCATGCTTAGAGAAAATGAGAGGAGAAAGCTTCCTTTTATATGAAATTAGGGCACAATCTTCTAGAGAGGTTGACATAGGAGAATTAAATTATAATTGAACCCATTCCCCTAGAAGAGGACCTATGTTAAATATAATTGAGGATTTGTTGTCCCGAAGTCTGAAATAGATGACCTGGAAGTGGGAATTAACTTTTTCCAAAGACCGATATCCGTAAACCCTAAGATTCTGGAATTTGGGCCTCAGACCTAAAAAAAGGTTTATTGTGACCTAGGTCAAGGTCAAGGTTGACCTTGACCCAAAAAGGTTGACCTAGACCCCAAGGCCAAAATCCCAGTTTCTCAGTTTGGGTTGCCAGAAATAGGCTAGAAAGAGTGGAAATGGGGCAAAACAGGGGGATAAAGCCAGATCAAAGTCAAGAACCCATTCAAGGTGCTTGACATGACCCCAAACCACTTACCCAGAAGGATAAACCAGTCTATCATGGAAGTGCTTCCATTTTCTAACTATACATTTAGCCCCCACTTTAGCAAGAGTATGGACTCAATACAAACTCTAGGTAAAGGAGATCATAAAGAATAGATATTCTTATTGGAATCATAAAGGGACAAAGAAATCCTTAAGCCTCCAAGGGACTTAAGTATTTATCAACCCTCAGATAATGATAAGAGAGACATCACTAATTAAGGAGAAGGAAAGAGAGGGTATGGTCATCTCTCCCAATGAGAACTTATGTCCCATTGTGAACCATACAAGGAAAAAGTGCAACTGGAAAGATGGAGTTGAACCACCTAGTGAATGTGGCTACTCACTAGTCAACCCATCAGGGAGATCCATTCTTAAGGACACCTTCCCACCTTAAGGGATAAAAACATTGTATATTGAAACTGGAGGGATCAAGAGATCCATGTAAATTTAAACTTGAGGGATCAAGAGATCCTAAAAAGTAATATGTCCATGCTTTAAGGATTAGCCTTTAATCCATAAAGGGAAATTTTTTTAAGTATTGAAAATGTTTTGAATGTGTGTGTGTGTAAAAGGTGAGTAGAGCATATGCCCCCATGTTAAAGTCATTGCTAACACTTTAACAAGAGCAATGACTTTGAAAAAAACATAAACAACTCTACTGATTACGTTTCCTTTATGAGATGCCCCCAAATGAAGACAAATCAAGGGAAATATCATATAAACATACAAAGAAAATAGAAGGGATCTACCTACTGTGGGGTCAGTATGATCATAAGATAACATGTACATATAAATATGATATTATTGGAAATGAATTGACATCGCTCCTAAAAGAAAGTAGAACCATGAAGGATAAGCCAATCAGGTGCTTTTCCTACTCTCCCCATCTCGGTTTATATCATGTAGAGAAAGTGGGAAAATCGTAAGAGGGACTATATCCAATATAGTAGGAATAATAGCCAGTTCCAAACAAGGATCCTCTTAAGAATTGCGTTGCTCGATACTAGGTGTAATTGTCAATTGAGTTGAAAGCATATGAGGTAAGTCAGTGTCAAGGTTAATGGTCTCATATTCATCACTAAGATCAATAGGATCATCTAAAGTATCCTCCTCATCAAGATTAATTTAAATTGGATCTAAGATGCGAATAGGATCATCACACTCATTCATCTTAACATCATTATGAATATTGAATTCTTTCAACAAATCTGACATAGGTTGATCAAAAGAAGATAAAGAGTTTCAAAGAAGAAAAGTATGTGCCCTAGCATTAGCTCTACGCTTCTTACAATGTTTATTAGCAGATTTATTACATTTTGATTTGTTTGACATATGTGGAGAACTAGGAGGAATAACCATTGATTCGTTCATAGGTTCTATAGGAGGATTGATAGGATTCACAGTAGGCTGAGTAGAATTATTGGGAGGTTGAGTAATAGAATTATCAGTAATGGATAAAGGAGGTATAGAAGGAGTTGGAAAAAGACCATGGTTGAGATCTATTCGAGGCATTCTTAACTCAACTATCTTGCGATGTTTATAGGCTTGATATAAGTGAAACAAGTTGTTAGGGTGAGGAGGACATTAGTTAGGAAATGAGGGCCAAAAGAAGTCAAGAGTAGAAAATCTCTAGGCCTGGAAGGTTGGTATAGACTATAATTAATAGTTTTTACTTCCCCATTATGAATGAACTTAAGACATTTATGAATAGGAGAAGCAATAGCATGCATAGCAGTTATCCAAGGAAAACCAAATTTGACTTGAAATTGATCAGATGTAGGAATAATGATGAAGGTAGTATCTACAACCTTGCCACAAAGTTCAATGGGAAAGTTGATAGAACCAAGTGCAGGATAGAGAAAAACATTACAAGTTTGGATCCATGCATCCGATGGATCATAATAATCACGTTGTAAGCCTTTCATAAAAAGATTTTCCTTAGTAATAACATTGATTAATGATGTGGGATCAAAAATACAACCACATGTAGGTATCTTAGAAATCCTAGCATAAATATAAAGGGGACCATCGGGAGCCTTAATAGTCTCAGAATCATCAAAGGTAATTGAAAGTTCACGAGGTCACTTATCCTTAGTTTGTTTCTAAGGTTTAGGTAGAACTGGAAGTTGAGGTGGAGGTGAAGGATCTTGAACAATAGGTTGAGATACAAAAATGCTCCCCACATGATTAACAATGTGATTAAGATCATCCATCTTTGCATTGTAAATGATATGCACATAAGAAGGTTGAGTGATAGTATTAGTATCATGTGTAGGTAGAGGATTCGTGTAGATTTGGAGGTTTTGATTAGGAGGAGAGACAAATTTGTTCCCATTACCATCAAGATTATTTATAGATAAAGCATAGGAATTGATTAAGTCTTGAAATTTATGTTTTAGAGAATAACATTTTTTAGTATCATGACCATTCTGGCGATGGTATTAGAAAAAATCTTTAGAATCAAAAGATTTTGAAGCTATTGTAGTAGGAAGGATAGGTTGAATAGGAGGCAAGGTAATCATATTAGCACTTAACAACATACTCATAATAGAATGTAAAGATTCAGAGAGAGGAGTAAATGTACGATTCATATGGAAAGAAGTGGATGTAGAAGTGGTATTGTGATATGCAATAACAACTTGATCAGCAACCACATTTGTCTGTTTATTAATATTGATGTAGTTGTTAGGTTTCTGAAATTTATTAGGGTTAGCAGCATTGTCACTCTTATCAAATGGAATAGGATCCATTGGAGTGTTGCTCTCAAATTGACTCACTTGTAATTGATAATGATGAAGTGCTGCACAAAGTTGTTGAAAAGAGGTAAATTCAATAAGTAGAATCTTATCTCTAATATCTTTTTGTAAATTTGAAATAAACATGTGTTGAATATCAATATCGGGAATAGGATAAGAAATCTGAGCATACAAATGCTTAAATCTACCTATGAAATCAGTTAATTTTTTCTTAATGTTTTTTTTACAATGCATTAAGTCAATTAAGGAAACTTGTGGACCAATATTATTTTGAAATTGTTGAATGAATGTATTAGCAAGTTTAGGAAAAGAATCAATGGAATAAGGAGGTAAAGAACAATACCATTGTAAATAATTATCATGAAAGGTTCTATTAAATAGTTTAGCTAAAATCCTATGGTCATGAGCATAATCACTATAAAGAATTTAAAATGTTTTAACATGAGTAACGAGATCGCCCTTACCATTATAATTCTCTAGACAAGGCATATCGGCTTGTTGAGGAATAGTAGCACAGATAATGTCTAAAGATAAGGGACTACCCATGTCACATGTAGGAATGCTAAACTTGGATTGAGTTAATGATGCAAGTTGTTGTTGTAAAGAGGACACAGTCTGAGCCAAACTAATAATTATGGAATCATTCGAAGACACAGGTGGCATAGGAATGTTAGGAACACTAGGAAATGTGTAGGAAGCAGCAGGAATAGAAGATAAAACTGGTAGAACATTTGGAACTATAGTTGGAAGAGGATTAGTATAAGTAAAAGGTACACTATGATATGAAGGTTGTGAGGTAGGTAAAGATACTGGTGAAACACTTATAGGAATAGATGAAATTGGGAGAGATGTAGTCATCCAAGGAGGAGTATAAGTAGGAATGCTAGGTAAATGAACAGAAGAAGGTTCTTGACTAGTGATAGGAGGTGTATATCCTCGATCTTGAGCCTCTTGTGCTAAAGGTTTAACATTTGAATGCACAAGATGAGTGATACCACACAAGAAATCAACACCTTGGTCATTATCATGAAGGAATTTCTTAAGAGCCTCTATATCATGAATAGAATCTTGATTATTTTTTTCTTGGATAAGCCAATTTCCCATTTTATCAAGTTCAGTTGAAAGTTTTTGCACTTGTTCAGGAGGAAATCTTAAAGCATCCTCCTCATCATGAGATGAGTGAGAAGAGTTATGATCCATAGAAGGATTGGAATCATGAGTATTCAAGATGTCATCCAGGATCCTACGGAAAGGAGAGGAAGATTCGAGATCAAAGGAACCCATGAGTCTATGGCTTCTTCTAACCGGGATACTATAAGTAGGACTAGAAGTGGTAAAGCTCATACACCAATGTAATGTAAATGAACTAATTTAGAAAGCAAAGAGTTGATTTTAATTTTTGAAAGGAAATGCAAGAAC
>MU225019.1:2913684-2978296 GCA_018584345.1 Thuja plicata | reverse complement strand
TTTCTAAAGGCTTCGATTAGTTAGTTCTATTTATTTGTGTCATAAATCTTCCTTCCTTTATTTTTTTTAGTATGGAGAAACTTGCTTCTTGATAATGGATTGGGACTTCTAAATTCTCAAAATTTAGTGTACCACCATCATCTTTGTCATTATTATCAGGACATCTTGTAGCAATATGACCAACTTTGTTACATGAAAAATAAATAATAGGAAGTTTACCTTTGAATTTTCCTTTTCCTCTTGATAGTCTTCTAGCCATAAGTGCCTCAAGTTCTTCTAGATCATCATCAGAAGTGTCACTATCACTATCCACACATTTATTTCCTTTGTTTGATTTATTGAGGACCATCTGGGACTTGAATGCAGATTCAATGGCTTGTGGAGTATAGTTATCAAAATTTGACATCTTAAATGTAGTAAGTCTGCCTACCAAACTTTCCAAAGTCAAATTGTTGTTAGGAGTACATCTCAATTCTTGAATTGTAGATAATCTAATAGCATAAATATGAATAAGTGTTCTCAGTACCTTGCTCATGATAGTGTTATCATCAATGGTTCCTTTAGCTCCTCTAATAGCATTTACATCTTCCTTTATCCTACCATAATATGAAATTATTTTTTCTCCTTATTGTATTTTCACTTCATCAAACTTACCTCTCAAGCTTTTAGATTTGGCTCTTAGCACATTTGTGTCACCTCCATAGATGGTTTCAAGAGTATCCCACATTTTATTTTCGCTAGTACAGTCCTTTATGTCTTCAAACTCATGATAGTTCAGGGATGATGCAATCTCTAACATTGTTTGATTATGTTCTTTCCTTTCTCTTAATTGTGCAGCATTGAAATCTCCTGCAGGGGCTACATATTCTTGATCAACAAGATGTTTAGCAGAATCACCAACACCAGCCAAATGAAATTTCATCAAACTTTTCCATGCTGGAAATTTGTCCATGTTCAACTTTGGTACCTCCCTTTTATACATCTTGATCTTTTGTTCCATGTACCTTCAAACTTTTTCAAGAGACCAAAGCTCTGATACCAATTGTTAGAATGAATTTAGAATAACTGAGAGGGGGGGTGAATTAGTTATCCATAGGTGTAGATGTGCCCATTAAAACTTTATACCAAATTAAACAACTCAGATCTGCTCGGAAGTGATAGCATAAGTCAACAATATAAGTATGCAGTTTACTGTTCAAATGAAATAAGCTTGCAGAACCTTAATAGTAAAACACAATATAAACATTCACACAAGTTGGCACCAGTATTTAATGTGGAAACCAAATTTGGGAAAAACCACCAATAACATGCTATCAAGTTTTCACTCTTCTGAAGTGATGCCCTGTTAAGAGCCAAACCTGTTAAAGGTTACAAAACACATTGCTAAATGTGACCTGGTTAAAGGATTTAAAAACCCTTTTAGGAGTGGCCTTGTTAGAGGACTTAGAAAATTCCAATCTAAATGTTATCTTTCTCAAAGGGTTTATACAATGAATGTTAGGTCAACCTGGTTAAAGGATTTCAACTGATACAATGGTTAGAAAGTAATCAACAGGTTTGATCTGATTCATACAACTTACTTTGCAATCCAGATCCAATTTAGCTCTAATGCTAATTTACTGAGTGGCCTCTATTCTCATCTCAAACTCCATATCTACTTGGAAACTGGTCAAGCAATCTCTCTCTGGTTTTTTGCTTAGCCTTCTTTTCTTAAATCTTTCCAATCAGTCAATTTGTTAGAGTAATAGTCCTTTGAGTTATTAATTAAATCATTTTGATCTAATTACTAACTCACCTATTCACTCTAGTTTGCTTTAGCTAACCTTAGGGTTTCCCTTTTAGGGTTTTGTGCTTTCTTTATAAGGATTCACCTCTTTTGTTTTTCACATAGAGTTTTTACACATAGCATTGTAATCTAGAAACATATTGTTAATATATTGTTTTCTTGTGGATATGATGTCTCCTCTGGATTTTTGGCCTCCATAGCTTCTTCTGTCTTCTGTCTTTGCTTCTTCCATGTGACAGGTTTGCATGTAGGTGTTCTTGGGAGAATAGGGCATTTCCTATTTCTAACATGGTATCAGAGCTTATTTGCTGCTGCCTGGCCTAGTGTTTGTGAAGAAGTGTTTCGAAGATGACAGCCACAACTTATCTGGGGTTTCTTTGTCACTTTGAAGGAGGCACCATTTTCTGGAGCCATTTGAGAAAAAATAGACTCTGCCATTGTGTTTAGAAGGCCCAGGAGAGTCAAAATACCTATAAACTTCATTGGTTTTGGTCACAGTGATCCCAGAGAAAAAAATTGACGTCCTAGGCTGTATGGGCTCAAAAATCGAGGCAAGAAAATTAAAAAAATTAAAAAAAATGTTTTTTGGTGCTGCCAGAGCGCGTCAGCCACCACACAACCTCTCTGGCCACTGTGCTACCACCGACACCCGGCCGCCACTGCTGGACTGCCCTGCCGCCACTGCCGCTCAGCCCGGCCGCCGGCCACCAGCCGCTTCAGCCCCACGGGCCCCTATTTCCCTTTAGCAGCGGTCACATGGGTGACTGGGGGCTCCAACCTAGCCCCCTGCGTGCGCCATTTTCCTAGGGGCCATAGAAATTTCAGTCACAGGGGCTTAAATTTTATTTTTGGTGGCCTTTTTGACCCTCCCGGACTGTTTTCGCTCTATCTTGAGCATCCGGGGGTCTTTTTCCGACTTCCATATACTGTCAGAAAGATCTTTTTGAGAAATTTCTGATGATGGAGGTTGGGGTTTTGGGTTCTTCCATTTTGATAGGGTTTTTTCTATCAAAGTCTGATGTCTATTTTCTACCTTCTGGGAGCCATATCTAGCTCATCCAGACTCCATTTTTGGCAAACCAGATATCGTCGGAAAGCTGGTTCAGTGTAGTTTTCAGTTACAGGGGTATTTTTTCTAGATTCTAATCTAGGTTATCTCTCCTCCAAGTTTAGAAATTTTTGCACTCTGGCAGATTACTTGGGTTTTACAGGTCCTGGGATCTCTTCTTCTGATCTTTCTTGATCACTCTTCTTTCTGACTTCTGAGTTTGTATGCTTCTCTTCTGTAGCATTTTATTTTTTGTAAATGCACTAAGATAAAGTGCCTACTTCTACATATCTAGAATCTTGTACACCTTGTGTTTTTTTTGTACTCGCACTCAGTTATAAAGTGCCATGGGGGGTTATGATGTTTTTCCATTTTGTGCTCATCCACCTTGGTTAAGTGAGCATACCTTCCATGAAATTAGCCCATGCTGTGTGTTGGTGACATTGCCCTTTATCCTGTGCTTTTACTTCTATTGCATTGTTGGTGTTCCTGATTCTGCTTTCTGTAGATGTTTCTGGCATTGCATTTCAGTGTTCCTATCACCTCTCCTTGTTCAGCATTATGGGGTTCACCTATTGGTTCTATTGCTTCCTTGATTCAATTGATCATCTCTTCAGACATTGTCTTCTCTACCTGGTCATGTACTTCAGTGGGGGTTCCAACATTTTCTTCTGATAGAGTTTACAGCTTCATGCTTTGGAGATGCTTCTTGCTCTTTCTTGTTCCTTTCTCTGGGACATTCTTTCCTAGATTGGAGGCTTGGTTTCCTTCATCTATTTTATTTCATGTTTTGGGTACCTGATCAGGCCTTGTTGCCGAGACCCTTCTTTCCTGCTTTCTATAGTAGTTTCCTAGGTTTTGATTCTCCCTGAGCTTATCTTAAGGGGGGGTGTTAGAGTAATAGTCCTTTGAGTTATTAATTAAATCATTTTGATATAATTACTAACTCACCTATTCACTCTAGTTTTCTTTAGATAACCTTAGGGTTTCCCTTTTAGGGTTTCATGATTCCTTTATAAGGATTCACCTCTTTTGTTTTTCACACAGAGTTTTTACACATCGCATTGTAATCTAGAAATATATTGTTAATATATTGTTTTCTTGTGCATATGATGTCTCCTTTGGCTTTTTGGCCTCCATAGCTTCTTCTGTCTTCTGTCTTTGCTTCTTCCATGTGACAGGTTTGCATACAGGTGTTCTTGGGAGAATAGGGCATTTCCTATTTCTAACATAATTAACCATGCAGTCCTCTTGCATACTTTGCATACACAACTATCTTCACTCTTCTTCCATTAATAACCCCTTGAGGTTATCATATACCTCTCCATCTAGTCCAGATACATCTTTTTCTGCTTAATCATGATCGTAGATCTTAGGTTAGGTCAGATCCAATGGATCTTTCCATCATTATATTTAATTTATTTCTCTAGTACAATCACCAATTAAATCTTTGATCCATGCATTAATTATGGTTACCCATACATTTACATAGTGTAGATCAAACGTGCTTATCCTTAATTAACTTTACATATCCCAATAAAATCAACTATGTTGGCCAGAGATCTTGAATCTCATCAATCATCAAAATACTACTGCTGGGCTAACATAAAACTTTCTTGGCAATTTACTGACACTCGACACATACAGAAAAATATGCTCGACACACATTGGTGCTTGGTCAACACAAAACTTGCTCAGAATAAACTGTTCTCAGTAAACTGTCAGTGAAAGATAAAAAAACATATCACTTTGCCAATGTGCCAACTGATAAAGTACCCTTTGTAATTCCTCATAACTCAACCATTCTTCTTGTTCTTCTTGGTAAATCTCCTCCATCAATCAATAGATATGGTACTCAAATAGATAGCAATAGTCTCACCAGTTAAGGTTTGACATCAATGACAAAACAATAATTGTTTCCATTGTAGCTTTCCAAACAATATTTCCAATAGAGGAAAAGTCAAGGAAGAGCACCCATTAGAACATAGACATAAGATGCTACATCTATCCAGTAAAGGGATTAAAGAATGAAGACAACCACTCTGCAAGAAAAAAATCAAATCTATTTTTTAGCTTACCAAAATTCAGACATTTGTAATAGTTACATTAGGAGATCTTGATGAAACTATTATATTTCATATTGTATTAGTAATAGTATAGTATGATAATATAGTATGTTGCCATCAATTCCAAAGGGAGAGATTGATGACATGTAACTGATTGAATGTTTGAAGATGTTAAGTCGATCACCAAAATACATAAAGATAATGCAAGACATTAAATTAGTTAATGGATTGTATTGTCATTGATGTCAACTTAATATAATCTAATAGATTATAATGAAAGTGTCAAATACTTCAGAGAATCAGAGAAATAAAGATTATGCTTTCAGTAATGCATAAAAGACAAGCATTCACTATGTGACTTCAAACACCGACAGACATTGGACCCCGATGGACAAAGATAACTAAAAGTCAAGTCACAGTGATGCCCGAGCAAGAACACTGATGAGCATTACCGATGAGCAGAATCAAAGTATAAACTGATGGAGAAGCTTGAGGAGAACAGGAGTGTTGACCAAAGCTATCAAAGAGTTAAAACACCAAAATTAATTTGAGTTCAAAAATGACAAAATATCTAGCTGGTAGAGCTAAATATAGACTTAACTAGTAGTTATCATTTTTTTCATTGACAAGATAAAGCCAAAGATAAGTAAAGGATTTAAAACTATTTTGTCTAGTTGGCAAGAAGATCTCTATGAGATAAAACAAGAGTTTTTCTATAAATCAAATTTGCTAAAATTGTCGATCACACCAAGATCAAGAAAATTAAGAACATAACAATGGTGATATCATGTCTATAAAGAGACAACTTAATTCATTTCAAATTAAGAGGAGTGAATGAAAAAGAGGATGCTGGAGAGAAACTGATGAAGAAGAACTTCATACAGTCCTGATCAATCAAGCTAAGGAAAGAGCTAAAGTTTTCTGTGGACACCGAGCAATAGAGCATAGGATCACTGAGAAAAACAATAGTGGAGCAAAGGTATTAAAAGGACCTATTGATCATATTATTTTATGAGCTTACAATAGATCTGAAAATCTGTAAGTATAAGTTGTATGTGAATAGATCATACAGTTTCAGTTTAACCATTGACTCAGAAAGTCTCTTAACCGAGCAGGATTTAAAAATATTTTCTATATTGATACATCCCAAGGAGTATCAAAAAGTTTTATCATGAAGATAGAATGGGATGCTAGATACCTATTGACAGGCCAAGTGAGTGTTTGATCAAGGAAGGTAGCATAGAGATACCCGATATCAAGTGACAAGTTAAAGTTTTAAATCCTCTAACAAGGTCACACCTAACAGTGTGTTTGTAACCTTTAACAAGGTTGGCTCTTCATTGAGCTCACTTCAGAAGAGTGAAAATTTTGGGTTACCAGTCCCAAGTGGTTTTTCCCTTAATAGGGTTTCCACATTAAAAATCCATGTGTCATTGTGTTTATGAGTCATTAGTTTAGTGTTTTTCATTACACATAGATAATTTGGATTGATTGATATACTCTAGATAATTTACTTTCTTTTCATAAATTAACTCACTGCTATTTGGTAAACATTCAGTATAAGGTTTTACAAAGCATTCCGAGTAGTAGTAATTTTATAAGTATATTTGAAGGCATTCATCTTATAGGACTGAAGATAACTATAGGCTTAAATATTTTGGTACTAAGTTTTTGGGTTGATTATTGCAATATTTTTTAGGGCACTGATTCACCCCCCCTCTCAGTTATTACTAAGAGTAAAAACATAAAATATTCCACAATACAAGAAGATTTAGTAAAGTATATTACCTACCTCCCATCTCAATTATCATTTCTTAGGGAACATGGGAAACATGCAAGAGGCACACCATTGGGAATGAAAGATGGAGCCACTGTAAGTTTCAAACAAGGACCATGCTCTAATGATGAATCACTTTGTTTGTCACAAGGAGATAAGGATAACATTTTTGAAAATTTTACAGATAATTTATGATCTATTTAAATAACCTCATACTTGTCATCAGAATCATTAGGATCAACACTATTTGTATCATTAACATTTTTATCATCACCAAGAGTATCTTCTTCATCTAGATTAATAAAAATATGATCTTTAATACAAAAAGAAGAATCATCACATTTATACAATTTAATTTAATTTAAATTAATTTCCTCCCTTGGAATACACATATGTTGTTCAAAGGAAATCAAAGAATTATGAGGTGTCTTAGGGGAGAAAATGGTTTTGGAAGCTATCTCATATGCCCTAACACAATATCTATGATGCAAATCACAAGCACTATGGTTACATTTGGTTTTTCTTGATATTTGGGAAGGTTAGGATCAATCAATATCAACTCCTTTTCTTCTTTAGGATGAAGAAAAAAGGAGCCTCACTAGGTTAAGAGATAGAGGTTTTGAAGCACTTGTAGAATATAGGAGGTGGAAAAAAAGTATATGTAAGAGGAATAGGAGGTGCAGGAAGTTGTCTAGGTCTAGGGAAAGGAGATGGGACATTCTTAGGAATGCTTAGCTCAAAAATATTTTAGGATTTGTGTTTTTGGTAGGATAAGAAGAAATTATCTTGGCAAGGTTGTATTGGTTGAGGCATGGTAGGCCAAAATAAGTCAAGGTCAAAGTTCCAACAAATCACTAAACACTAATATACTATAATTAATCATTATGACTTATCCATTATGTGTAAATTTTGAACACCTATAAATAAGAGAGACAATAGATTTCATAGAAGTGAGAAAAGGAAAACCAAGTCTTGCTTGAAATTTACTGGAAGTTGGGATACCAACAAAGGTGACATATAGGCGTTCTTAAACCAACTTCTACGAGAAAAGTAATGAAACCATGGGTAGGATAGATAAAACCATTATAAGTATTAATAATCACAACTAATTTTTTTATAGGATTCTTGATAAAATTGTCATGTGTATAGATTTTCCCTAATTGTAACATTCACCATGCAGCAATAAGATCAATAAGCACTCCTTGAGAGAACTTATCACTAATCTATTAAAAAACACAAAGAGGGCCATCAGGTGCCTTAATGGTCTCCTAAGGATCAAATATAATGCAAAGTTTAGGTTTAGGTTTGGGTTTGGGTTTTAATTAATTAATGAGATTAACAATATTATTGGCCATATCATACATATTATCAAGATTCATGGTAATAGGTTCATGAGGTATAATAACATTGGTGGAAGACGACAATATGGTAGGCTCAATGGTATAGGTAGAATGGGAAGGTAAATGATTGGTGTATATTTGCAAGTTCTAGTTAGGGGGATTTTTTTTATTTCCTTTATCATTCACACACTTGATAGTGATGGTACTGTTATTGATAAGGTCAGTATAAATTGTAGAATTTTGTAGTTGTAGCTACATAGATCTAGCTAAGAAAAAGAGAAAATAGAATAGTTTTACAAAAAAGAAAAAATAGAGCATTTGTAAATGAAAACTTAATCAATCTCTCTTTCTGTCATCATTACAATATGCATAATAATGCATGATTTATAAAATGTTGAAACCACTATTTAAAAGACAAATTACAGTGAATAACATGTAGCTAACACCAATAACGGTGAAATTATCAGTTGACAAAGATCCTTTATGCATGGGCAGTTAACTGTGAAATGCATCTAAAAATGATCCTTAGTTAGGCATATGTATAATGATTAACAAATTATTATCCTCCATTTTTACAGAACTTGAGGAATTAGATCGAAAGCATAAACCATCATACGCAAATCGTAGATCAAACTAGTGCTTTGCATGTTACCGATGGTCAGACATAAAATTAACACTAACACCCCCCTTAAGGATAGCTAAGGATAATAAGAAATAATCAAAGGAGAGAGGAAAGAGAGAAACCCCAGTAGGAAAACCCCCCTGAAAACTAACAAAAGAGATGCAACTATAGAAGCGCAAAATAATATTCTTTGAGACACAAGAAAATTATAGACAAATGTTGACTAATAAATACCATAGTGCTGAATGAAGAACCTTCTTTGAAATTGAGATGACGATGATGCAGGAGCATCTTGGGATTCTTATCAATCTTGCATCAACCAAAAATACTTGGTTTCTTGTTTGATCAGTCTGCAATTTCTGTTAGTGGTCGATCTATGCTTTTTCTTTTTGGTTGCGGTTGTGACACTGTGTTTGTGGCTTTGTGCTGGTCTTTATCCTATGAGCACACCTCATTTGGATTCATTACAGGTGAGAATTTTCAAATTCTTTGCATGACTGTCCTGTTCTTCATTTTCCTGGTCAATCATTGTGTTTCTGATCTTTCGATTGGAATTTTAGTGTGCAATCGTGCTAGCTCAGTGATACATTTGAGGTTGACTTATTTATATGATCACATCTCTTATTTATTTCATTAAATTTTGTTCTAGATAATTTGGGTCACAACCTATTTGTTGTAACATGTTTTCTCAATTATTGGGAAATGTGATATTTCTGGGCCGACCTGGTGTTGTGATTGCTTTATAAGATTATGGAATTATTCCTAAGGGATAAGTGATTTTCATAAGATTATTTTGCATTAGTTGGCTAGGGTTTGTAAGAGGTTTTATGATAATAATAAAAGCATGTATTCTTGGCATGTGAGACTACATATTGCAGATATGTTGTAAATGATTTTCTGAGAATAAAAGAAGACTAATCTCTCATTTCTTTCCATCTTGGCTTGTTGTTTCCATTATGTTGTATTGGTTGCAAGGATCAAAATGATCTTTTGAGGTTTCTCCATCCTTGACTGCATCAAGTGGTATCAGAGCAATGTTTTGCAACCTAGGGTTTTCTTGTGGGGTGGCAGTTGAAAGGATCTGGCCTACAACTATGAATGATTGTGTAGATGGCTAGGAGAAATGCTAGAGGTGGAGCTAGGAATTCATATCCATCAGTCTTGGATTTTCTGAGACAAGTTTCTGCTAAATTGGTAGCAATAGAGACTTCTCAGAGGAGAGGAAAACATATAGAAGATGTCAGTAATGCAGAGGGAGATGAACAAAATTAGGAACCAACAGTAGAAGGAGAAACTAATGAGGCAAGATGAGTTGAATCATGAAGAGAATAGGTTCATTAGAGCCTTGACTAATATTAATAGGAGACCTCATTTCAACCCATCTGATTATCATGGAAACCTAGATGATTATGAATTGATAGATTGGATCATAGAGATGGACAAGTATTTTGAACTCTGAGTTTGGTTGGCTAGTGTTTTACTTGAAATCACATTTTTGTTTTAGGTCTTGTTTGTTCAAGATATACAAAACATGAGAAACACCAGAGTATATATGAAGGAACATCCAAAATTTGAATTGGAGGGTGGGCTCCGAAAGCCTGCTAGAAGAAATTGGTCAAAAAGGATAGAGTCTAGTAGTGCAAGTGCTTGGAATTTGTTGCCCCACTTTTGGTCCACATACCTTTCAGACAAAAGTGAGTGTTTAATGTATAGTGCTAGTCTTTTTAACTTCTTGTCAGTCCCAAGTCTAAGTCTAGAAATCCTTCCCTTAGGCTAGGGAGCCTTTACCAGATTTTTCCCAATTGCCTTCTCTTTTGTAAGCCGAAGGGAATCTATATATGAGTTCATGTATCCTTCGGGTAGGTTAAGTTCCCAATCTCATGAAGGCTATGGTTCAAAGATTTCTAACATCAGTATTGCACACAATGGAAGTATGTAGCCATAATTCTTTATTTTGTAGCTTGGCAGAGAATCGGGCTCGAGCTTCTCCACTGGCAGAAAAGTATCAACAGAGTGCATCTTTCGTTGATGACTACTAAGTGATGTCTCAATAAGAAGTACAGTGATAAAATAGATCCTTTAGGCTTAAGAAGGGCCACTGTGTTTGGGTTACAACTCTACAAGCCAAAGGGAATGATCTAATAGAAAGAAATTGCTGAAATAAGCCAAAGGCGGAAAAGAAGAAAATGGCCTCTCCCTTTCTCCTACAGGAAAGATTTGACCCACAAGGTATGTTTTCCCCCAAACTATTTAAGTAAAGTGATTTCAAGGAAGAACCTGTCTCATAAAGTATCTGAGATATAAAGAAGGCAGATGAAATCGATACATGCCATTTTGGCATCCTGATAGACTAAATATTTCCCTTGGTGGAATTTTGAACTGAGAGCATTCCAAAAGAACTTCTTCGCTAAAGGAGAAGTGGAAAAGTGATTTTCTGCTACCTCAGAAAAGTTACTATTGTGGTAACTAAAAGTGAAAAGACATTTCTTAACGACTCGTAAAAGCAAGGTAATTAATTCAAATAAAGCCATTTTACTTCATAATGGGATTTTTCATTAATGTTGGGGCCTTGTCATTCATGCGGTGCGGGAAGTTGGCCGTTAATAATAAGAATTCAAAATTTATAAAATCAGTTGAGAGTTGTGAACAAGAACCACCATTTGTTCGCCAAATTGCTCTAAATTCAAAGTCTCATATTTTAGCTATTCCTTTCTCCCGCATCCCTAAAAGATATTTCCAATTTCCAAATATGAATCTTCAGAAGCATGGCTTCCAGATTCATGGGGTTTGATGGGATGAACGGGATTACCTTTGAATGGTATAAGATTTCAGATACATCCCTGAAGCTCTTTGACATGCAGAACTTTCAGAATAGATTGAAAGTGGACCAGATACATCCTATTATACAGAAGTTTAAAGAAAGTGGATTAGTTGAGGCCGCTGGTTTTCCTGTGGCTGTTCAAGCCCCAGAATTAATCTGGGCATGCATTTCTCAATACAACCCAGATACCAAGCAAATTCTCTTGCCCAATGATATGATGCTATTATCTATTGATAGGGAACTGGTCTAGAACTTGCTTTGCATCCCAGAGAAAGCTGAGTATTCAGAAATGACATAGAATCAAGCGGTGACTGAGTATATTGCTAAAAATTTAGTCTGGAAAAAATAGATAATGAAAGACTGGTTTCAAGAACCCAAGAGCACCAAAGGAAAGCTGTCGAAGGCATTATACGACACTAATCTGAAGTTGGAGATTGTTGACATCCTGGTGTTGCTCCACAGGATCAGAGGTGAGAGTGAGGCCCTCCATTTTTTTGACCATCACTTCTTCCTAGTTTAGGTAATCTGTTCCCAACACCACTTCATAGATTGGGTGCTTATGGTAAGTGAGAACCTCTTGGAGGCCCTAGATAGAGCCAAATGCCAGAATGAATTTTACTTGTCTTCAATTCTCTTATACATTCTGCCTACACTCCAAATTTGGCCAGGTCTTCCCAGATTAGAGGAATTCCCTGATGATGTCAAGAGTTATGAATTTTTCCCCTCTTTGCAATTACATAATAGTTATGCTGAGTACCTTCGGGTTAATGATGCATTCACAATGAGATTATATAAGGAGTTACAAGGCTATCCAGAAAGGAGATTCTCTCCTGAAGCCATGGCTTTGATCATCCAATTTGGATGCTATTTCATTCAATTTAGGGGTTTCTCATACCTTTCTCTTGCAAGTTTTGATGATTTCCCTTTGAAGCTACCTAGGTATCCTACTGATATGATTGTGCTGATCCAAGTAATGAGGCAAGAACTCTAGGTGAACTTGATCTGTGCTGAGGCTAAGAAGAAGGGATACAATTTCCCCATGGCCATCGGAGCTTACAACTATGCATCTCGATCAGAGGTGAAGAATGTTCTCAAGACATTCTCAAAGAAGTTCTCTTTGGAAACCTACGATGTCTTGAGACAACAATATGATCCAGTGAACTATGCCAGGGATGTATTGCAAATGAGTCATGCAATTCATCATGTTCATGATATTGAATACTACTAGGAAAATTGTAAAGATCATTTGAAAAGTAGAGAGAGATTCTATGCCCAGTTAACTATTGAACAAATCAAAGGTTCAATGTTAACATTGCAGTAGAGGGGCTAGAAGATGATGGAAATCATATGTATGATGATACATATCTAGAAGAGATAAAGCTCACCCCTGTCAGTTCTGAACCCATGCTGGACCAAGCCATTAGTGATTTGCTGACTCTGATGGGGGGTATCTACAAAAGAACAGAACAATGGGTCGAATGGACCACAAGCCAAAGGAAGAGATCAGAAAGGAAGCCGCCTACTCAGGGAACTCTAGTAAAAAAAACTGCTGGTACTACAACCACTTCATTGGTATCAATTCCAAACATTGCCAAAGGATCGACCCAGCCGGCAGGAGGAGGTGATGAACCTCCTGAGAAAAAAATCATGTTGGAGAAGACGTGTGGAGAAGATCCACTCCTGAATATCGGGACAACAAAAGAGCTCACCCAAGATGCAGAACCAGAGTGGTTGGTAAAAGTAGTCACAGTATATGTACCAATTGACACCCCTACCTAGGATTATCCCAGGAGAGGGTCTCCCATCATAGTGGAAGTAGGTGAAGATACTCCTTCAATCATAGAATCAGAAGGAGAATCCAGAAAGAATTAGAAGATCACTTCAGTAGCCAAGGTGGTATCCTCTTCCCCTATTTTAGTACACCCATTTGCTTCGAGACCAAAGGCTACACCTCCAGTCATCAGGAAATTATTCATTACAAAGTTGGTTTCTCCCAACAAAGTTACTAGCGTAGACTCATGGATAGAACATACTCTGGAATGCAAGAGAAAGAGGGCAGAGGAAGGGACTTCTAGCAAAGACACTCTGTCATGATCTATTCAGCCCAAGGCCATCATGAGCAAACAAAATAAGGTGAAGACAATGTCTACCCTGGGCCGTGATCCTGAGACTGGACACTTCACCATGGAAGTGGCCAAGCCAATTAAAGAAGGTAGATTCAAGGACATGACTGATTTAGACTTTCAACTGCAGTCATTTGACATGGGGTTGGCCCATCATGATACCAAGGTGGATTGGTGGAAATCTACCAATGTAGTGATAAAAGAGGAGATTAAGGAACTCAAGACTGCCAAAGTTCAACTTAAGGCAGAAGTAGCTGAGCTGACATCAGGAAGCTCCTCACTCTGATTGCAAGCATTCCTAGAACTCAAACCACCTTTGACCCCAGTGTTGCAGAGAATTAAGCCATTCTAGCTAAGTTGCAAGAAGACCGACATATGAGTAGATTGGTAAATAGTGGATTGAGAGGATCAAGTCTAAGGGAATAGCAGTGGTTGTGAAATTAGGTAACACTCTTCTAAGGTTGGAGGTAGAGAGAAATAAAATTGTTACTAACCTACAGACTCTCACATCAGAGAGGGTGAAATGCCAGGAATGTATAGTTATGTTGCATGTGGTGGTAAAGATGAAGACCAAAGAAGCTCTAAAAGGTAAGATTTTATAGAAAAGAGATGAGCCTTTGATCGAATGGCTTCAGAGCCTAGAGTTTAAGATCGAAATGATCATCCAGGCCGAAGCAAGATTGCACCAGACAAATGTAAAGATCAAAGAAGAGTAGAGAAAAGATTTCAAACTCCTCTTAGGGCTTCATACAGAATCATAGACCAGTGGTTAGGGCAAAGCAATAATTGGAGTAGCTAATATGCTAAATTCATTTTCCGGTTATTTGCATAAACTGAGAGAAGATTCTACCTCTCATCTAGACAAAATACCAGAGCTCCAGCAATTGTGTGGATGCATCTTTAGAGTGATAGAGGAACTAAAAGATCAGACTGATGCCATCAAGATTCTCACCAAGGAACATTCTAGGTGGCTCATTCGATACACTAACGTCCACGTCAACAGGTATGAAGAACTTGTTCAAGTCATTACAGTGGTTACAACCTATAGGGATAAATTAGACAAGGGGAAGGAAACTGAAACTTAAATAGATTCCCCCTTGTACTATTTTTGATACTTTGTAACCAATAAATCTTTTAGTTACCATTTCTAGTTGGGGAAGTTGAACCATTTCGGTTCTCCCCCTTTCTTGTAACGGCCCAATCTGGGGCTATATATGTATTATTTCCAAAATCAATAGAAAGGTCAGCTAAATTTTGGTGTGAAAGAAAGCATTTTTCTTAGTCAAATTTATATGTCTGAATACCATTGTTTTATCTATTCTATCTGCATTGCATTTATCTTTCTCTTGAATTTAGATGTTTCTTTGAAGTTGGATTTATAATCTATGTTCGAACCAGAGATTTGTATTATGAATTGATACAATTAGCAAAAGGGGAAACTCGTTGTTATCTTAAATTTGGGAAACATCCTCATGATATAGATTGATTCATTGTCATTTCATCATTAGTTTAGTCTTGCATCTTCACTTTTAGTAGAATTTCATGCATTACCAATTTTGGGAGTTAATCTGATTGATGAAATCTCAGGGTTGGCTAGATTTAGAGTGGAATTCATCCTGCCTGAGCTATTTCCTTCCTAGGATTAGCTTGGTTTGCCTCTTCTATTCTTGGGTTAAGAGCATACCTTTTTTAGATTAGGAAAGAGAAAAATTCACTGAAAATCATTCATATAAGGGAGCTATACCTTTAAATTGAGAGGGAAATTAGTTTCTTCAATAACAATTTCCCAATTGTTATATTCGATTGTTCTTAAGCATTTTGGGTAGTTTGGAGTTAAGTTGAAAAGAACAATCTATTTACTAACATATTTTTGGTGACTCTGCTATGGAGATGAACAGTCGTTACACCAGAAGCATATCATGAGGAAAGATGGTGCTTCCCCATGAAAATATATTTCCTGTACTCCAACCAAATCTTGGTTTTCAAGATGATCAAGAGGACCTTGTTTCCTCGCTGAACACTTTTGCCTGGAGGAACAGAAGAAGCACCGAACATTACAGAAATGCCAGTCAAGTGCTAGAGAAAGAAGAAGCTAATGTAGAAGCATTTGAAAGAGAATTCCAAAGGAGAAATTAAAAAAGAGCACAATGCCAAGTCGAGCATTAAGTTAGGCCACAAAATAAGTCAAAAATATGGAGCCTAAAAGATTTCTCAGGAGCACAAAGAAAGAAGGAAGTACAAACCCATTCTTTGAGAGACTTGCAGATATTACTTTTTCTCTACTTGAAGTACCTTACTGAAGAAATAGAACTGCAAAAAGCAAGAGAAAACCTTCGTCACCCCCTAAGCAGTCTACTCTTTTATCCACCACTTGCCAAGTGTTAACGTTACACAGAGTAGTTGCTCCTCCTGTTATCAATCTAACCCCTTATTTACCTCAATTAATAATGGCACTCCCTTGGGCTACTGCAGTTGGACCCCTGCAACTAGAAGCTTATAATCATCTTCCCTCAGGGTCTAGAAAGATTTTTCCCAAGTTTTCTGGAGACAAGAAAGTATCTATAGATGAACATATTGCTGCATTCTTTGCTTCTCTCAATATTCTAGTAGTATGAGAAGAGGATGTGGCCATTAGATTATTTGTGGAGACCCTTGTTAAGGGTGCTACTAATTGGTTTCACCACCTACCAAATTATTCTATTATAGACTGGCCCTCCATGAGAGCTTCTTTTGAAAGAAGATTCAAAACTACGGAAGATGAGCATGCTCTATTGACATAATTAACCTCTATCAAGAAAGAGCCTTCTATTAGTATGAGAGATTTTATAGCTAAATTCAATAAGCTTGTAAATCATATTTCGGTGGCTGACAGACCTACGACGGGAAATTTGAAAACATTCTTTATAAGTGCTATGCCAGCAGACATCAATTATGATCTAAGAAGAGTTAATCCTATAGGTTTGAATGCTCCACAGAGAACTGCCGTGGAACTTGAAGACCACATTATCTCATCTGGGAAATTGAAAGGAGAAATCCAGTCGAGAGCCAGTACTAGTGGTACTACATTGTCTGATGAGATGATCCAAAAACTGTCAAATGAATTCATCACCTTCAAAAGGAAAATTCCTAGATTCAATAACCCTTATCAATGAAATTATCAAGAACAACCTAGAAGGGGCAATGATTGGAGGAATACTGATAGTAAAGCATTATAGTTAACTGGTTCACCATAAAGACTAGCTATTGAAGCCCCCCCCCTAAAAGAGGGAATATGTGTGCCTTTCATCTGACTAAATATCACAACGGAGAAAGCTTCCCTGATGTAGCTCGCGCTTGGCAAATGCATCAGACTAATAAATGGAATGCTGGAGTCTCCAGAACTGAACCAGATTCATACTCACATGGCGACTCTAAAAATTTATATTTAGAGTATGAGTCTGATTCTGAACAAGGAGCAACATGTTATGCGACGATAGATGGGATTTCCTATACAGTCTTGACCAGGAGCCAGGAAGATAAAGGTCCTGTCCCTTCTCTCCCACCCAAAGGTAATGAAGCCTCTACCTCCAACCCTAAGGAAACAAATCAAGGCGTGAGAATTCTACAACAAGGTAAGGAGAAGAAATCTTTTGACATTATTCAATTCTGTAAGGAGTCTCAAATTCAAATCTCTCCCATAGATTATCTCAAGTACAATCCTATAGAATTGCAAAAGTTAGTAGAATACTATACTGAAGGGAATTAGAACCTAAACCAGAACATCATGAATACTATAGAAAATGAGTCAATTTTTGTGGAGCCCATTAAACAAGGTGAATCATCTATATTAGCCACTTTCCCAAGTCAGAAGCCTGATCCATTTTATGTTTTTTTATATATTAATGGATGCAAACTAAGCAATTGTATAATAGACTCTGGAGCCTCAGATAACGTGATGCCATCAACAGTAGCTAAATCTTTGGGACTCAACCTTACTAAATCTCATGGTAGGTTCTATTCTATGGACTCAAAGCAACTACCTCTGGTTAGAAAAATTAAGGATGCTCAAGTGGCTCTGACAGTGCACCCCAAGAAGAAGATGCTGTTAACAATTCTAGTTGCCGATATACCTGCTAGCTATGGTTTGTTGCTAAGTAGAAGTTTCTGCAGAGATATAGGAGGAGAAATAAAGTTAGATTGGTCTCAAGCTTTAATCCCGGTGGGTAATAAAAGAATTAAATTGGTCTTGGAAGAGAAAGCTAAGTTTACAGTGCTGAAGTTAGATGATCCTAAAGCCCAAATTCTGTACCAAGAATTGGAATTTGGAAATCGTATGCTATTTAATGATGATCACAATGAGGAAGTGAAACTAGGAGAATAGGGAAAGGAATTTTCCACCAAAGAAGAGTCTTCTCAAATCTAGACACTTGAATTTGATGGCAGTTGTGCTTCATCAGGATCTGGTGCAGGTGTGGTCTTGATATCACCAGATGGGATATGTGAGCCTTTGGCCTATAAATTAGAATTCAGAAATACCAAAAATACTGCCGAATACAAGGCCCTCCTATTAGGAATCATTTCTGTAAAGGAAAAAGGTGTGAAGATTTTGAGAGCTCGTGGTGATGCAGAGCTTATCGTGTGCCAGGTTAAGAATCAACATTCTGTTAGGAATCACAGATTGAAGAACTATAGAAATAGAGTATGGGATGAGATAGAAGCACTGGATGCATTCTCTATTGAATTAGTGCCAAGAGAGTTGAATGCCAAAGCAGACTCCCTAGCTTTGTCAGCTTCATTACTCCTTCCCTACCCATAATTCAAAGACAAGAAGTACCAAGTGGAAGTCATCTATCGACCATTTGTACCCAACAATGTAGAATATTGGAAAGTGTTCGAAGATGATAAGAATCTCCTTCTCTTCTTAGAGAGTGGTGGAAACTTCCACAAAGAGGTCCATGGCGATCATGAAGGAGATCATCCAGATATGAAAAAGAAAGATAAGTCAGATATTATCCAATTGCAAGGTAATATCATCCCACCCCATCTAATTACTCTGGAAAAACTCTTCAACATGCATGACACATTTGTGAAGAAGAAAAGAATCAAAAGAGGTCCTACTACTGGTGAGTATGAAGGGATGAATATTGGAACTGAGAAAGATCCCAAGATGATCAATATTGTTAAGCATTGTACTGAAGAAGAAAAGAATGAGGCAAGGAAACTTTTCCTAGAATACTCGAATGTTTTCGCCTGGAGCTATGAGGACCTAAAAAGTTTTATGGGTGGGAAATTCAAGCACCAAATCCCCTTAAAACCTAAAGCTACCCCATTCAGGCAAAAGAAAAGGAACTATAATCCAAAATTTGTGGATGCGATATTCAAGGAAGTAGATAAATGCTTAAAGCAAGGATCATCTATCCTATCCACCACTCTACTTGAGTGGCAAACATAGTGCATGTGAGAAAGAAGAATGGAGAGATAATGATCTGTGTAGACTTCAGAAATCTTAATCAATCTTCTTTGAAAGATAATTATGCTCTTCCCAATATGGATCACTTACTATAGATTGTAGCTGGAGCGAAAATGATGTCTATGTTGGACGGCTTTTCAGGATATAATCAGATAGAAGTTGAGAAAATGGACCAGCATAAAATGGTGTTCACCACCCCGTGGGGCTCTTTTGCTTACTACAGAATGCCATTTGGGTTGATCAATGCTGGAGCTACATTTTATAGAGGTATGGACCTTTCCTTCAGTGACATGAAGAATAAAATCATTGGTATGTACTTGGATGATCTTACTGTGTTCTATAGGAAAATAATAGATCATATAAGTGACTTAAGGAAAGTATTGCAAAGGTGTCGGGAGGATGGGATTTCATTAAATCCCAAGAAGTCAGTCTTCTATGTAACAGAGGGGAAATTGCTAGGTCACATTGTCTCCCAGGAAGGCATAAGAATCAATCCAGAAAGGGTCAAAGATATTCAACAATTGAGTTTACCTGTGAATAAAAGTGGAGTAAAATATTTTTTTGGTCAAGTTAACTTTCTCAGAAGGTTCGTTCCAAATTTTTTAGAAATTACTAAATGCATAGTCAATATGATGAAGGGAAATGTGAATTTCAAGTGGAATGAACCTGGTAAGAAATCCTTCAAAAACATAAAGAGCACCATAGTCAATGCTCCAGTGTTATGCCACCCAAATTACAAGAAAGACTTTGTAATCTATTTTTATTCTTCTAAACATACTCTATCAGCCATTCTCATGCATGAAAATGAGGAGGGAGTCCAGACTCCTATTGCTTTTATGAGCACGCCCCTGAAAAATCATGAGCTAGAATATTCCCAAACTGAAAAACACACTTTCATAGTCATTAAGGCTTTAAATAATTTTAGATTCTACATCTTACACTCACATTCTCTTGTGTATGTACCTGATATCACAGTGAAGAGCATACTGACTCAACAAGATGTAGGATGCAATAACAGAGGAGCATGGGTAGCTAAAACTCAAGAATATGATGTAGAGATCAAACCCACAAAGCTGGTAAGAGGCAATGCACTATGCAGGGTAATGGGAAAAAACCAAACAGGTGAAGACCCAGAAGCTACACAATTAGTTTTGCCGGCAAGTATGCAAGACCGCTGGTTTGAAAACATCATGTATTTCCTTACATATGGTGAATGCCTTAAAGGGCTGACTTCTAAACAAAGAAGAGACCTAAAATTGAAGGCTTCTAAATATGTTATCTAGGAAGATAGGTTATATAAGAGATCAATGGATGGGACCTTTCTCCAATGTGTCGATAGACAACAAAAGGAGAAGTTGTTAAGAGTATTTCATGATGAAGCCCGCGGAGGACATTTCTCCTTGTTAGTTACCACATTCAAGATTTTGAGGTAGTGTTATTACTAGCCAGGAATGTTTAGAGATGCTTACCACTAGGTAGCAAAGTGTGAGAAATGCAAAATGTTTACCGAAAAGCCACATTTAGCAGCGTTGCCTCTGAGACCGGTGATAATTGAAGGTCCTTTTCAAAAATGGGGTCTGAATTTTATTGGTCCTATAAACCCCACATCTAGCGTAGGTCATACCTACATAATCACTATGACTGATTACTTCAAAAAATGGGTGGAGGTGAAAGAAACCAAGAGGACTACTTCAGAAGTAGTATGTGAGTTCATCAGAGAAAACGTCCTGGTAAGGTTCGGTGTGCCTATTAAGTTAGTTATGGATAACGCAACATACTTTTCTTCTCAAGAGATTACCAAATTTTGTTTTGAGTACGGCATCATGGTTAGTCATTCTTCTGACTATTTCCCCCAAGGAAATGGTCAATCTGAGTCCAACAATAAAAACCTGGTGAATATCATGAAGAAGCTTATAGCAGACAACCACAGAACATGGCACAAGAAAATCTATGAAGCCCTCTGGGAAGATAGAGTGACTCCAAAAATAGCCATAGGTGTATCTCCTTTTGAACTTGTTTACAAAGTGGAGGCCACCCTTCCATTACCACTAGAGCTAGCAACTTGTCAACTGAGAATGGTAGCAGAAGATGACATATATGAAAATGGTTTAGAGAACAGGATTTTGTACCTAAAAAAACTAGAAGAAAGAGAGAAAATGGTTGACCACATTACACAACATCAAATACGAGTGAAGAGTTTGTTTGACAAAAAGAGCAGACCCCATAAATTTATGATAGGAGACATGGTACTGTTGTGGGAAAAATGTAGGGCACCCAAGGGAATGCATGGAAAATTTGAAACACTATGGAAAGGACCTTTCAAGATCCATCAGACATTTGAGAAGAATTATTTCAAGTTGACATACCCATATGGTGAAGTGCTACCCCTGACATATAATGGTCAGGATTTGAAACTCTATCAGATTTAATTTGAAAATAGGTAACCCCTGTATTGTACAACAGTTATGTTTAGTTCCTACTTTTGTTTTCCTAGTTAGGTTCCCTTCCTATTTTCCCTTTCTGTGTCTTGCTTTAGTTTTATTGTGATCCGCCTTTTGTTGAGCTTTGCAAAACCAGATATTTGAGATTCCTTGCTTGGACATGTGAATGTCCAAGTTCCCAAATAGAGCCAGTTGTTGCCCCACTTTTGGTCTACATACCTTTCAGACAAAAGTGAGTGTTTAATGTATAGTGGTGGTCTTGTTAGCTTCTTTTCAGTCCTGAGTCTAAGTCTAGAAATCTTTCCCTTAGGCTAGGGAGCCTTTACCATATTTTTCCCAATAGCCTTCCCTTTTGTAAGCCGGAGGGAATCTATATTTGAGTTCATGTATTCTTTGGGTAGGTTAAGTTCCCAATCCAGTGAAGGCTATGGTTCAAATATTTCTAACATCAGTATTGCACACAATGGAAGTATGTAGCCATAATTCTTTATTTTGCAGCTTGGTGGAGAATTGGGCTCAAGCTTCTCCACTGGTAGAAAAGTATCAACAGAGTGCATCTTCCACCGATGACTACTAAGTGATGTCTCAGTAAGAAGTACAGTGCTAAAATGAATCCTTTAGGCTTAAGAAGGGACACTGTGTCTGGTTACAACTCTACAAGCCAAAGGGAACGATCCAATAGAAAGAAATTGCTGAAATAAGCCAAAGGTAGAAAAGAAGAAAATAGCCTCTCCCTTTCTCCTACAGGCAGGTTTTGACCCACAGGGTATGTTTTCCACCCAACTAGTTAAGTAAAGTGATTTTGAGGAAGAACCTGTCTCATAAAGTATCTGAGATATAAAGAAGGCGGATGAAATTGGCACATGCCATTTTGGCATCCTGATAGACTAAATATTTCCCTTGGCAGATTTTTGAACCGAGAGCATTCCAAAAGCACTTGTCTACCAAAGGAGAAGTGAAAAAGTGATTTTATGCTACCTCAGAAAAGTTACCATTGCGGTTACTAAAAGTGAAAAGACATTTCTTAATGGCCAATAAAAGTAAGGTAATTAATTCAAATAAATCCATTTTACTTCATAACAGGATTTTTCATTAATGTTGGGGCCTTTTCATTCATGTGACGTGGGAAGTCAGCTGTTAATGGTAAGAATTCAAAAGTTATAAAATCAGTTGAGAGTTGCGAATGAGAATCACCATTTTTTTTCCAAATTGCTTTGAATTCAAAGTCTCATATTTTAGCTATTCCTTGCTCCCGCATCCCTAAAAGATATTTCCAATTTCCAAATACGAATCATCAAAATAATTGCTTCCAGATTCATGGGGTTCGATGGGATGAACAGGATTACCTCTGAATGGTATAAGATTCTAGATACATCCCTAAAGTTCTTTGACATGTAGAACTTCCAGAATAGATTGAAAGTGGACCAGATACATCCTATTACAGAGAAGTTGAAAGAGAGAAGATTAGTTGAGGCTATTGATTTTCCTATGGCTTTTCAAGCCCCAAAATTAATTTGAGAGTGCATCTCTTGATAAAACCTAGATACCAAGAAAATTCTCTTGCCCAATGATACAATGTTGTTATCTATTGATAGAGAATCGTTCCAAAACTTGCTTTGCATCCCAGAGAAAGCCGAGTATTCAGAAATGACATACAGTCAATTGGTGACTGAGTATATTGCTAAAAATTTAGTCTAGAAGAAAGAGATAATGAAAGCATGGTTTCAAGAACCAAAGAGCGCCAAAGGAAAGCTGCCAAGGACATTATACGACACTAATTTGAAGCTGGAGATCATTGACATCCTGGTGTTTCTCCACAAGATCAGAGGTGAGAGTGAGGCCCTCAATTTTGTTGACCATCACTTCTTCTTGGTTTAGGTAATCTTTTCCCAGCACCACTTCATATATTGGGCGCTTATGGTAAGTGAGAACCTCTCGGAGGCCCTAGATAGAGCCAAACACCAGAATGAATTTTACTTGTCTTCAGTTCTCTTATACATTCTGGCTACACTCCAAATTTTTCCAGGTCTTCCCAGATTATAGGAATTCCTTGATGATGTCAAGAGTTATGAATTTTTCCCCTCTTTGCAATTACATAATATTTATGCTGAGTACCTTTAGGTTAATGATGCATTCACAATGAGATTGTGCAGGGAGTTACAAGGCTGTCCAGAAAGGAGATTCTCTCACAAATCCATGGCTTTCATCATCCAATTTGGATGCTCTTTCATTCAATTTAGGGGTTTCTCATACCTTCATCTTGCAGGTTTTGATGATTTGCCTTTGAAGCTTCCCAGGAATCCTACTGATATGATCGTACTGATCAAAGTAATGAGGAAAGAACTCTAGGTGAACTTGCTCTATGATGAGGCTAAGAAGACTGGATACGATTTCCCCATGACCATCAGAGCTTACAGCTGTGCATCCTAGTTAGAGGCAAAGAATGTTCTCAAGACATTCTCAAATAAGTTCTCTTTGGAAACCTACGATGTCTTGAGATCGCAATATGACCCAGTGAACTATGCCAGGGATGTATTGCAAATGAGTCATGCAATTCATCATGTTCATGATATTGAAGACTACTGGGAAAATTGTAAAGATGATTTGGAAAGCAGAGAGAGATTCTACACACGGTTAACTATTGAACGAATCAAAAGGTTCAATGTTAACATTGCAGTAGAGGGGCTAGAAGATGATGGAAATCATATGTATGATGATACATATCTAGAGGAGATAAAGCTCACCCTTGTCAGTTCTGAACCCATGCTAGACCAAGCCATTAGTGATTTTTCAACTCTGATGGGGGGTATCTACAAAAGAACAAAACAATGGGTTGAATGGACCACAGGCCGAAGGAAGAGATCAGAAAGGAAGCCGCCTACTCAGCAAACTCTGGTAAAAGACACTACTGGTACTGCAACCACTTTGTCGGTAAAAATTCAAACCATTGCCAAAGGATCAACCCAGCTAGCAGGAGGAGGGGATGAACCTCCTGAGAAAACAATCAAGTTGGAGAAGACTTGTGGAGAAGGTCCACTCCCAAATATTGGGACAACAAAAGAGCTAACCCAAGATGCAGAACTAGAGTAGTCGGTAAAAGAAGTCATAGTAGATGTACCGGTTGACACCGCTACCCAGGATTCTCCTAGGAGAGGGTCTCCCATCATAGTGGAAGTAGGTGAAGATACTCCTTCAACCATAGAATTAGAAGGAGAAGCTAGAAGGAATTAAAAGGTCACTTCAGTAGCCAAGTTGGTATCCTCTTCCCATACTTCAGTAAACCCATTTGCTTCGAGACCAAAGGCTACACCTCCAGTCATCAGGAAACTATTCATTGAGGAGTTGGTTTCTTCCATCAAAGTTACTAGCACAGAGTCATGGATAGAACATATTCTGGAACACAAGAGAAAGAGGTTGGAGGAAGGGACTGCCAACAAAAACACTCTGTCATGAGCTATTGAGCCCAAGGCCGTCGTGAGTAAATAGAAGAAGGTGAAGACAATGTCTACCCTAGGCCGTGATCTTGAGACTGGGAAATTCACCATGGAAGTGGCCAAGCCAATTAAAGAAGGTAGATTCAAGGACATGAATGCTTCAGACTTTCAACTGCAGTCATTTGACATGGGGTTGGCCCATCATGATACCAAGGTGGATTGGTGGAAATCTACCAATGTAGTGATAGAAGAGGAGCTCAAGGAACTCAAGACTACCAAAGTTCAACTTAAGGAAGAAGTAGCTGAGCTGACCAACTTCATCAGGCAGCTCCTCACTCTGATTGAAAGCATTCCTAGCACTCAAACCACCTTTGACCCCAGTGCTGTGGAGAATCAATCCATTTTGGCTATGTTGCAAGAAGACCAACATTATGGGTAGATTGATAAATGGTGGATTGAGAGGCTCAAGTCTGAGGGACTAGCACTTTTTGAGCAATTAGGTAACACTCTTCTAAGGTTGGAGGTAGAGAACAATAACATTGGTATGAACCTACAGACTCTCACGTCGGAGAGGGTGAAATGCCAGGAATGTATAGTTATGTTGCATGTGGCGGTAAAGATGAAGACCAAAGAAGCTCTAAAAGCTAATATTTTATAGAAAGGAGACAAGCCTTTGATCGAATGGCTTTAGAGCCTAGAGTTTAAGATTGAAATGATCATCCAGGCCAAAGCAGGAATGCACCAGATAGATGTCAAGATCAAAGAAGAGAAGAGCAAAGATTTCAAAATCCTCTCAGGGATTCATATGGAATCATAGAATAGTGGTCAGGGAAAAGCAATAATCAAAGTAGCTAATATGCAGAATTCATTTTCCAGTTATTTGCATAAACTGACAGAAGATTCTGCCTCTCATCTAGACAAAATACCAAAACTCCAGCAATTGAGTGGATGCATCTTTAGAGCGATAGAGGAACTGAAAGATCAGACTGATGCCATCAAGATTATTGCTAAGGAAAATTCTAGGTGGCTCATTTGATACACTTATGTCCATGTCAACAGGCATGAAGAACTCATTCAAGTCATTATAGCGGTTACAGCCTATAGGGCTAAATTAGACAAGGGGAAGGAAATAGAAACTTAAATAGATTCCCCCTTGTACTTTTTTTGATACTTTGTAACTGATAAATCTTTCAGTTACCATTTCTAGTTGGGGAAGTTGAACCATTTCGGTTCTCCCCCTTTCTTGTAACGGCCCAATCTGGGGCTCTATATGTATTATTTCCAAAATCAATAGAAAGGTTGGCTAAATTTTGGTGTGAAAGATAGCATTTTGCTGAGTCAAATTTGTATGTCTGAATACCATTTTTTTATTTGTTCCATCTACATTGCATTTATCTTTCTGTTGAATTTAGATGTTTCTTTGAAGTTGGATTTACAATCTATGTTCAAACCAGAGCTTTGTATTATGAATTGATATAATTAGCAAAAGGGGAAACTTGTTGTTATCTTAAATTTGGGAAACATCCTCATGATATAGATTGATTCATTGTCATTTCATCATTATTTTAGTCTTGCATCTGCACTTTCAGTAGAAGTTCATACATTACCAATTTTGGGAGTTAATCCGATTGATGAAATATTAGGGTTGGCTAGATTTAGAGTGGAATTCATCCCGCCTGAGCTATTTCCTGCCTAGGATTAGCTTGGTTTGCCTCTTCTATTCTCAGGTTAAGAACATACCTCTGTTATATTAGGAAAGAGAAAAATTCACTGAAAATTATTCATATAAGAGAGTTGTACCTTTAAATTGAGAGGGAAATTAGTTTCTTCAATAATAATTTCTCAACTGTTATATTCGATTGTTCTTAAGCATTTTGGGTAGTTTGGAGTTAAGTTGAAAAGAAAAATATGTTTACTAATAGAATCCTAAGGCTTCAATTGTAGGTCAGCCCTTGGGTGCTTTCCCAAAAGGGAGTGCTCCTATATAAGTACTGAATAATATGGTTTAGGATTTTTTGACAACATATTTGATACTCCTATCCAAGAAGATGTATCTCAACATAAGAAATTAGCCTAGGTTCAGTATAGAGTGGATAATGAAAAGAAAAGTATTAGCGACTCTAGACCTAGAAATATTTCAAATTTGGATACTTATTACCAAGATATAAGGAATAACCCTTTTCTGCAAGATGATGCTTATGAGAAAGATTTAAATCAAAGGGATTTAGATCTTATAAACTTTGAAGATTGTACAAATTCTAATATTATATTACCTAATTCTTATGAAATGTTTGAAAATAATGATGCCTTAAGAAGAGAAAAACAAGAAAAATGATTTTAAGGAAAAAAATGGAAAAGGATAAAGAGGAAGAGGTCATGGTAGCTATGGTTTAAAATGAGAACTTGCAAAGAAGGTTGGCTCAACTTAAGTTGATGAATCAAGGCTTAGATCAAGGCTATAAGGGTTTGAATAAATAGATCTTTGGTGATGTGGATTCCTTGAAGAGGGAGTGTATGGAGAAGGAAATTTATTTAAAGAAATGTGATGTGGAGCAGGATCTTGTGATCAGAAAAATTGTGGACTCAAAAAATGAAAGGCCGACAAGGGCTCAGGCTTCCTTACAAGGTCCCCCTTCAGTTAGTACAAGTAACCCTGTATTAGACAAAGGTAAATAGAAGGTTACTTGGGTAAAAATTAATGAGCCCAAAGATGTAGTAAAGGTATCTTAGGGTATGTATTTACTTGACATTGATTTAGCAAGAGTTAGGAGAGTAAAATATGATATTTCTAAACAGATAGAAAAAATAGAGTTAGATGCTGCTACTGCAGAAATGAAGAATAAAATTTCCTTTTTGTAGTTTGCTACAAATCTTAAGGTAGTTAATACTACTTCTAATACTCAAGGTAGTATTAGATTTGGTCCTAAGGTGCAGACAAAAAATATTAGTGCTAATGTCTTGGGATCTAGTTCATTTCAGGGTACTGCAAATCAAAACCAAGGTGTTGGTACAAGTGGCCAAAATATTGGGGGTGGTTTTTAGAGAAGACCCATTCATTTGATGACATATAAACAATTATTTTTTGATGGTATTCTAGGCCAACCAAGTGTCTTTCCAAATGAAATAAGGGATAGAATCCCTAAGTTTAGTGGGAATAATGTAATAACTGCCGAAGAGCATCTAAAGGATTTCTCTGATAAGATGAATGATTATTAAATAGAGCATGAGAATATTTTCATGAAGATATTTGTGCAATCCTTAGTTGAAGATGCTAGAGATTGGTACCAGGGATTAGATAATGGTAGTATTAATTCATGGGATGAGTTTACACAATGTTTTAAAAAACAATATGGTGACAAGGTGAAGTCAAATTTTATGTTGAATGAATTCAATAACATTAAGAAGTTTCAAAATGAGAATTAAATAACATCAAGAAGTTTCAAAATGAGAATGTAACTAAATTCAATATCAGATTTCAAAAGGCTATGCATAGACTCTTCCAAGTGTTGAGGTTAGATGAAAATGCGTGTCTTACTACATATTGCAATGCACTAGATGGAAATATTGCATATCTGGTAAGAGATGAAAATCCAGTACTTTGAGGGATACCTAGAAGATGGAAATTAATATAGAAAATAATAGAAGGGCTTTAGGTAAACTTAGGAAGAGAGATGATGGTAGGTTATGGAAAGATCCTAAGGGTCAACCTAATATATTTCCCAAGGAAGAAAATAAAGTTGATAGAGTTGACAAACTGGTTATTGCAATCAAAGAACTTACTACTAAGGTGGACAAGAATGAAAGGGGATTTTAGAATAATAGAAAACATTTTCAGAGGTCTGATAAGCCTTATAGATTGCAGGAAATTCCCTATAAGAAAAATTGGAGGGATGGTAAACCTATACCAGAAGGAACAAGTAGTTCAAATAATAGAGAAACTCTTGACCCATTGAAGAGGAACAATGTACATAATGTTGAGGAAGTTTCTTGGTCTGTGTCCTGCAATATGCCACATTCTCCTCTCGAATGTGTGGTTGCACAAGATTTAGCAAGATCAACTGAGAATGCGGATGAAAAAAGTAATTAGGAGGAGGGTCCTCAAATCAATATGTTCATGACATATTATAGAGAAGAGAGTGACGAACCATATGATGTTATGCATCGTAATATCAATATTGCCAATGCAAAGGATGAACATGTTCAATTAAGAAGACCTAGTGATGAAGAGGTGAGCTCTCTCATTGCTGAACTGTGATTGCTCAAGCCAGGAGCACTTACAATTTAAGAATTAGGAAAGTAGATAGGGATCAAGGAAAGCCTGGTTCATTTTTTATAAAAGAAAGTTTTCCTGAACCCTCAATTCAAAACAAAGACAATATTATAGATCCAAGCAAAAGTACCCCCATTATTGATCAAAGAATAGGAAAATATAGTGAGAACAAGGGTAAGGCTTCTAGTGAGGATGTCCTTAGATTTCCATCTTTTGACATAAAGCATACATTATCTCAAATGAAGGTGTCAGTACCTTTGATGGAAATGTTGAAGATAACGGAGCATAGAGAGGCTGCTTTCTCTTTACTCAAAAGTATACCTAATGATGTTTTCCCTGTTACAAAGACCCTTAAGAAAAAAGGAGATGATGAGAAGCAGGAATCTCCTAGAATTTATGTAGGGAACATTATTACTCAGGAGCTTTCTAAGGTAGATCCTTTTATGTGACATTGTTGGTAAATGACCAATTAATAAAAAATTGTATGATAGATTCAAGTGTTGTAGCAAATATAATACCTCATGGTGTTATGAAGGAGTTGGGCTTAAGGGTTGATACATATTTTGGAAGATTTTTTCTATGGATAATAGAGAGGTACCTATGGTGGGAACCTTAAAGATTATTGAGGTCAAGATTTCTCCCTTTCCTAAGGCTATTTTCAAAATGGATGTTGTTTTGGTTGATACACAACCTCATTATGGTATGTTTTTATCTAGATAGTGGGCATCAACCATTGGAGGACACCTAAAGTCCTCTATGGATCGATTCTCACTCCTTCTTTAGACACTATATGTCCTAGAAAGTTTCCTTCTGAAACAACAAAGTGAAATTTCTTTGGATTAAGAGATATTACAAACTCCAAATCCTTACCAAAAATATTCTTCATATGCCTACAATGATCCTTGGCTTTCTTTGAATATGCAGTGAGATCAGCCTGATAGACAACCAGTATTACATTTATGAACTCCTTGAAAGCAACATCAATTTCTCTCTGAAAAGTGGCCCCTACATTCATGAGACCAAAATGCATTCTGACATAAACATAATTCCCCCATGGGGTAGTAAAATTAATCTTGAACTGCTCTGATTCATTAACCAAAACCTAATTGTAACCTGAAAACCCATCCATCATGGACAAAAGGTCACATCCTATAATTATTTGCAACATAGCCTCCATATTAGGCAAGGAATAATTGTCCTTGAGTGATGCTACATTTAGGTTCTTGAATAAACACAAAGCCTGATGTCTCCATTCTTTTTTCTATCTGGCACAAGATTTGACACCCAAGATGAATGTCTTATTAGTTTTATAATTTGAGCCTCCCTACGTTTCATTAACTCTTCTTGAATTTTTGGTACTAACAATGGATTTATGGGTCTTTTCTTTTGTCTAAAGGGTTTCACATAAGGCTTTAGAGGAATCTCATGCTAGAATAAGTCGTCTATGTAGGCCTTAAGATCCTCATATGACCAAGAAAAAACATGTTTGTAATTCTTCAATAAATTGGTCAAATTTGCTTTGGTAGAGGGGGTAAGTTCTTCCCTATGTCTACCTTTTTAGGGACTACCTATGACTCTAAATTTATACCCTCAACACCCTCCCTTTTAATATTATACCTTTTAAATAAGTGACTATCATTGTCACTAAAAATGCCCTCAAGCTGAACCAAACCCTTAGGTATCACATTTGTTGGTAACTGAAAATATCAGTCCCAAAAATAGTTTTCTTATCATCTATGATTTCAAATAGATCATTAAAATCTATTCTCTAGCCCCCATAACCATCCATACGTTGAATTAACCCAAGAACATCACTGTCATCCTCAAAAACTTGCCAATTATACACATTATTAGGAATAGAAGGCCCAATCTTAGTTTCAATGGTAGAAATCCCAACAAAAGTTATATCATCATTTTTTATGGCTACACTTGCTAGGAAATCAGCCATAATGTTCTTGGATCTTTCTACCCATTCAATTGAGAAAGTATCAAAAAATTCTATCTTATCCCAAACTTCATGCTTGTATAATTTTAATCTATCATTTTTGACAACATACATGGATCTAATTTTGGAAACTGCTAACTCTGAGTCCCCAAATACTCTTAACAACTTTATCCTATGTTTTATTGCAACCTCTAAGCCTAACAACAATGCTTCATATTCTGTAGTGTTATTTGTATATTGGAAAGATAAGAGGAAAGAATACTTAAAAGTTGTACCTGATGGGGAAATAAAAACTACACCAGCTCTGGATCCTACCTTGGAGCATGCACCATCAAAGTAAATTTTCCATATCTCATCATGATGTGATTGTGAATTCCCCACAATTGTGCCCTCATTCTCAACTCTAGACCTATCTTTCTCAATCATGAAGTTTTCCATGTCAACATTCATGAAACAATTCAGCACCTTTGGATCCCTTCTCTCAATTATGACTAGAGCATGTGGCTCTCTATATAACTTAACATCACTCCCATTTATAGGGATATTAGCATAAGATAGGTCCAATTAAAGATATCAGTAAGTTGACTCATCCTAAGAACATCAAGAAGGTACAATATTTCCTAGGTAAGATAAATTTTGTAAGAAGGTTTATTATAAATTTTGTAGAAGTTATAAAACCTATTGTCAAGTTGCTGAATAAAGGTGTTAAGTATGTTTGGGATGAAGAAGATCATCGAGATTTTGATAGGATTAAGTTGGCTATTCAGGAAGCACCTATTTTTGAAGTCTCCTAATTATGAGTTACCACTTTCTCTTGTCTCATTTGCTTCATTCCATACCATTGCTGCAGTGCTATTACAAAAGGACAAAGAAGGATTTGAACATCCTATTGCATTTTTCAGCAAGTCTTTGTAGGTGGGAGAATTAAGTTATGAAATTGTGGAAAAAAAGCTTATGCCTTGGTTAAGATAGTAAAGGCTTTTAGGCCTTATTTGGTATGTGCCATGGTAGTTTATTATGTACCTCATGCTGTTGTTAAGGATATTCTTTTACAAAATGAGGTTACTAGTAAGATGTGTAGGTGGATCAATAGAATACAAGAATTTGATTTGGAGATCCATATTACCAAATTGGTTAGAGGCTTGAGGTTGGAAAATATCATGACAAATACAAATGTGGAGCTTACCTAAGTAAATAATGTGCAAACAAATGAAATGAAAACTAGCATTGAGATGCAACCATGATATACTAATATTGTATATTCTTTGAAGAATACCAAATGTCCTCTAAAATATGACAGAAAATGAAAGGAGGACTCTCAGACTTTAGGTTCAGAAATATGTGTTAATTCAGGCAGATTTATATTGGAAAAACAAAGATGAAGTTCTTTTGTTTTGCTTAGATAGAGCTTAGTCTGAGAAAGTATTAAAATAAACACATAGTGGTGTATGTGGAGGAAACTATTCAGCAAAGACAACTACACATAAGATACTTAGAGCTGGTTTCTATTGGCCTTGTTTGTTCAGGGACACACACCAATTTGTGAATAAGTGTGAATCTTGTCAGAAGTTATCAAACAAGCTGATGTATTCAAGGGATTTTCCTTTGAATCCAATTTTAGTTGAGATTCCTTTTGCCTAATGGGGCATTGATTTTACTGGAGAGTTTTCAGAAAAATCTAGTGGGTGTCACAGTTGGATCCTTGTTGCCACTGAAAATTTCAAAAAATGGGTTGAGGCTATACCAACCAAGAGGGAAACTAGTAGGGTGGTCATTGATTTCCTAATGGATAACATCTTGACTAGGTTTGGTGCCAATAAAAGCTAGTTATGGATAATGCTATGTGCTTTAGGTCCAGAGAATTTAAGGAGTTTTGTCATCAGTATGGTATAATGGTTTCATATTATTCACCATATCATCCATAGGTGAATGGATAGGAAGAATCTAGTAACAAGAGAATTATGAAGATTATCAAGAAGACATTACAAAAGAACAAAAAGTCTTGGTATTCAAAGCTTGAGTTAGCTTTGTGGGCTGATAGGATAACAATAAAAAGAGCTATAGGTGTATCCCATTTTGAGATGGTTTATGGAATACAAGATAGATTACCATTGAATAATTTGTTTCCAGTCTACAATTTTATCCAAGATGAAGACATAGAAGTAACAGAGCCAATGAAGAACAAACTTTTGCAGTTGGTGGAGTTGGATGAGATTAGAAGTGAAGCACAACTACAAAATCAAAAGGTCCAACAACAATCCAAGTACATATTTGACAAGAGAACATCAGAAAGGAAATTTCATGTGAATTACATGGTGCTCCAATGGAATGCAAGATTAGAAGACAAAGGGAAGCATGAAAAATTTGAATCCTTATGGTTGGGACCATTTGTTGTGCAAGATCTACATGGGAAAGAGTCTTATTTCTTACAAAGTCCTACTGGAGAGGTGCAAGACTTTCCTATGCATGGATAGTATCTGAAGCCATTTTTCTCATAGTTCACTTTTCATGTGCAGTAATATATGTATATATGTACAATTTTAGCGTTTTGGTGTGAGGTTTTGGTCTACGTTCCAGATTGCTGATGTTCTAGTGTTGATCTTGCGAGTCAACCTTCCTAAGTCAGAGCCATTGTTAGGACTAATTTTTTTTGGGTTTCTTTGGTGTTGTTCTTGCCTTTTTCTGCTATATCTATGCCATGTTCTTAGGCCCTAACAGCAAATTTCCTTAAACCCTAGCATCCATGGTTTCTAAACCCTAGGTCTTTTGTGCCTGTTCTAATTTTGCATTACCTTATTGGGTCACTTAAGTTCTTTAACCCATGTGCTTTAAGTCATCGTCAGGGGGCCATCTCTTATTATCTTGTAAGTCCTAGCGGGGTATGTATTAATTTTTCCTACATTTGAATGTCTCCACAGTGTTTTTATTGCTTCGCAAGATGTCATGCAAGTTAAAGTTGATCCAACGATAGATGTTATGCCTTGATCACAAGATGAAACCTATTTAATCTTTGCGGAATCACACTTGGGTGCTCAGTGTCACTCAAAGATCATGGGGCATGCTTCTTCTAAGCTATTGACAGATTAATGTAAGATCAAATCTGTGTTCATCAGATGGTTGGCATGATTCCAGGATAAAAAGGTGCACAAAAGATATGCTTCACAACATCATTCCTATGTGACATGTGGAAAGTGGCCAAGCCAAGGGAAGTTTATGTGTGGTTAGATTTTTTTTGATCTAACGATTGGCGTGATAGAGCTATGCAAAGAATCATGAAATATATTCATCATAGGTTCATGCCTTTGCGTCATGTAGCACATGGTGGGACATGGTTAGGAATGTAGGAAAGATAAGCATCAATTAGTTTTGTTTTGATCTGATGGTGTGCATGATTCCTTGAATAGAAGATGAGTGTTATTTATTCATTGTAGAATCACATTTTGGCGACACCTTTCTTGATCAGATCATGGGTCTAAGTTTTAAAAGGGAAATAAAGGTAAAGAAAGTTAGTTTTGACCATGTGGTTGACATGATGTCTTAATCCGAAGTTTCTCATTGGATATTCTTTGTAGAATCACACTTGGGTGACACATGTCTAATTTGATGAGAAGGTCAAGTGGGACCGAAGTTTTATGTGGAACTGCCAGGTGTCTTGAGCTTGCAGGTGTTTTAAAAGGAGATCAACAACCATGTTTTAAAGTTGAATTTAGGATTTAATCTGGGTTTTTGATGGTGTTTTCCATGGAAGGTGTGATCATTGAAATAAATATTTGAATATTTAAATGTTTCCATAGGATGTTTTGGCCATGGCATCTCGTTCCAAGTTGCACAGAAGTAGATGGATCAACATGATCTTTTTGGTCACATTTATGTAGTTGTAGGGTACTAAAGGGATATTTGTTTGATGAATGTGGATTCATAATTGTTGAATGGTGGTGACTTAGGTTTCTAATCATATTTTCATATATTTTGTGCCTTTAGTCGCCTCCCTATTCATTCTACCTTAATGTTGGCTTGGTTCCCAAGTTTTGGTGGTCGTATTTTATGGTTTCTTTTTTCCCTAAGGCAATCCAAGCTCATGATGTCTAGTGAGTATAATTAGAGTTTTCTAGGTCATTTTTATTGATGGTATTTTTATGCCACAGAAGGCTTGTAAGTTCAGCATATTTGATTAAGATTATCAGTCATTTGTTTGGCTATAATTTTAAATGTTTGTGATGTTTTAGTATAATATATGTCTATAACTTCCTATTATTTGTGAGATATTGATGAGTAATGTATTTGTTTCAGTTTCTTATATTCATTTGGATTGGTTGTTAAGGACATCTCAATCCATCACTCTGTAAGTTAGAGGGTCTAACTGGTTTAGGGTTTCTTTCAGAGAGAATTAAATTACTTAAAGTAGTTTCAATGAATAAAGAACTATAATGAATTGGATGATTACATTTGCTTCTAAGAGTGTGAATTGAGTATGTAAGGCATATTCAAATTTAGAGATCATTTGCAGAATATATATTTGATGTATGTTGCTGCTAAGAGTCTTTTCATTTAGAGTGAATCCATACCCACTGGATAGGGCACTAGCCTAGTATGTTAAAATGTGTGGTTCTCATCAATCTTTATAAAATATATTACTATTTACATTTTTTTTATGTTGCATCCACTATGCCTGCCATTTTGTAGTATTATTTGAATATTGAAGGTAGAAGATAGGTAATACCGACCTGAGTTTGTGGAGCTCAAAGTATAGAAGGTTCAAGGACCTTGTTGAACATTGTTACTTTTCCTTGTTGAATTAGTGTTGGGCCTATAGAGGAATATACCTGAGCTGTAGGTATACAAGGGATCAACAAGAAAAAGAACCAACAAAACCAAAGGAATCACATGTTGTTAAGAGGATATTCAAATACTTTAAGGGAACAACTGATTATGGCTTATGGTATGGTAAAGATGATGATTTCACATTGAGTGCATATACTGATGTAGATTGGGTAGGTAATGTGGATAAAAAAAAAAAAAAATAGGGGTGGAGCATTCCTCTTGGGTAAGAGATTAGTTTTATGCGCAAGTAAGAAACAAACTTATATATCACAATCTACTACTACAGATGAGTATGTTGTTGCTGATGTTAATTCTACACAAGTGGTATGGATGAAGAAAATGTTCAAAGATATCAGAATGACTATTGATGAGGTTATTTCTATCTATTGTGACAATTCACGTGCTATCAATATTTAAAAGAACCCTGTGTTACATTTAAAGGCAAAGCATATTTCTATCAAATATCATTTCTTGAGAGATAAAGTCAATACGAAACAAGTCATCTTGGAGTATGCATCTACTCAATAGAAGATTTTAGATATATTCATGAAGCCCTTGCCAAAGGATACTTTTGAGTATCTCCAAGGTAAGATTTGGGGTGATTTCCCCTCCCGATCAGAGCTAGAGACACATTTCAAGATTCATCAGTCTAGTGTGCTTACATAGATTTCATTCTTTTGAATTGATGTTTTTGTGGATACTCCTTAGGGGGAGTAGTGTGTAGTAAATGTTTCATGATTAGTTCATGAGGTATTTTGTTCAAAGATATTTTCTTGTGAGATGTATTATTCAAATTTTTAGTCTCTATGACTTAGTGCATACATGTGCCTTTGTCATTGATGTTAGAGGGGGATAGATATTCATGTGAAAAATAATAAATATTTGGGGAAATATTTTCAATATGAGACTGAAGGGGAGAGATTTCAAATTAGATATTTCATATTGTGGATATTACTGGTATTGTTGTTGATATCGTTTCTTTGTGCATTGATTGAGTTTTTAACATCATATGTTGCCATCAATGCCAAAGGGGGATATTATTGGATATTGCTGAGATGTTGTTTAGATTATGCATAAATATGCTGGCATTATTTTTTTTTCATTGATGTCAACATATTCCTATTGTTGGAGATAATGTTCCTAGTTTGTTTAGTGAGATTATTTATGTGGTACGACTACTCTATTGAAGATCTGATACTCTGATCATACAATTGTGTTCTAGGATGTTTGTACTTGATACTGTTCAAGTGGAAGATGTTCACACAATGTGTTGATATATTTTTGATGGATTTACCAGAGACTTCTATTTTGGTTGTTTAGTCTATGACAATGTTTTAGTATTTGGATCGGTGTGGATTAGTTATACAATATTCTTAGTTATTAACTTGGTGGTGAGTTTAGGACATAGATGTGTGTTCTCATCTCAAGTGGTTCATGATTTGGATGTTGGAAAGATAATTTTATTTTATGACAGTGGTTTCTAGTTAGTGTTCCCAATGAAGAGTGTAGAGAAGTGAATGGATTTTATGGTAGATATGTTCTTGTTGATGCCTTGGTATTTCATGATTCTTGTTGATGATTCTTTATCATGTCCTATTTTTTTTGTTGGATCCTATTAGATTATGTGATTGGAATTGGTGAATCTCATGTGGCATGCTGATGTTCTTATGAGTTCTTGGCCGACTTGGTGATGTAGCGTGTTATGAAGGTTTGTGGCATGATCTATGGATCTAAAGAAATATCAAGATGTTATTATGGATCATTGCTAGTCTTAGTCATCATTAAATGGATCACATTAATTAGTAAGGTGTAATGTATTAATGTTTCATAATTAGGTCTCTAACAGACCTAGTTGAGATAAATTGATGTAATGTGTATATATATTTAATCATTTTGTAACTGTGAAATGATGAAAGAGTGGAGATAGTGTGTGATGTTGAAGAGAAGAGGTATGAGTGGAATATGAAATTGAGTCAGAGATTTATTGTACTTCATTGGAACAATTTTGGCATATCAGACGTTCTATTTGTTAGTTTGTGAGCTTGGATAGTATGTCCTTTATGATTTGAGATCATATATTTCTATAAGGTAGTGAGCCTTCCTTGGGATTGAGATACTTATTGTATTTGAGTTGTGAGCTCTAGATAGTGTGCCTAAATACATGTGCATTCCCCTTTGTAATACTCCTAATAGGGTATCATTCTTGTAATACAGTGCATTCATCTTGTGTTTGCCATCCCCACTGTAATTTTTCCCCTAACAGGGTTTCCATGTCAAAAATCTTTGTGTTATGTTTTGGTTAATATGTGTTGATCTTGCTTTTATGTTTATTATTAAAATTTAAGATTAAATTTTATAAGATGGTTAAAGTTGGATGATATTGTGGAACAACTGATTCACCCCCCTCTCAGTTGTGTGTGCTCCTTAAGGGCTAATAGGGTGTTATAGGATACTCTCCAAGGGGAGAAGAAATTAGATTAGAAAATGGATTAATAGTGGATGAAAGATAAACCAGGGAGTCATCAAATGGATACCAAGTAGAATTAAAATCATCATAAAAATTATTAAGTTTTGGGATCTTAATCGATTATTTTGTTTAGGGTCATCAATAACTATATTTTTACAATTGGGAGAAATAAGGGAATCGGTTTCCTAGCACCACATCTTTGAAAAATGTGAGGGAATGGAGAATGCAATCTTTTCCTTCGAAGGGGGTGTTTAAAGTAGAGGTGGAGGGGAGGAAAGGTTTATTGAATTGTAGTCAAGAGTTCAAATCCACAACTACATAATGATTAGGTATATGAGGGAACGTGGATAAGAGATGCTTTGATTGTACTAGTAGATCTTGTAGATCACACTCTAATGGAGGGGCGAACTCTAATATTTAAATGGAACGCCATTCATATACTAGATGAGGGAAGAATGAATCTAAAATTAAAAAAAATATTTTAACATTATGCCTAAAGTGGTTGAACATTGGAAACAATTGGGAATATAGAATTTTCAAATATCCATCAAAATTTATGTACCTCATGATCCAACCTTCATGATAGACATCTATACTCCTAGAAAATCCTTGTAATTAAATCCACTTTCTAGATAGTTAATCTTCTCCCTTCTATTGAAGAACCTTCTCATATCATCTTGATAGTTCCCTTTAGATTTAATAAGGAAGGAGGCACCTTCAATAGGAATATTGGTAGTCGCTGAGATGAGCTCCATAGTTACCATGAAGGAAATGCCCCCAATCTCCGCCATCCCATTCTTCCAAGGTCAAGAAAATTCCATCGAGAAGAGATGGTCATTGCTCCTTCATATATTTGATATATATTATGTTATATTAACTTTTTTAATAATAGACCAAACCTCTTGGTCATTCTTAAGAGAAACACAATTATTGGATTCAACTTGAGTCAGATCCCCCCCCCCACAACTGGAAAATTAATCTCTGATTTGGAGATGAAAATGTTTAATGACAAGAGATTATGTAGGATAAAGGTGAATACCAAAAGGGAAAGACAAATATAAATGACAACAAACTTAGTAATCAAATTTGAATATAAGAGACTAACATATACTCTAAGGCCATGATGAGATTTAGAGATTTATAATGTGTCCATCATTTTTCAGCACCAACAATGATGCTCTGATATTCTAATATCCTTCCATAGACTTGTACTTCATGTAGCCCTGCAAATCAATATACTCCTTGCCAAAATAGATAATTCTTGACTCAAATGATGAACTATTTTGAAAAGGCTTAAGGAGGAACTCTTTACCATATTTATGCACAAGATAGGCATTCTTTTACCCATCATGTATTGTCCTTCTCATGGACTTCCAAGGCCTTCCAAGGCCTTCCTAAAAGGATATGACAGCATGTCATTGACACCACATCACATAGTACTCTCCCCTTATAATCTCCCATAGAGAATTCTACATAAAATTTCTCCCTAATCACAAGAATTTGTTCATCACTCACCCAATATGCTCTATAGGGTCTCAGATGTGCAAAATTATCCAAATGTAACTTATTAACCATTTCACAAGAAACCAAATTATCAAAGGACCCTGAATCTATGATAATTTTTCAAATCTTACCTTGACTAAAATAATAGGTTCTAAAAATGGATACCTCTGGTCTTCTTTATTGTTGTATAGCTGCTCGCTTTCTCACCATGAGAAAGCCACCTTCAGTATAAGGTGATATCTCATTAATTTCAGCTTTGTCTTTGTTCTCCTCTTCTCCTTGTGTTAGAGTCTCTCTTATAAGATTTACTTGTATCATTTTCAAGGAACTTTTAGAAGGTATGCCCTTCTTCACCATAATTGTAACACTTCCCAATGAAGGTACATGTTTCTCTACCTGCACCAAATCTTCCACCACCCCTTTTTCCACTTCTTTGATCATACATAGGCTCCTTACCTTGGTCACTACTTCTCTGCCCCTGGCTTTCATTGTTTTTGTTACCTCTGCCCCTATTTGACTTGTTTCTTCCTCTTCCTTGTCTCTCTTTCCTTCTCTTTATCTCATCCTATTCTTTTATTGCCAACTTATAACACTCTTCCATAGTATTAGGTGTAGTAAGACTAAGTTCATATTGTATATTGATCCATATCCCACCTAGGCATATTGCAACTTTCTCTTCTTCATCTTCATCATGGGTAACCCTGATATCAAGTTTGTGAAACTCCTCGATGTACCTTTGGACATCCATGTCCTTTTGTCTCAAAATTTTCAATTTCTTGTATAAATGAACTTTGTAGTAGTTAAAAAGAAACTTCTCCTTCATTTTGTCCATCATACTTGGACATGAATTAACTCTAGGTACTCCCTTCTTCCACCTATCATCCTATAAGAAATCCCACCATAGAAATGTATTCCCCTTCAATCTGGACTTAGCAATCTTAACCTTCTGACCATCCTCCACATATTCACAATCAAATAAATTCTCAATAGCACTAAAACAATAAATTAATTCTTCATCATTCATTCTACCATCATACATTGGAATATCAGACTTACCTCTAGAATCACTTTCTTTAATGGTTTTGGAAAACTTAGCCATCCTTGCATCCTCAAGATCCAACTCTTCCCTTGGTGATCTCTCTTATTAAACCTCTTCTTCCTCATGGCCTTCTTGTTCATTTTATCCTTTCTTATTATTTATCTTCCTCTTAATATTTTCTTACTCTTCTTTCATTTTCCTATTCTCTTCTTCCTATTGTGCCACAACCTTGGTAAGCTCAACATTTGTCATTCTTGGAGGCATCTCTATGTTAGAATAGTCCCAAAGGATAACTGAGAGGGGGGGGGGGGGGAATCNCATTCTTGGAGGCATCTCTATGTTAGAATAGTCCCAAAGGATAACTGAGAGGGGGGGGGGGGTGAATCAGTTATCAGCTAATTTAATTCCTTTCTTTATTAACTCCAGAATATAATAAAGTAAATGCACATTCAGATAACACAATAGACAACACCATAATTTGGTTACGGGGAAATGAAATGGTAAAAACCCCGGTGGGAATTAACACCCACAATGAACTATACTTGTTTATAATAATCCCTGTTAGAAGTTCTTGCAACCTCGTTAGGAGTTGTTCTTTAAAATGCAATAAGTATAGTGACCTGGTTAAGGGTTTGACCCTGTTAGGAGTCTTTTATAAATAACCCTGTTAAGGGTGAGGACTCACTGTCCAAAAGCTCACTGCTTCAATGGTGAAGGATACAACCTTCTGTAGAAAAAATATGCACTATATCTGATGATGAACTATAGAGTAGACCTCTTGTCTTGATCATTTACAATTTATTTTAATCTTTCACTTCTTCTTCACATAGATCCTTGATGAATGAAATACAACTGATATTCTACTCTGTACATTTTCTGTCTCTTGTCTTCTCATTCACACTTAGCGTTCCAAAAATAAACTACTATAAGTATCTTTCTCAAAGTATGAGATCATGGGACCTGTTAGGAAACTCTCCATAACATCCTTGTCAGCTTAACTAACCATGCAAGAATAATTACAACTGTGCAATATAAACTAAATAGACGTGATGCTTCACAAAGTCGGCCTCACCAAATTAACTCTAACATTGAAATCTTTTTGAAACACGTTTGGCACCTTTAGATAACTATCTTCAACTCATAACCAAACTTAAATATACACACACATATCCCAAAGATGGGTGCAACTCAAGAACCAATGCAATACATTGGCTCTGTATAGACAACCTCCAAAAAATGTAACTGCCGTCTAACAGAATTACACAACAAAACTGAAACTTCATATCTGAGTCTGCGTGTATGAACAAAACATAAACAACATGTCTACAACATGAATATAACTGTGTAAGGCTTGATAACATCATTCTAATAAGTACATACAGAGCACTACTGTATATTATATGTTGTCATCAATGACAAACATACAATCAACTAGCTTCCAGAAGTAAATCTCCAACAATCTCCATTTTTGAAATTGATGGCAACATATGATATTAAAAACATCTTTAGCACATGGTGTCTTCTTTCTTTTTACAATCTTCTCAATATCCTCATCAAGGATTTCTCTACACTGCTACAGCTCCTGTGTCTATGTTTATACTCCCCCAGAGTATATGCTCCCCCTTACTATATACTCCCCCTTTGACATCAATGAAAAAGGGTGCCATAAAAAATTAGGCTCAGGTACTACTCCAGAAGTAGAGTATTCAACCATTCATTAGTCACTATGGACTGATGTTCTTGCTGCTTTATCTAATTAGACTGAGGAGAGGGAATTAATCCCAACTTCTCCCTGAGATACTCAAAAGTATCTTTTGATAAAGGCTTTGTAAAAATATCCACCAACTGTTCTTTGATGCTCACATAGTCCAATTTTACTTCATTATCTACAACTTTTTCTCTCAGAAAATGGTATTTAATCTCAATGTGCTTTGTATTTGCGTGCATCATAGGGTTCTTGGACATGTTGATAGTACTGGTGTTATCATAGTGAATAACAATAGGATAATCAACCTGTATACCAAAATATTTAACCATCTACTTGTTCCAAACCATTGTTGAACAATTCAATGCTACTGCAACATATTCAGCTTCTGCTGTCGACTGAGAGATACAATTTTTCTTCTTGCTTACCCAAGAAACCAACCTATCTCCAAGAAATAATTCTCCTCTAGAAGTACTCTTCCTATCACCAATACAACCTGCCTAATCTACATCTGTATACACATGAAGTTGTACATTTTATGATTTAGGATACCATAAACCATAGTCTATAGTTCCTTTTAGATATCTGAATATTCTCTTTATTGCCATTAGGTTATTCTATTTTGGTTCAGCTACAAATCTATCAACAATGCCAACTGCATTAGATATGTCTGGTCTAGATTGAGTAAGATATATAAGTTTTCCAATCATAGACTTATACAATGTCTTGTCAACTGTTGCAAAATCATATTCTTTAGAAAGCTCGCTTCCTGTTATCATAGGAGTGCATACTGGTTTACAATCTTCCATCTTGAAAGTCTTCAATATTTCCTTCACATATTTGGACTGATTTATAAATATCCCTTTATCTGTCTGCTTTACATTTAATCCCAAAAAGTATTTTATAGGACCAATCATGCTCATTTCAAATTCATTCTGCATTGCTTTTGTAAATTCTGCACTAAGCTTGTCATTACCTCCAAAGATAATGTCATCAACAAATATGGCAACAAGTAATAGTCCATCAGGTGTCTCTCTTATAAATAGGTTACAATCTGCTGCTCCTTTCTTAAATCCAATTTTGGTAAGATAACCATCTAGTCTCTCATACCAAGCTCTTGGGGCCTGTTTAAGTCCATAGAGTTCTTTTTTCAATTTGCATACCATGTCTGGTTTATCCAATAGATTAAATCCTTCAGGCTATTCTATGTAGACTTCTTCCTTTAAGTCACCATTTAGAAAGGCAGATTTGACATCCATTTGATATACTTTGAAGTCTTTGAATGTTGCATAGGGCAAGAATAAATTGATGACTTCTAATCTTCTCACAGGGGCAAATGTGTCAGTGTAATCTATCCCTTCCCTCTGTGCATATCCTTTACACACTAGTGTTGATTTATTTCTGACCACTGTACCAGCTTCATTCATCTTGTTCCTGAATACCCACTTTGTGCCAATCACATTTTTGTCACTAGGTCTAGGAACCAATTCCCATGTATCATTTTTTATTATTTTTTCTAATTCTTCTTCCATTTCTTTCTGCCAATCAAAATCCTTGCAAGAATCTTCAACATTTAAAGGTTCAATCTGTGAAAGTAAACATACCTCTTCATCCACTGTTAAATTTTTTTCTTTAGATCTAGTCAAAATACTGTTGCTCTAATCGCCAATGATATCATCTTTTGAATGATACCTAGATGTGAATTTTGAAAATTTTGGTGTGACAGCCTCATTTTTAATATGTGATACTTCTTTGCTTGATTCAGGTTGATTACATGAAACATCAATGCAATCGAACATTTCTTCAATCACAATATCTTTACTATTAGGCCTAGATTCATCCTCAATCATAGGTGGATATTCATAGTACCTTTCTTGAACCATGAAATTCTCATTAATCTTTACATGAGTACTGTCAATTATCTTTTTTAATCTTAAATTGAAACATCTGTATGCTTTTCTTTTAGTAGAATGACCAAGGAAAATACCTTCATCACTTCTAGCATCAAACTTACCAACACCATCATCTCTCTTGATGTAGCACTTGCTACCAAAGATTTTGAAGTATTTTACTATAGGTACATTACCAAACCAAAGTTCATAAGGTGTCTTATCTGTGCCTGGTCTTAGTTGTGTTTTGTTGATATTATAGAGTGCTGTATTGACTGCATCTCTCCAATAGGTATGCACAAATTTTCCTTCAATCATCATAGTGCGTTCTATATCAAGTATGATCCTGTTCCTTCTTTCTGCAATCCCATTTTGTTAAGGGATTCTGGGTGCACTCAACTGTCTTTTGATTCCATGTTCTTCACAATAGTCATAAAACTGGTCAGAGGTGAATTCTCCTCCTCTATATGATCTTAGAGACTTTATTTTTATCCCAGATTCATTCTCAACCTTGGCTTTAAATATTTTGAAATTCTCAAAGGCTTCAGACTTCTCCTTTAAGAACGCAACCCACATCATCCTTGAAAAATCATCAACAAAAAAAATGAAATACCTTTCTCCATAGTATGATCTAGTTTGAGTAGGACCACATAAATCTGTATGCACTAGGTCTAGCTTGTTTTCAGCTGAGTTCTGCTTGCTTCTGAAAGAACTCCTTACATGCTTTCCCATAACACATTCCTTGCACATTGTGTCAACTGGTCTTGCAATACTTGGAAGGTCTCTAATAGCCTTGACATTGCTTATCTTTACTATATTATCAAAATTGATATGATAGAGTCTCTTGTGCCATAACCAACTGTCATCCACTTTTGCAACAAAAAAATTACATCTGAATTGAGCTGAAAAAAATTACCTTTTTTCTTTGAGCCTGATGCAATCATGTCTCCTTCTTTGTTCCTAATAATGCATTTGTTGTCTTTGAATTCCAAATGTTAACCTTTGTCAAGTAGTTGTCTAACACTTAGTTAATTCTAATGTAATCCATCAACATACAGAACATCATCTGTCTTATTCTTTCCATCCAGGGTGATAGATCCTCTGCCTATGATAGGTTTGGGAGTGTTATCTCTAGATCTAACCATACCACATTTGTACTTGTCTAGATGAACAAATATATCTTTATCACATGTCATGTGATGAGAGCATCCACTGTCAATGATCTAATCAGTTCTGATGTCTACTTTGGAAATTAGGGCTAACTCCTGTGCTTCCTTTTCATCTTCAATGTCCATTTCCTCAAGAAGTTTTTCCATGTCTTTAAGGGCAATGAATCCAATTTCATCTTCTCCCGAATCTTCATCAGTTACACCTTCTTTAGCATTATAGAATTCCTTTCTATATTTTGGTTTATAATCAGATCTGAATTTCTTTACTCTTGTGGGACACTTGGATGCAAAGTGACCAATCTTGTTGCATGAAAAACATTTGAATGACAAATATCCTTCATACTTTCCTTTGCCTTTCTTTTCTCTTTTAGCAATCATGGCAATGATTTCTTCTAGTTCTTCATCAACTTCTTGTTTCTCAGTATTGCTAGAGATGTGTAAAGGTTTCTTACCATGAACTGAGGCTTTGAAGGCTGTTTCACTTTTGGGTTCAGTCTTCAATCTTGATATCTCAAATGCAAATATTTTACTGATCAAAGTCTCTCTCTTGAAGTCTTGCGAAAATTGCATGGTTTCCTCTAGAATATTGATCTTGTTCTCATAGTCTACTGCTAAAGTAGTCAATAGCTTGTCCATTATGTCTTCTTCTGATATTTCTCCACCATTATTTCTGATTCTAGAAACTACTTCATTTATCCTCTAATTGTATGCTCTGATGTTCTCTTCAGGTAAAATATCAAGATTGTTTTATTTATTTTTCCATGTCTTCCTGTGTGCATTCTTTGCTTGGATATCTCCTTCAAACATGTCTTCTAAATACTTCCATATTGTGTATGGCTTGTCTACTTTCTTGATCTTAGAAAATTCACTCTCAAACAGTGCACTTATAAGGGCTTCTTTGGCAACTGCATTAGCTATGAATGTATCCTTTTGTTTACTAGTAACATCATCTCTTGAGAGGTCTTTTAGAGAGGGAATAACAACTTCTTGTGTGGTTATCTAAAAGATGTCAAAACCAACACACTGTAGATTTGTTATCATTTTGTTCTTCCAATCCAGATAATTCTCTCCATTGAACTTAGGACTCTCTTTTCTGAAGTATGCCATATGATCTACCTTAAGCTGTTAGGATTTATTCAAGGTACTTGGCTCTAGTACCAATTGTTAGAATAGTACCAAAGGATAACTGAGAGAGGGGGGGGGGGGGGGAATCAGTTATNAATTGTTAGAATAGTACCAAAGGATAACTGAGAGAGGGGGGGGGGGGGTGAATCAGTTATCATCTAATTTAATTCTTTTCTTTATTAACTCTAGAATACAATAAAGTAAATGCACATTTAGATAACACAATAGAAAACACCATAATTTGGTTACAGGGAAACCAAATGGTAAAAAACCTAGTGGGAATTAACACCCATAATGAACTATACTTGTTTATAATAATCCCTGTTAGAAGATCTTGCAACCCTGTTAGGAGTTGTTCTTTACAATGCAATAAGTATAGTGACTTGGTTAAGGGCCTGACCCTATTAGGAGTCTTTTACAAATAACCCTGTTAAGGGTGAGGACTCACTATCCAAAAGCTCACTGCTTCAATGGTGAAGGCTACAACCTTCTGTAGAATAGATATGCACTATATCTTATGATTAATTATAGAGTAGACCTACTGTCTTGATCAGTTCCAATGTATTGTAATCTTTCACTTCTTCTTCACATAGATCCTTGATGAATGAAACACAAATGATATTCTGCTTTGTACATTTTCTATCTCTTGTCTTCTCATTCACACTTAGCGTTCCATAAATGAACTAATATAAGTATCTTTCTCAAAGTATGAGATCATGGGACCTGTTAGGAAACTCTCCATAACATCCTTGTCAGCTTAACTAACCATGCAAGCATAATGACAACCGCACAATATAAACTGAATAGACATGACACTTCACAAAGTCGGCCTCACCAAATTAACTCTAACATTATAATATTGTTGAAACACATTTGGCACCTTTAGATAAATATCTTCAACTCATAACTAAACTTGAATATACACACACATATCTCGAAGATAGGTGCAAATCAAGAACCAATGCAATAAGTCGGCTCTGTACAGACAACCTCCAGAAACTGTAACTGCCATCTAACAGAATTACACAACACAACTGAAACTTCATATCTGAGTCTGCATGTATGAAAAAAACATAAACAACATGTCTACAACATTAATATAACCACACAAGTCTTGATAAAATCATTCTGATAAGTACATACAGAACACTACTGTATATTATATGTTGTCATTAATGACAAACATACAATCAACTAGCTGCCAGAAGTAAATCTCCAACACTCTTAAGCCTCTTATCCAAAAGTTTCAAACTCTTCTTCAGACATATACACTTACCCTTCTCCAAAAATATTTTACTTTCTTTGATACCAATTAATGCAGAGGCAATCAGGGCTTCTAATCTTCTATTAAATTTTTTTTAAATGCACAAAAAGTTGTATCAATCCACAATGCTCCCTAATGCTCCAAATGGATTTGATTAGTAAATCTATGAAATCAACCTTCCCAATGGGTAAAAATAAATCTAAGGGTTTCTACTTACCCAATCCAACCAATATAAACACCTCTCAAAGGTTCAAGTGCCTCACTTATAGGGCAACCCCAAATACTATCCTACTAGGCCTAATCCCCTACTAGGTCTTCACCGACTATTTTTTAGACTTTACACAAGAAACTTCCAAATGAATCCCAAAATACATTAGGGATTTAGACACCCATTACACTTCTTGATTACATATCCAAAACTTAGTATCATAGGTTTTGGACCAAACCACCCATCTAACCAAGTATGACTATCTTGAGGCCTAAATTACCCCACTTTTACAAAGAAACCATACTAAATATTTCACACCTAACCTTGGTTCCTTCAACAAAGTAACAATATGACATAAATTAAAGGAAAATTAAATCAATTTGGTTTTACCGACTCTCTACATACAAAATCCCCAAATTGCTCTCTAAAGACCCTCAAAACTAGGGCCTGATCAATGAAGACATTCCAAACTCAATTTCATCCAAAAAAAGGTTGATTCACCATCATAATGACATCCCCTAATGGATTAAAACATAAAAATATGGCCTCCTTTGAGAAGATCTCCTACTGTAATACTTTAGCCACCAACATAGTATCCCTTCAACCAAGTATTCATATGGTGATCACCAACTTAAAAAAATTCTCTACAATTTTTGAATTAGTTTCATATTATACATGTTATTTTATGACCATCCCATGAGGAAAAAAGTGAATACATTCATGAAATGGCCATTAATCCAAAGATGTATTCAAAACTGTCAATAACAATGCAAAACCCTTAAGTCTGTCAGCAACAACTAAAGAAAAATGAAGACATTAATACCTTAGATAATTCATAGAGGTTAAAAAGTTTTCGATCCTTATTTTAAAACCATCCAAACAACAAATTTAAATCAATAGACTTGTTGAACCATGCAAATACACAAGGAAGTTGTTGTATAAGTGGTTTTTTTAATCACAGTTTGTACAAATGCTTTCTCCAATGTACTGTCCTTTTCCTCATGCCTTGACCATGCTATATAGGATGTATTACAACCGTTATAAATGATTACAATTGGTCTCCATTTATTACAAACTCATTAAGATCTCTTAACTAGGTTTCCCTCTTAATTGGAACTAGTTGTTTGGATTTAAATATTTGAATTTCTAATTCTTATTTAATTTATTTTCTAAGCACTTTCTTCTATCAAACTTTTATCCCTAAATATCTAAGGTCTACCTTGACTCCTTTAGGCATTATTGGCCCCTATTACAAGATATTTGGTCCTAGGGTCCTTATTAGGACCCTTAGGACTTTGAATCATTACATTTAATTCATTATTACAAAATGCCATTATTGGCTTCAAAACATTCCAATTGACTTCCTTTGATACATTATAATCTCCCAAGGTGTCTTGTGTTTTCATTCGACCATATGTTTGTCTAGGTGCTCCTGTAACAGATCAGACCCAAAATTAACCATAAATTAAAATGATATCCTACCATGCTCATCACTTACAACACCACACTTTCCTAACTTAGGTTACGTTTATAGGATGAATTTGAAGTTTTTGTTAAAATGCCAACTAATCCCAAAGGGGGAGATTGATAATCCTATCAGATAGTTTATTGTCATTAGTTTTGTCAAATTCATGATATTTAAATGGAGACAATCAGTAAAAGGAACAATACACTAAGGAAGACAATTGGTAGAGAAGAGTAGTTATTAGCACCATGTTAAACAGTGACAATTACCGATCAGTGTTAGTCATCGAGTCAACAAGAAAAGTTAGTCATCGACCAGACATTATTTCACATAGAAAGATCAGAGCACATTACCGGATACACTAGAGCCGACATAAAAATTCAAATTTGAATACATTGAACCTAGATGTCGAGCAGGAAAGAACTCACCGTATTCAAGATAGAAGTTAGGTAGAACATTGGGATTGCAATAACATGATTTCGCATGATCACGAGGCAACTCAACCAATGAAATAAAAACATAATAAATGTGTTGGGAATGGAACCAAAATTGCACCACTTCAACTCCACCACTAAAGAAGAAGGATCTAATTAGGTTAACCACCTTAAGATCATATAAAAGAAACAAAACATGAAAATGATAGATGATGGTGAATATTGAAAAGAGATAAGCAGTTACAGCGACATAGCTAAATGAGCTAGAATGCAAAAGTTCTAAGGTGCAGAACAGATAAGTTACCGAGTGTAGAATGAGGTAATGCACTTACAAAGCATAAAGAGTCTGAACAACATTATGGTTGATGCATACTTATAGACATATTTGTAATAGTTAGGAGAGTAGAAATCCCATTCAGTGGGTAGGCCCTAACAGGTCTTATTTTTTAAATCCTTTAATCGGGTACATCTCTTAGATGAGAGATTGTAAAATCCTTTAAAAAGTTAGACTGAATAAGTTTTTTGTACTTTTAATTGAGTATAATAATCCTAATAGGGTAAGCTATCAGAAGTATCTAAGATTTTAGCTCTAACCAAGAAACCTTTATACTGCAGTAGTGAAGGATTGTGGGTTCCATCCCCACCATAGTTTTTTCCTCTAACAAAGGATTTTTGCGTGACCAAAAATAATGGAGTTACTTTTCATGGTTTTCTAATTTACTTTACATGCTTTTCAATGTTTTTATGAATGTTATTCAGTTCGGTGAAGAGTAAAGAATAGTATTTAAAAGTTTTAGAAGTACTGATTCACCCCTCCCCTCTCAACACTTACCTTTCCATAGATTAGTCCAAAAATTTGTATTAGAGCTTGGACTCTTGAGAAAAGGGTTTAACAACCCGAGAGTAAATATCGTGACTATGGAAAATTACAAGCAATATAAGAAGATTGATAGCATTGAGTTTGAAATGGAGAGTGCACAAGAAGTGATTGAAGATTTGAAAAAAAGTTAGAAAAGTCCTTAAAAGTGAGAAAGAAGTTGTGTAGTGAACAGAAATCCACACAAGAGCATGTTGATACTCTTGAGACATCGTCTGAAATTAATCTGAGTGATGAATCTAATTCTGCCATTGTAGAACTCATGGGAAAGAACAAGAAACTCACCAAAAAATTAAAATTGGCAAAGATAGATCAAGAAACAAAAGCATTAAGAATGAGTGAGATAATTGACTCCAAGGGAGCAGTTGAAGATGCATTGAAATTAGTTGAAGAAGACAAAAGATAGTTTGAGACAATAATAGCTGAGAAAGACAATGAGATCATGAGGATAACACAAGTACACTATAATATGACCGATCAACTAGTGAGATCAAGAACTGAAGTGTGAAGTTGATAGACTGGAAAGAGAAATGAAATCTGAAAAAGAAGCCAATGAGGTACTAAATATAAATGAAGAAACATTGAGATCATTGGATGCACAACTTAAAGTTCAAAGAAAATTGAAAGACAAAACTAGACTTGGATTCAATAGCAAGGGCACTACTTAGAGAGGTGAGTCCTCTAATCAAGCTGACAATCTTGACACTTCTACCCCACCGAAGTCAAACAAGCCTAGTTGTCACTACTGTGAGAAACTTGGACATCCTGCAAATGTATGCAAAAGTAAAAGGGGTAAGTCACCGAGTTCACCTAAGTTTGATGGACATTTTTAAAACTATAACAAGTAAGGGCACCGAGCACATGAATGTAGATAAAAGACTAAAAACAAAAAGAAAGCCAAATTTTGATGGCTACTGCAATAATTGCAAAAAGTATAGTCACAAATATGAGGAATGCAGATTGCAAAAGAGAAATGAAAAATGGGTACCAAACCAATAAAATATACCAAGTAACCGACAAGGTACATCTTTACCATGGGACTATAACATAAGGATATCTTGTTTAGTCTATGGAAGATATGATATATTTCTAAAAACTACATGTTGCTACATGTTAGGAACAATAGAAGATCTTAGAGAAACCTTGGCATGACATGCTTCCATTGTCAAAAGCTAGGTCACCTTGCCAAAGAGTGCAGGTACCGAGGCAAAGCTCCTATCGAGGAAGAAAAATCTGAGAAACCAAAAGTGAATGTTGAAGAAATGAGAGATCAGATGAATAAGACATGGAGAAGAAAGACCATGAATGATGGAACATCATTTGGTATAGTTTAAGGCACCTCGTCCTCTAGATCGGGTGCAACCGACTCTACCTAATCAGTTATGAGGTATGAGTAGGAACTGCAAGTTAAAATTTCAAATCATAAATTGGTTCCTAGTATATGTGCAAAAATCCATATGAGCATACTTAGATGGATTTGGATACATACTATTGAGTTTATGTTTCATATTTATTTAGTGAAAGGAATTATAATATTGAATCATTCGATAAAAGGAAATGACAAATTAAATCAGTAAAGTAAGTCGGTGGAGCATTAATTTCTATCTCTATGACTGTTGGAAACCCTAAACCTAGAAAAAAGATATAAATAGACCTCATCGCCTATTATTATTTCTTACCATTTTCTAGAGCATTGTAAACAGAGTTGTAGGATTGAGTCTTCAAGCGGATTTGAGCGATTATGAAGGTAACCCTAAACTATTTTGAGCACATTTGAATCTACTTAAGGTATTTGTGGTGTTTCCCTAGCCGTGGTGGTGAAACTGAGTCATATATGCAAACTCTAGTTAGAATATTTGTATTTGACAAGAGGTTATGGCCTCGAAAGCTCAAACCTGAATTGCAGTTAAGAATGTTGAGCCCGTAAGTCCTAAGTATAAACTACCGCCTACTAAGGAAGCTAAACCAGACATGATGGGAGAACTTTCTTCCATTCCAAACATATTTTTATTGATCAAAGATGTGCGAGTGTTCATCCATTGTAAAGTTGAGGAGATCTGTGAAGCAGAAATTGATTCATCTTACCAGAATTTATGTGCAGACAGGAAACTAAAGAGTGATCATGTTCATCTGGAGTCAAAAGGTTTGACACATGCACTACATATCTTGAGGGTATTTAAAAATGAGTGGATAAGGATGGTCCTTAGTCGATTACACAACCAATTTATGTGGCTAGATCAACCAGTAAAGATCACAAAGGATGTGTTACACATTGTAATTGGTTACCCGATTGGAGACAAGCCTAAAGATATAAAAAAAATTGAGAGGAACAAGATGAATGAGTTAAACAAAGCCAAATAGGATGGGAAAGGTATGAATATTTCTACTATTGAAGACCTTGAGTAAAATTTTTCATGTAACATCTTGTCGTACCGAGTATTCCAATCATCCTGAGTGGACAACGTACTTTGTGGAGCTATTGATTTGGCTTACAAGATTGTAAAGAAAGATATGCAGATTGATCTATGTGAGATATTGTTGAAACAACTTGAAGACAACATGAATTCTATAAGGAAAGAAAATACAAACACATTGAAGTTCGACTCACTATTGGTATGCATATACTTTTATTTTGAGAACTTCTTTCTATCTATTGGAAATGTGACATGGAATGTTGATAAGCCTATCATTTATCAAATCATTGAGTACATTCAAAGTCTAGGAGAGAATCTTGGCATTATTTTGAATGATTAATTTTCTAAATTACAAACAAGAATGCATAAAAAATTTAGAGTTCTACCTCAATTAGTTGAGAAATATCATGACACTATTTGTTTTGAAGTGGACACTAACACATGTATTATCATGGCAGTTGAGCCTATAAGTATTTGGATATAGCCTATGGGATACAAGATGGACATACACATTACATCTCAACAGATTGAGACTATGTTAGCTAATTCTACTGATAAACGTGGCAAGAGATATGGAACATATAAAGAAGTTAAGGCTAAGATTAAGAAAGGTATCTTGGTACCTAAAATTCAAAGAAAATCTAGCAAGATGATTGCTAATCTATCAAATAATTTGGGAATTGATGATGAATAAGATGAGGTAAAACCCTCTGAAGTGGAAGACAAGAAACCATAAGTATTGAAGCCTTCAATGAGCCCCAATCTACTAGATCATCAACAAGGTCTATAGCCTCACCAAAAGCAAAGAAGAATTTTGCTGAACGGAAAAGGAAAACATATGTAAGAAGCAAGAAGGAAAACACTAGACCAAGGAGAAGATTTAGGTTAACACCAGACAGTGACATAGAGGCTGAAGATTTAAGAAAATTCAAAGTTGTGAAGAACAAGCCTCCACCACCAGGAAGTCTAGATGAAATCTTAGACACAATGAAGAAGTATGGAACATTCAGAGGAATGAAGCAAGAAAAGTACAACACTCAAAGTATAGAGAACAAGGTAAAAATTGAAGATACAATTGTTTACTCTTTACACAAATTCAGATATACACCACTTGAAGCTAAATTTTTTTTTACCTATTGAGTTATACAACATCATAGATGCAAGATAGAAATATGCTATGAATGCAGAAAAAAAAATGAGAGAAGGATCTCTTGTGCTAACTGTATCAAACCTATCTATACAAGAAATTAAAGAGACATTGAAACAATAATCTAAATGATTCCTTGTGAAAGGAAGATCTTTAAGGATTATGATAGGAGAATTGGAACAATTACAGTTAGAAATCGATGTAAAATGGAGAGAGATATTCAACATCAAAGAGACCGAATCTCAACCTAAGCAAGAAAAGGAGAACATAATCAATGAAGTTTCCAAACATGATCAAGGTAAGAATACTCCTATTGATTTGACAATGGACACCGATGAAGTTATCATTGAAGATATTACTGAGAAAGATCTAGGAGATGATATATCATAAGATGAAGATGTTATGGAAACCAAGGACACCGATATAGAACCAATGAATGTAAGTGATAAAGCTACTACCGATACATTCATGTAGCTTGTATTAGAACAAGTACGAGATTATCACACAACTCAAGGTAATAGTGTTACAGAGAAGAAAATAGAGAAAGAGAAGGAAAAGGAAAGAAAGAAAGAGAAGGAAAAGAAACCGGAGAAAGAGAAGGAAAAAGAAATAGAGAAAGAGAAGGATAAGGAAGTTGAGAAAGAAAAGAACACTGAGAAGGATACGGCTACCAAGAAACCATCAGTACTAAACACCAAATTGGTTCCCCCAACTGAGTCTATTGCACAACAACAAGAACCCAACATAGATGAACCAACAGAACAAAGTGAACAGAAGGAAACCAAGAAACAAAAATATGAGCAGAAAGAGGACATAATACAAGAGAACAAAGAAGAGGAGAAGAAGGAAGACAAAAAACAAGAAGAGCAAAGAGATAGAACAAATACAACAGTCACATCATCTGATGCACTAAAGGGATCACATTCCCCAAAGAATTCACCAAGTGATAGTATGATAATAAAGAAGAAGAAATCAAAGAAGAGGAAACATGTAGATATGAGCCAACCAATCATCTTACCAAATGTTGATTTATCTACTATGAGCCCTAATGAGATGACTGAGCATGTAGAATTAGTGAAACTAAAGGAAATGCAAAAAAAATTACTTCAAAAGAGGAAGAAGGTTGATATATTAGAAATCATCAAGGATGTCTTACAAAACATTGTCCCGGATTCCACTGTTGATGAAACATAAGATATCATTAGTCAGGTAGAAGGACTAGTGGAGCAAGTTTGAAATACAAATCAAGACACCATTGACTACATGATGAAAGTTAATTAAAGGAAGATGGGACTCCAAATGATTAAATCAATCCTAAACAACATTTCAGTTATATTGATACTAATTTATCTCATATTCTTTCAATAGTTTAGAAAGTATGTTCTATTTCACACTTTATCAAGGATATCAAGAAGAAAGATGAGTCTGTTGAGACTGAGCTGACCAAGTAGTTGAAAAATCTCAGTACTAAGCCTAGTTCTTTACAAGTTTATTACTCGAGGTTGGAGCACTTGATGGGGATGCAACAAGAACTAAGATGCAAAGAACATAAGAGAAGAATGGAACTTCTAGATCTGCAAGCATTGTTGATTCCCCACATTGAATCAAATCAAAGGAATTTGAAGAAGGCCAAGGATTTGGTCAACACTCTTGATGGTATTTCATTGGACATGATCATTGGAATGGTAGCTGATGTTGCTATTGAAATTGTTATACTTTAAACACTCAAAGATGCATGAGAATCATCCCTAACCGATATTTAGAAGACCTATGCTCATATTTTTGATAATGTATAAATCTATCATACCGAGCACTATGCAAATTTTATTTTGGCATATTTATAAAAAAGGGGGATAATATAGTATGTATGGATATAGTACATAAGGGAGATATAAGTATGTGTATAGGGGAGTTACATAATATTTTTAAAATTTTGACCGAGCTATGGTATGTTATAAGAAGTATTATCTAAGGACGAGTTGTACAAGAGATGTACACAATTTTGATGACTTTGAATTTTTTTTTAAAATGCCAACTAATGCCAAAGGGGGAGATTGATACTCCTATCAGATATTTTTTTGTCATTAGTTTTGTCAAAGTCATGATAGTCAAATGGAGACAATCGATAAAAGGAAGAATACACTTGTATAGTTGGAAAATAGAAGCACTTCGATGGTAGACTAGTTTATCCTTCTGAGTAAGTGGTTTGGGGTAATGTCAAGCACCTTGAATGGGTTCCTAACTTTGATCTAGCTTTATTCCCCTATTCTGCCCCATTTCCACTTTTTCCAACCTATTTCTGGCACCCCAGACTAAAAAACTGGGACTTTGACCTCAGGGTATAGTTTGACCTTTTTGGGTCAAGGTCAACCTTGACCTTGACCTAGGTCACAATCAACCTTTTCTAGGACTGGGATTAAAATTTTAGAATCTCAGGTTTTCTGAATGTCGGTCTTTGGAAAAAGTTAATTCCCGCTTCAGGGTCGGCTGTTTTGGTCTTTGGGACAACAAATCCTAAATTATATTTAATATAGGTCCTCTTCTAGGGGCATGGGTCCAATTAGAATTTAATTCTCCTATGTCGGCCTCTCTAGAATATTGTGTCCTAATTTCATATAAAAGGAAGCTTCCTCCTCTCATTTTCTCTAAGCTAAGCATAATCAAGAATCATAAAACTTTCAAGACTTGAAGAGTGAGATCTAAAGGTGAAGAATCAAGATTTGAAGAAAGCCAAGTAGCCATTGAATCATTCATCCATTCTCAAGCACTTCTCAAGCACTCATTTTTCATCAAGGAAATCCATTGGTGGCCATTAAAGGATTCAAGCTCTATGGAGCCCTCTTGTTGAAGATTTCTCCATCCACATTCCTCCAAGCCTCTTCCAATTCAAGAACCCATTCAAGATTTGTGTTGAAGATCTACAAGAAATTGATTGAAGACATCCTAAATTCTACATTCTACATGCATTTGGTGCATCCATACTTGTGGATTTAAGGATTCGAATCCTCCACAAGGACCTTTTACATGAGGAAGGTAAATTGTTTCATTTACTTTGTTTATTCCTGCAATTTCAATTATATATTTGAGGTTAATTCCAAAACTGGGGTTTGACCAAGGCAAACCCCTCCCCCTAACAAAAAAACCATTTTTCTTGTAGGCATAGGTTCGGAACAACAGACCAGGCTAGAGATTCGGATACCATTTTTGGCAAACTTCCGAGATCTGAAAATATAATTTTAGTCTGAGACTTTTTAGGTCAATTCTGCCCTAGGGAGAAATCAAATTTTTTTACCAATGGTGACATTGACGTGAGGGTAAAAATTGGAACTATGTCAGAACAAAAAAATATTTTTGGGGTTTGTTTGTCTCTGCATTTCCTTTCCTGATCCGGTCTCAAATTTTCCAAAAACTCAACATAGGCTTCAGAAAATAGAATTCTTCAGATATGCAATATTCCAAGGTTAGAAAATTTCTCCTCTTCAATTCAATTAAGGTTATCAATCTATCTAAATCTATTTCACATTCAAATAAATAAACAGGTACTTAAGATCTTACTCCTTTATTCTTGTTTCCAAATGGTTGATTCATTTATGCATTGATCCTTCCTTTTGGGTTAATCAATTTGGATCTTTCATTTGCATATTTAAGGATAGAAGGATAGCATCTTATTTACCCCCATAAAATATTCAAATGTAAGGTCTTTTATGTTAAATGATCCACTTTCAAACCCCACCCTCATTTCTTACCTTACAACACTAAGGCAGCTAGTTGGTAAAGCAGAGTATCAATGACACCAAGCACAAAATAATTATTAGCACCGAGTTAAGCAGTGACAGTTACTGATCAATGTTAGTCACCGAGTCAACAAGAAAAGTTAGTCATGAGTAGATGTTATTTCGTTGAGAAAGATCAAATCACATTACCAAATACACTAGAGCTGACATAAAAATTCAAATTTGAATACATTGAACCTGGATGCCGAGCGGGAAAACTCCCACAGTATTAAGGACAAAAGTTAGGTAGAACATTGGGATTGCAATAACATGATTTCACATGATCATGAGGAAACTCAAAAAATGAAAGGAAATAATAATAAATGCATTGGGAATGGAACCAACCTTGCACTGCTTTAACTCCACCATTGAAGAATACAGATCTAATTAGGCTAACCACCTTAATATCATATAAAAGAAAAAAAACATGAAGATGATAGATGATGGTGAATATTGCAAAGATAGAAGCAGTTACAATGACAGAGCTAAAGGAGTTATAATGTATAATTTCTAATGTTTAGAACATATAAGTTACCAAGTGTAAAATAAGGTAATGCACTTACAGATCATAAAGAGTCTGAACAACATTATGGTTGATGCATACTTAGAGACATATTTGTAATAGTTAGGAGAGTAGAAATCCCATTCAGTGCGTAGGCCCTAATAGGTCTTATTTTGTAAATCCTCTAACTGGATACATCTCTTAGATGAGAGATTGTAAAATCCTTTAACAAGGTAGAATGAATAAGTCTTTTGTACTTTTAACTGAGTATAACACTCCTAACAAGGTAATCTATCATAAGTATCTAGAATTGTAGCTCTAACCGAGCAACCTTTATAGTGCAGTAGTGAAGGATTGTAGGTGCCGTACCCACCACATTTTTTTCCTCTAACAAAATATTTCTACATGACCAAAAATCATGGAGTTATTTGTCATGGTTTTCTAATTTACTTTACATGCTTTTCAAATTTTTATGAATTTTATTTAGTTTGGTGAAGAGTAAAGAATAGTATTTAAAATTTTTAGAAGTAATGATTCACCCCTCCCCTCTCAGCACTTACCTTTCCATTTATTAATCCAACACCCATGTCTAAGGAGGATTCGATAAATTTATCAGAGTAAGAACAATGAAAAAAGAGATGATTAACACTTTTAGCATCAACTTCAAAAAAGAAACATATTTTGACAAGTTTCATACCTCTCCTTTGGATATTTCCATGGTGAGACCATTCCTATGACAAGCCACTCAAAAAAAATATTTGGGAATAGTTTTGGACTTCCATAAATGTCACCACATAAATCAAATAGGCAAAAGTGCAGAAAGAAAATTGAAGCTAGATTTAGGGAGTAATTCCCATCTTTAGAGACTACAAAAACAAGCTCATCTTGAGGCATGGATCCATAGATTATTTTCTTTTTAGGAAGAGACAAAATCTCTAAGTCCATAAACAGAGTGGTAGGATCACACCAATCTAGATAAATTTTATAAGGATGAGAGGAGGAGGCATCACAATAGTCTTTGATGAAATATCCATGTCTCCTAGTCAAATTTACCTCAATAGTCAAGTAGAAAGGGTGTTATTACAATGGGATAGAAGAAACACATAGATATTTAGAAAGTATAGTTAATTCACCATTTCCTATCTACCGTTTACTATCTAAATTTAACTGAGATTTGTTTTTGCAAAAATAATTCCAGATTTAATAATATTTAGGGAGAGAATAAGGGTCAAGGAAGGAAATGTTGAATATGAAAGATAATTTAGAGGGGGGTGGATCAATTGTCCACAAAATTTTAAACTTAATAACATTGTTAATCAGTTCCACCAAACTTACTATAATCATTAGTTGTAGAAAGATAAAAACATGAAAGAACAACAACCATGAAACCCATGAAAGACTAGATTTATATGGAAAACCATATTAAGGGAAAAAATATGGAGAACATTATTCTCAAATATAAGAACACCAATTAACATGACACTGGTTAAGTGATTTTGTAGAGAAAGACTCACTACCAAAGGAATCACTATTTGAAGAGAGACGACTCACTGCCAGAGAAGAAAGATAAAAGAGAACAAATCCACCTCTTATAAGAAGCACCAACTCAACTAGTTGATCTTCACTACATAAATAAATAACACATGAAAGAATATACTATTCATAAATTTTCTTCATAGTAACTCAAAATTTGTGCTCATTTGAAAGCTTCTTGGCCTTCCAAACAGATGTCCCTTGTTTTACAACATTTGAATAATAAGGAACAAGGGATTGATGAGGAGACTCAAATGAACCTAGGAAATGAGATACCACTGGAAAAAGACTCATCTGATTGGGATAACTCTTCAATAAAAATGAGGGTGAGGAATCTCATGCAGTATCAGGAAGCCTTATTTGATTAGATAATTTCTGACATCAACATTCTAAAGAATAGCTTGCCTTTTGTTTAGAAATTAGATAACATATTGGCTAGTACTTGATCTTTGGCTAAAGGAATCAATGACCTCAAGAATGACCATGAATAGAAAATTAGTAAAATTTAGGAAACTATCAGGGAGACTCATGAGAAGCTAAATACTGTAGTGGCAGTTAACAAGATGACTATGTAGGACACATGTGAGGTTTTGAGGAATTTAAATGATAAAGCGATGGATGTCCATAATATCTCAAAGGGAAAGACCACATCTCCGTCTAGAATTACCAAATACACTAATATGTGTAGTGTAGGGGACATGTGGATGGAGAAAATAAATAGAGATAGGAGCAAGGAGAAGGATGTCAAGGTGGAGACTGGGACCAATCCTTTCATGCCAGGAGCTGCAACTATATTAAGGAGTAAGAGTAAGAGCATGAACCCTTTATATATCATAGTTAGGAAAGTTAAGTATATAAATGAGGATATCATTAGGAAGAATGAAAATATAGTCAAGATTTTATAGTTTAGTCTGGGGTCTATGATCCCTTATTTTTTTCTATATTTTGGTGTCTAGGTCATGTCTATTTGCGTACAAGTTTATCTTGAGAACATGCAGCTTGTTTTTTATTTTGTAACTTGGGTTTTTGGTCCCTGTAAAACTAGTTTTCCCCTAATAAAAAAACTTAACTAGTCACTGAAAAAAATATTATTTCATATGTCCTCTTTGCATTAGTACACACTTTTACAAGTCCGCACAAGTATACAAATGCCACTCTCCATTTTCTTAGCCATACATGATCCATAATGATTTTTCATTTATTTATATCAATCTATAACTTGTGATTTATCCCACAATAGGCTAGGAAACTAACTGAATATAATTTGAAATAGTTCATGTTCATATAGGTCTAATTACTGAGAGTGGAGGGGTGAATCAGTAATCCAAAAATTCACCCAATTCAACTTCTTTAAAATTTATGCAACAAAACATTCAATATCAACTAACATAAGTAGAAATTTCAATGCATACATCCAAAAGTAATTAACCAAACAATGTAAACACCATATTTATCTCATCGAAACCCAAATGGTAAAAAACTACGGTGTGAGATGATACCTACAAAATCTGCACTCTTCTAGAATACGCCCTGTTAGGAGCTTACCCCGTTAAAGGTTTACAAAACACTATTAGGTACTACCCGAGTAAGGGACTTGACTTTAGATCTGTTAGGATCTTTTCCCTGTTAGGAGAATCCTTGTTAGAGGACTTAAAACACAAGCTAATGTGTCACCTTGTTAGAGGATTTACAGTAAATATCTGTTAGGATCAACCTTGTTAAGGGATTTCACTGTTACACTGATTAGAAAGCAACATATAAAATGATCTATTAAAACTATGCTACCTCTGCATAATCAGATCCTTTTTATCTCTGAAAATCATTTTCATACTCTCTACTCTTACACAACTTGATCACACTTGATTCCTTTACTTTCTCTATCACCAAATCCTTTTGCGATTTGCAATCAGATCACTTTCTTCTTCTTCCACTTTTTCAAATATATAGAATTACTTCCATCAAATTAAAACAAATTGTAGATCTGAGATATGAATGATCTAGATTATCTTTGGTAAGATACAATGTATCTAACCACTCATAAAATGTTTTCCTCTGACCACATCGAATTACACATGGATTTTGCCTTGGTAGTTGAGCCATTTTCAAAAACTCATTTGACCAAAAGAAATTCTTGAAGAATCCACCTCAAACACATACCTTGATAAATGTGATGTCAAGTACCACAAATCATGTAAATATTTGACCACTTTATGAAAAAAATCACTGATCCTATTAACACTTTGAATTCCTTCACTGATCTACAAATCTTCATAGCCTATTCAAGAACTATGGCTTGTTTACCTATTCATTTTATTAACACCACTTCTAGTCAAATAAAATTATTGTGTAGGTCAACAATATTAGTTGTGATAAAAAAATAGTATCTTGACATTGTTGAAAATCATATCCTATGACTGCTCCATCAAATATTTTACCGATTTGAGATAAAATTCAAATCACTTACTATCTGTCACTGACTATTTTAACAGTTACCCAATTTGAGTTCAATCAAACCTAACCAACTCAATTCTTCATATCAAGAGTCATGATGGCAAATTTAACATCACAAAACATGACATATACTTCCATTAGAATATAAACTTCATAAATATACTGCAACTCATTATTCACTTACACAATGTATGGTAACATACTAAAAACACTAAGTCATTCAGTTGACATCAATGACAACCAAATAACCGATTCACATGTCATCAAATCAATACCAATCCTCGTCAATGCAACACTTAGAATCACTACATAAGTTATGTTAACAATCTCCCCCTTTAACATTGATGACAACACTCATATCTACACAACACATAAGTTGTGTCCTTGGAAACACTCTTATCTTCTTTTAAATTCTGAATTCTGATTGATATCATGTTGTTGATTTCATGACCACGCTCTGTCTCTCTGATGGAAATATTTGTACTGACATCTGCAAAATGTTTCCACTTTTGTCTGTACCTCTATTTCCACTTCTTTCTGTACCTCTAATCATACATCTACTTACTTTGTCATACTGATTCATCATCTTCATATACTCCCCCTTTCATCTTCATCTTTTATGTTCTTCTCTTTCTTGCATACATTTTCTTCTCTTATATCAATGAAATACATATTCTTCCCCTGTAGGAAATACACATTCTCTTGAGATTTGACAATAATGCCAAATTTTTCAAATCATTCATGCATCTCTAATTACACTTGATTGATACTTGCATGTTCTTTCCTTATCACTCCATTAGAACATCATACTTAAGACTTCTTCCCCACGGAGTTGTCCACCTCTATATCAATTCATACATATGATTTTATGATAAACACATATGAACTGATGCAATCAACATCATCCTCTAATTAACTTCAGATGGGGGAATAACCCCTAATCTACCTCTAAGATACTGAAAGGTATCTTTTGGTAACGACTTGGTGAATATATCAAAAATTTGTTCTTTAGTAGGCACATAGTCAAGACTTAACTCCTTATCTTGTACCTTCTCTCTTAGGAAATGATATTTTATTGTAATGTGCTTGGTATTTGAGTGCATCACTGGATGATTACAAATGTTTATTGCACTAGTGTTATCACAATAGATAACAATAGGTTCAGTGACCTTCTCATGAATTCCCTCAAGAGTTTGTTTTATCCATACTCGCTGATAGTTAAGAGCAACAACAACATACTCTGCTTCTATAGTAGATTGAGAAATACAACTATTCTTTTTACTAGTCCAAGAGACTAATCTTTCACCGAGAAAGAATTCTCCACCACTTGTGCTCTTCATATCATCAATATTTCCTACCTAATCTGCATCGGTAAACACATTTAAATAAAAATTTCCGTCCTTACCATACTATATGCCACAATCTTCATTTCCTTTGAGATATTTGAAGATCCTCTTTACTGCAACCAAATGTGAGTCCTTTGGGTTTGATGAAAACCTTGCAACAATACCAAAAATGTAATGTCCCCACCAGGGAACCCATAAGGAATCAGGTCTTATGACCAAAATTGCAGCTAATTTTTTTTTTTTTTTTTAACATTACATCATTACTACTCCACATTTACATTCCTTAAGGTTCCCTTAATGAATTTCATTTACTAACATATTTACATTACTTATCCAAATTGAATTTCATTTCCTTTCT
>MU225019.1:2898202-2910289 GCA_018584345.1 Thuja plicata | reverse complement strand
TTATATATGCTCAAATATCTCATAAAATGCTAACTAAATAATAATCATAGTCCATCATAAAACCCAAAGTGTCAAAGAAATAGTCTTGTCTGTCTAACATAGGAAGATTCTAGGGTGGGCATTACAAACAACATGTGCAATATCCAGTCTACTCTACACAACATATTGTAATTTACCGATCATGGATCTATATAGAGTTTTGTTTACCTCTTTTGATTCATCCTCCTTAGATCATTTGTATCATGTGACCATAGGTGTTCCCATTGGTTTTGAGTCTTCCATGCCAAACTTTTTCAGAATCTCCTTCACATACTTGGATTGAATTATGTATATCCCTTTCTTTATCTATTGTACTTGAACTCTAATAAATAATTTTATTTCTCCTATCATGGACATTTCAAATTTCTTCCTCATTTCTTCTGCAAATAACCTACTCAATGCTTTATTTCCACCAAAGATTATATCATCAACAACAAATTGAGCAATCAATGTTATGTCCTCACTTTCAGATTATATATATAGGTTGATATTGTCACTAGTTCTTGTGAAACCAATAAGAATAAGATATTCATGTAATTTTTCATAACATGATCTTGGAGCTTGCTTCAATCCATATAATTCTTTATGCAATTTACACACCATGTCTTTACCTTTATCAGTTGCAAATCCTTTAGGTTGTTCAATGTATACTTATTCTTCTAACACACCATTCAGGAAAGAAGATTTTACATCCATTTGATAGACTGTAAAACCTTTATAAGAAGCATATGCCAAAATTATCCTTACACCTTCAAGTCTAGAAATAGGTGCAAAGGTCTCACCATAGTATTTCCTTGTTTCTGAACACTTCTCCTTTCTCATTCAACTTATTCCTAAAAATACACTTAGTACCTATAACATTCTTGCCAGTAGGTCAGGGTAATAAAGTCCATGTATTATTATTCTCTATTTGATCTAATTCTTCTTTCATAGTCATAACCCAATCATCATTTTCCAAAGCATCTTTAACAGCTTTAGGTTCTAATTCTGATAGTAGACAAGTGCTTTCCCTTACCTCACTTCTTGTGATCACTCTAGCATTTTTATCTCCAATAATATGATCTTGTGTATGATTAAGTTTTACATACCTTGGGAGTACCAGTTCTGTTCTATGGTTACCTTCATCATCATTCACTGGCTGTGCATCATTCATCACTTCTGTCACATGTGGTACTATATCTGGCTCCACTGGTTGAACATAAAAAAAAATTTCATAGTCTTCCAGTTCCTTCTTGCTATCTTCCTCATTCTTCTCAAAAAATTCATCAATTCTACCATTTGCACATTCAATCATCTTGTTAGTACACTTGTTCAAAAACTTATAAGCTTTACTTCTAGTAGAATAGCCAAAAAATATTCCTTCATCACTGTTTGAATCAAATTTACCATTTTGATCATCCTTCTTTAGGTAACATTTTCTTCCAATTTTTTTTTGAAGTAATTGACACTAGGAGTATGACTACACCATAGCGAGCATAAGATGTTTTGTTTGTACCTTTCTTAAGTTGTACCCGGTTCAAATTATAAATAGAAGTACTCAAAACTTCTCTCCAAAAGATTCAAGAGCCACTCCCTTTTGTATCAAAAGTGTTCTTGAACAATAAATTATGGATCTGTTCCTTCTCTTTTCAATTCCATTTTGTTGTGGTGGTCTAGGTACTGACATTTGTCTCTTGATTCCATGTTCTTCACAAAATGTTGTGAACTCATGTGAGGTAAACTCACCTCCTCTATCAGATCTAATACACTTGAGTGCTTTGCCTATTTATTTTTCATCTCTTGCTTTATGCACCTTAAACATGTGGAATGCATCAGATTTATCCTTTAAGAACATATAAGACATCATTCTTAGGTAATCTTAAAAAAACAAGATAAATTACTTATCTCCATAGCAGCTCTTTGTTCGCATCGGTCCACACAAGTTAGTGTACACAAGGTAAAGAATTTTCTAAGATGAATAGACTTTACTAGTAAACTAGAAATAGTTAACTTTCCCAAGTGACACTCCTTACACATAGAATTTTAGGCTTAGATAAATTAGGAAAACCTCTAACACATCTTTTCTTATTGACCTTTACCAGATTATCAAAATTGACATGACAAAATCTTTTATGCCATAGCCAACAATCTTCAACTTTAGCAAACAAGCAATATTTATTAGTAGAGTTCAATTGGAATAGGTTACCTCTAGTCTATATACTAGTATCAATCAAATCTCCATATTTTCCTAAGATCTTGCAAACACCATTACTAAATTCCAATCTGAAACCCTTTTTATTCAACTGAGAAACACTTAACAAGTTATACTTTAATCCATCAACCCAATAAACATCATCACAATTAGTGTTATAATTAAGTGCTATTGAACCTTTACCTCTTACCCCACATGGAGAACTCTTACCAAATATGACTGCATCTCCATCACATTCTGCTGTTGAAATACATTTTCTTTTTTTCACTAGTCATGTGATGTGTACACACACTGCCTATTATCTAGTCACCACTATAATTCATGCTTGAAATCAATGCTTTCTCCTCACTATGTCCATCTACACTAGTTGAGAGTTCTTCTTTGACTGCAACAAAAGCTATCTCTTCCTCACCATCTCTTCCATCCGATTCTTCATTAGTCACTCTATCTTCTGCTAGATAAAATGCCTTCTTTCTCTAATCTTTGAAGTTCCTTAATTTATTGAACTTTTCCTTCCTATCAATGTCAAGACATCTAGATGTAATATGACAAATTTTGTTACATGAAAAACATTTTAAGGGAGGTTTACCTTTGTAATTTCCTTTTCCTCTAGGTAATATTCTTGCTATTAGTGTTTCCAACTCTTATTATTCTCTTTCCTCATAAAAGATAGAATCATAATCAAAATTTCCCTTAGAACAGTTAGAGACTTCCTTTCCTTTCTTTGATGAACCAATGGTTGGGGAAGATTTTAATGCAGACTCTATTCTAGGCATACTGTTATCAAAGTTACTTAACTAAAAAGCAGTAAGCTTTGCAACAAAAGAATCTAAAGTCACATTTGTAGGACTGATATATCTATGTTCTTGTATATAAGAGACTCTAATAGCATACTATGGTAGAAGGGTTCTCAATATTTTACTTACCACTTCATCTTCTTCAAGTTGATCACCAGCTCCTTTGATAGAAGAAACAACTTACTTTAGCCTATTGCTGTATAGAGCAATGTTCTTTGCTTCATGCTTTCTAATTTCATCATACTTTCCTCTAAGATTGTCTACCTTTGCCTTTTGAAAATGAACATCATCGCCATCGACTATTACCAATTTATCCCACATATCTTTAGCATTATCCATTTCATTGATATCTACAAACTCAAAACCAGATAGAGCACTTGCAATTTCTATCATTATAGAATTATGTTATAAATTTCTCTTTATTTATTCAGGAGTTAGGATGCTAGAAGGTTGAACATACTTAGTTGTAAGATGATCCAATGCTTTCTTTCTTATGCCAGACAAATACAAATTCATCCTGCTTACCCATGTAGAGAAATTTTACTGAGAGAACTTAGGTGCTTCCTTCTTATACATCTTCAAATATTTTTCCTCAAGCAGTTAATCCTTCAAAATTAGGGAACCAATGCTATGATACCAATTTTTAATACAAGTTTTATTAATGAGAGGGGAGGGGTGGATTAGTAATCCATAAATTCACCTAATTCAACTTCTTTAAAATTTATGAACCAAAACATTCAATATCAACTAACATAAGTAGAACTTTCAATGCATACATCTACAAGTAATCAACCACACAATGTAAACACCACATTTATCTTGTGGAAACCCAAATGGGAAAAAACCACGGTGTGAGATGATACCCACAAAATTTGTAGAATATGCCCTGTTAGGAGCTTATCCTATTAAAGGTTCACAAAACATTGTTAGGTGCTACCCGATTAAGGGATTTTCCTTTAGATCTGTTAGGATCTTTTCCCTTTTAGGAGTATCCTTATTAAAACACAAGATAATGTGTCATCTTGTTAGAGGATTTACAATAAAGACCTATTAGGATGCACTCTATTAAGGGATTTCACTATTACAATGATTAGAAAACAACAGATAAAATGATTTGTAAAAACTACACTACCTCTACATAATAAGATCCTTTTAAGCTCTGAAAATAATCTCCATACTCTCTAATATTCCATAGATTGATCACACTTTATTCCTTTACTTGCTCTATCACCAAATCCTCCTGCAATTCGCAATCAGCTCACTTTCTTCTTCTTCAACTTTTTCACTATATAGATTTACTTCCACCGACTTGAAAAAACCCTAGATATGAGATATGAACGATTGAGATCATCTTTAGTAAGATATAATTCTATCTAACCACTCATAAAATATTTTTCCCTGACTGCATCAGCTTACACATGGATTTTACCATGGCAGTTGAGCCATTTTTAAAAACCCGTTTGACCAAAAGAAACTTCTTGAAGAATCCAACGTATACCTCGATCAATGTGATGTCAAGTAAGTCCCAAAAATCATGGAACTATATTACCACTTTACGAAAAACATCACTAATCCTATTACCACAAGTCAAATTACTTCACCGATCTACAAATCTTCATAGCCTATTCAAGAACTCTGTCTTGTTTACCTATTCATTAAATGTTAACACCGCTTCCAGTCAAATAAAATTGTTGTACCAGTCAACAATATGAGTCATGATCGCAAACATAGTATCTTGACAATGTTAACAATCATATCCTTTGACTGCTCCATCAAATAATTTATCAATTTGAGATAACATTCAAATCACCTAGTGTCTGTCATTGTCTATTTTAGTAGTTACCTAGTTTGAGTTCAATCAAAATTAACCAACTCAATTATTCATATCAAGAGTCACGATGGAAAAGTTAACATCACAACACATGACATATACTTCCATTAGAATAAAAAATAAACATAAAAATCCTTCAACTCATGATTCACTTACACAATGTCTGGTAACATACTGAAAACACTAAGTCATTTAGTTGATATCAATGACAACCAAATAAATGATTCACCTGTCATAAAATCTATACCAATCCTCATCAATGCAACACTTAGCATCACTACATCAGTTATGGTAACAGTTCAACACTAAAAATTCCTTTTGTGGGGAGGAATGAGAAGTGGACGACAACACACTAAGTCTGGGACCAAAAATATCATCATACTTGTTACATTTCACCTTGCATTAACCTAAACAAAATAATGAAGTATAAACAATCAAGGTTGGCCAAACCTAGAGTAGAAACACCATCAAATTTTGAAACCAAGTCTTAGAAATCAACAATCTCGTGAAAACTAAAATGAATGAAGTTAAGGACATTAATAGCTCATTTTCAGAAGTGCATTGTTAAAAATAGACATGCGGAGAAATGTGAAGCATGCATTTCACACATAAACTAGAGTCATTCACAGCGAAATGGTGACAACTACCAAATCCACTTTACTTCATTCTGAACCTCAAAAAATTGAAATAGATATCTCTAAAGAGTCTTCAACACAATGCCAAAATCTCATCAATAGATTCTCAACATATAGAGTATGCAGAGCAATATACTCAACACATATTATAGAAAATAGTCACAGATGACAACAATATCAAGTTGACATCAATGAAAACCATACCAACACATCCATACTGATTCCTCAATCACTTATTCTACCCAATTGTGCACCAGGAAGTTCCATCCCAACCATTCATATATTTAGCTTTCATAATGCTGGTTCAATATTTGGAATTTCTAATGAGTTTCCAATTGACTTATAGGAGGTCTGGAAGTACAAATATTTGGATCTTTTGATGTTGATGCCCCCATTTTATTTTTGAGAACCAATAGTCTCCCAATCTATAAGAGAGATATTCTTCTCCTCATAGCAAGACCGAAAGAGCTACCTCTAAATTTGGTCAAATTTAATCTGGAAGAGACAAAGTATTAGCGTATTAAATTTACTATTAATTTTTGGTTAGATTAAAATAAACATAAGAAAATTATTAGTTATTCTTATATAAAGTTATTCATAGGATTTGTAAGGCTATAATAGCTAATGCGGAGGAAATATATCTCACACATCGAACATTTAATATCAACAAATTTTTTATTTGTGCTCTTCTTACTCTCATTTGGTATAAGATTTGCTTGAAATTCATCCTTTTGCGTTGTCTTTCTAAATAATTCTCTTTATTCTGTGTTCTATGAAGTAGTACTAGTGTGAATATTGCATTTTTAGGAGCAATGTATTCTATTTATGAGCATTTCAAATCCCTGCCTCTAGAAATTGATTAAAAAACATAGAGAAAAATTTAGTCGTGAACATGAAATGATGATTTGTAATCTTATACTTGGAGATGTATGATCAGAGAAAACCCACCTCTTGTGTTATACCGACTCCTTCATGCTTGTTAGTCCCTGACGTTAAGGCAGGAGACTAATGTTTTCAGTTGCATTTTGGCATTAATTTGCTTCTCAAAAATTGTGCATCCCCAGTTTATCCTATGTTATGAAGAAAATTTCCTATTAAAATGAATTTTTCATTTTTACTTTCTTCCTTCCTATTGGCTATCCTCATTTTTCTCAGTGGTATTTTCATTTTGTTCGTTGCAAAAATTTAGAGAAAATTAGGTCTGGTGCAATTGACAATTCCAAAATGACTCACATGGCTGACATCTTCTTCCATATTTTCCCCAAGCATTTTTCCCTCCTCTTCTACATGTCTTTTGCATGTGTAGATGTCATGGTCATCTTAGTGAAGCATATTCAACAAGTTTCAAGAGGTGGCATTCTAAACATATTTTTTGTGCATCATCTATACTTCCACAGTTCACATACGTGCAGGGATAGGTGAACATTGCCAAACCCTTCTTTCCTTCAGAATAGATTTTCCTTTGCCCATCTTGGTATAAGAATATTTCGACCAACACTGTTTACATGGATCATTTATGTGCCCTCTGGTATGTATATAATTTTTTCATTCTTTCCCGCATACACTTGTTTCTGTATTGTAGGGTTTGTTGGTTCTTGGTTTTGTTCAGTTACGATGCCAATTACCAGTTACCTTATTGGAGTGGTAGGAGCTAGTCTCCGCATTTCCCTTTTTCCTAGTTCATGGTTCATGGGTAGTCCGTGTTTTGCTGCAGTGAGCACATTTTTTTCTTGATGTGTCCAGTATGCTCATCTTTTTTGTAGATTTTATGGTTCGTTTACTTCCTTTGACCTAGAAAATATGCTTTCATGTTGATCCCCCAAAAAAGTCAATGTTGCTCTATCTCTTCTGGGAAAAAGACATGCCAATGCACATACAAAAGACATATAAATGGGAAAGAGGCTTAGAGAAAGATGCCACTAATTATGTGAATTTCTTTTTTCACCAAAATGGCAAAACCACTGGCAAAAATTGAAATGACCAATCAAACAGTAGTCTTATTTCAGTCACTTTATTTGCATAATAAATTGCATGGATGCAATACTATAATACAAACATCTTCATGCTCCAGTAGCTTCCTTTATCTCTTTAGACTCCATTTGAATAAAGAAAATCGTTGTTACAAGCACTAAAATGTAGTTTTCACCACCGTAAATCTCTAGGCAGCAAGGTTTTAAAATTGAGATTATTTATGTGTGGTATGCAAGCTATAAAGGAAATAGAGCCTTCAATAAAATAACAGAGAACTCTATTTTTTATGATCATACGATTTATTTATAATTCTATGATTTGATAATTGATATTTCCTGATTTTTGTGTATGACTTTCTTGTATTGTTGATTGGTTAATTGCTATTACATTTTTCTTTGCTATTATAAAGAGCTTCTCCTAGACTTCACACAGGAAACTTTGGACATTTTGTGCACTTAGATGTAATCTCTCTTGTTTAGTTTAGTCATGAGGCCCTTGTTACTAGAGGGTTTGGTGCAGAAATAGTCGCTTCTATTGTAGAGCATTGTTTCTTAAGAATAGGTTATCATGTTTCTAATAGCATTGTGCTTAGTATTCAATTCCAAATTAATTTGATTTTGCATATATGTTACATATAATTGGGTCATTGGTGTATCTGATGGTTTATATGTATTCATGAGTGGCTAAAGTTTGTGGCTTTGATACTCCATTCCCATTGGTTTTTGAGCCTTTCTATATGGCAAAAAAAAAGGTGCATCACCTAAAATAAACAAGCAATAATGCAACTGATGGTGTGTGAACATGGAAGTACTCTAGTGATATTGGTTTTTAAAATTAAAAGGGAAGTATTCTAGTGATATTGATTTTGAAAATTTCTTTTAATTTTGTAGGTCTTGGATGCCATTAGAGCTATTGTAAATTACTAGCACTAAAGAAATGTTGCATTTGATTATATTGATGGAAGCCTAGAACATAGAGAACTTTCTTCCTGTAACATATATAGCCCAGAGCTTTCCTAAAACCGCTTTGATAAATAGTCTTGCACATTTCCTATAAGACACACACTTTCAGTGCCACAAATATACATATTGTCTGCATGTGGCAATGTCTCAAATTTTGTACAGAAATTCCAAAAATTCTAATTCAAACTATGATAGCCTACAAAAATCAAGATATAAGGGCTTGAATGTGGAGTAAAGATTTGATGCATATTATCTATCCATTCCATGAGATACCATATACTACAGAGGAAAAATATTATGTTGACACTTGAGAGTCTTCAAGTTACAGATTTTGCTGGAATTAATAACTACATAAATTCTACATCCATATTGTGATCGAATCATTCTTAGATTAATTTCAAATGCCTATTTGTGGAGTGTGCAGAAACGTATGGATGTTGTACCTCTATGCATGGTATAACTTACCCTATCATCTTGGGCTAGCTTCTCACTTAGGAATAATTTATTTCTTCAGAAGCACCCTTTTTGTGTCCTTGAAGAAAAGAGGGGGCTTGACATATTTATGTCCCATCAAGAAGGAAGGAGGGGGGGAGGGAAATTTATTATGGGTGGAATTTATTTTATTTACATATGGTTGATGATTTTTTGAGTACTTGAGGAGACATTAGATGCACTCAAACAAGATGTGGAATTTTGGAGAAAAGGTGTCCCATATATAAATGTTTGATTGACAATTATTGTAGTAGATGAGAGATTGTTTCTAGAACACTTGAGGAGATTTTAGACATGCACTTGAAGAAGATGTAGACTTTTAGAGGAAAGACATCTCATGTGCAACACTACAGGAGACATTAGACACACTTGTAAGAGATGTAAAATCTTTGAGGACATGTGTCTTATTGTGTATGGAGGTTAGGAACACTTTATGTTCTCTCACGTTGTGCAGATGATTGTACGTTCTATAGTTAGGAGATCCATTGACGCAGTAAGTTTGATGTTTGTTGGTGGAGCGAGGAGGATTGAGGAAGGTACTTCATTAAATTCTTTAGCAGGGGTGGGTTCAAAACCCTTACAATGTTCCACTCTTGTTTGAATTAATGTGATAAGTAGGGAATGTTGGCCTATTACATTTACTGTTACTTTTTAGGTAGATTAAAATACATAAAATAAATAGTTAGTTATTCTCGTAGGAAGTTATTCACGGGATTTGTAGGGCTATAATAGCTAATGCACGGGAAATGTATCTCACACATCAAACTTTTTATATCAATAAAGTTTTGTTTCTACTCTTCTTACTCTCACAAAGAAGATAGAAAAATTAATTTGGAGTGAGGATTTGAGGATCTTGGGATTTTTCGCATTGCTAGGAATGGACTCTTTCTAGCCCACCAACTTTCTTTAGACCCGTTGCAGAAGGAAAAACCATATAGTATTGTCAGCTATTGGGATAAGGTATTATACACCTTGTATGTTTATAACATATTATTTATTATTATGTATGTGGTGCACCTAGGCTAACCTAGATGGATGTGTATCACTAAGAGTCAATATTCTCGGGGAAAGTTTATGTGTTGTATTGTAACATTAAGAATTATATTTAATGTGGGTATGCGTTGGGATGATTATTTAAAAAGATGAATAACCAAGAAAAACTAGTGCAAATGAGTAGAAATAAAACGATGAATATAAATGATACAAGATCAAAATAACAAAACAATGTTAGCCTCCAAGAGAGAAACAAAAATGCTAAAGAGAAAAAATAGCATTAGGAGAATACAAGAGCAAAATCTGCAGAATGAAATTACAATGCAATAGAATGGGAATGAAATAACAAGATTATCTAGGAGTGAGTATAAATAGAAAATGAGAGAGGGGAGAGGTTACAAATACAACCAATGGAAAGAGACAACCACAATAGTCTAAAATGAGAAAATGTAACTCCCATAAAAGATGTCAACACCTTATACCCACTCACACTAATACTCACTTTATCGTTATCATTACCATAAAAATGATCACTTGGAAACATTTCAATATAAAAAAATCGCCCTTGTCTAATGGTGGAGAACTTGTACTCTTTAAAGGGAGGTCACAAGTTCAAATCCTACCGAGGGTAGGGTATGTACGCCTCGTTTGTAGCATAATGGATGCCTCGCATAAGTAGTACGGAGTAGTCCCATATTACTGTCACCATATGTAGACCCAAAAACATATGACAGATATAATAGACTATAAAAAAACTTTTCATTCCCTTTCCTTTCCTATATAAGCCTGACACCTGGGACATTTAAAACAACACATTAACACGTTCGGTCTCGTGAGAAGTTCATAGTCGAAGCCTTGGTAAACAAGGTAGAGTTGGTCTAGCCAGATGGGGATCACAGTCTGTCAATGCTAGATTCTTCGGACGTGGTACCAGGCCTATCAAGTATTCTATTCAACACACGAGAAAATTTTGGTGAATTGCATTCAGTCAATGCTTGATTATTCTGATTACGCGTGGAAAAGACTCCAAGGAGACTGGGTGAAAGTGACTCAAATGACTGATATTGCATTGGAGCCATTCAATGGACAACTATTTTGGACCATAAGTATCTTGATTTTGTAGTAATATAATTAGGAAGTTAAATCTTGAAACTGTGTATTTATTTCAAAATTTCTGTAAACGTATTCTTATTATTAATTGATGCTAAAGTACGGTTTATTATTTGTCGTTTTTATGTGAAATGAATTGATAGATAGACTGGTGTCTCAAAGTCATGAATTGATAGATAGACTTGTGTCTCAAAGTCATGAACGGACTGTGTCAAAGTCATGAACGGACTGTTCATCGGGCAAAATCTGGAACATTTTCCATGGCTGAGTTTCCATTGGGTCCGTTCAAACAACGATTTTGCAATTTTTGTTTAATGTTAACGCTGTAGTCAAGTTAGGATTCGTACAAAGAACCATGTCCAATTGTTAAGGCAAAGTAGAAATGGTTCATAGGTTTTGACAATGTAATCATAAACTGTAGGTAAGCATAGAAAAAAATGCAAACATTATAATTTTTAAAATTGGATTAACGTCTTTGAGATTAACCCATCAATTTTTTTAATTAAGATAATAATCATACTCGGTTTGAATAGTGCATATTTCTAAGGGTAGTATTTTATTTATGCAAGCAATCAAGAATTCAAGTTATATATATATATATATATAGTCTATTTACCTTTAGATGGATACATATGCATTATGTTGCATTCATTTGTATAGCTACTAGTTGAAGTTTGAGAGAAGGTTGAGGTGTGTTAATAAACCATAAATTATATACATAAGATATCAATGGATCTGTGGATTGTCAAACTCCTTCTTGTCATTAGTTGGAGTTAGTAGCGATTACCATTAGTAACTTAAATGGTTGTCACTAGTTGTGGGTCATGTAGAACTCAAAGTGTACCTACATAATGTTTGAATTTGATAGCTAATAAAAGAAACCTCACATCTTGTCATATACTTGAATACGATCACTCCTTGATTATTCTACACTATATTATGCCTAGCAATCTTAACGATTTTAGCATATATTTATTATCTAATGCAACCAACCAATTTTTGCAAACAAATGACTATATGATCAAAATTTAGTCCACTCATCGTTAGTGAGGAAAAATAATAAGAG
>MU225019.1:2882310-2893274 GCA_018584345.1 Thuja plicata | reverse complement strand
TAAGAGATTTCACCTGATACACCTATTAGAATGTTTCAAGTAGTGATCCTTCATTATGCACTCAGATGCTGATGATGGATCTTCTCTTTCCAATACCTTCTGTGATCTCACAATTTGATATGTCTTTACTTTTATATTCACTGCTCTGTCATTCTTCTTGATCTAGGCTTCTTCTCAAAATAAATCATTGTTCATCCCTCATGAACACATAACCCTTATCTCTGTGTATCTCTCTCTTACTAATAATAGGGTTAGAAGCAATCTTATATGTCTTTACGGATCTGTAGGTGAGATCTAGATCAACGATCAAGATCTAATATTTATGCCTCCAATACATTCTAATTTTTTGATTGGCTCCATGCCATGCATAGGATAAAACAATTAAGTGCATAAATAACTCCATAGATAAATATTAAATGCGTACATATGTCAGCCCAAATCTCATACAAGTCATCCTACACATTTTACCTCAAATTTTGAATCAATCCTGACATCTATGCAAAAACTATTCTACTCGGCACTTAACATCTCTATCACTCAGCACTTAAGTATTCTACTCGGCTCGGTATGATGTTACTCAGAAACGTGTATTCATGCTCGACAATGTTGCTCGACCTTGAATAGTTTTAGCTCAGCCACAATGATAACCAACTAAAACTACCTAAGTAAATGACTAAGTGTAGGTTACTAATCATCAATAAAACTTAGGGATTAACAATCTGCCCCTTTGATATTAGTGGCAAAAACACACTTATCATTTCGATTCATTCCATCCAAAATGTTGCCTAAGTGCACAATGTACTCCCAAGGTAGGAATGTACTCCATACTATATACAAAAAGTTACATAATATACATGCCTTCAAAAAATATTTACAATTATACCTGTACTACTCTTATTACGTTGTAACCTTGTCAGATTCCCCCTTGTTTTTATCACTGATTGCAGGTGGGGTTAAGTTGTACTTATCCAAAAACTATTTATGAAGTTGTAAGCTGGACACAAATGTAGTGTCCCAACTATCCTTAACAAACTTCATAACCTCTAATTTGACTTCTAGCTCGGCAGCTAGACTCACAAAACTTTCTGCAGTAGAGAGATCCGCATTTCTCTTAACCAATTCTTTTGCAGCTGAAAGTTCTCTCTGAATCACCTCCAGATGAGGTATCAGGTTGGTATGAATAGTAATCAATTTGGCCCTTATCCGACCATCTTCATCCATGAGCTCGGCTATTCTCCTTTGTGCATTAGTCAATCTGTTAAAATGTAAGGAGCTAGAGCTAGCATCCATACTCAGTGAACTTTCAGTTGAGGTCAAGTCTAATTGCAATTTCTCTTTAGCCTGTAGATTATCCTTTGTGAAGAATTCAACATCACATAACTTCTTATAAAAAGATTAAACATTAGTTGCAACTTCCTCCAAAATTTCTACAAGAGAAGAAACTTCAACCTGCTTTGTCGTAATCTCTCTTGAGATTTTTGCCAGTACTTTGTTAAATTTCCTCTCGGACCATTACAATAGCTTTTCATTAGCTTCAATGTTGTCATCATCTACTTTTTGCACAATATGAACTAGCTGTTCAAGAATAGGAGCTTGAGGATTTTCATCTTCCATGTCAAAAGATTTTACAAATATATCTTTGATGTCATGTAACACCTGCTTTTTCTTTTTCTCTCTTTTCATTTCTTCTTGCGTTTTCTTCGTCTTGAGTAATTATTGAAGAGTCTCAGTCTATTCATAAGATAAAAAATTGGGATCCCATGGCGGAATCACAATCACTTCATCTAATGTGACATCAAGAATCAGAGACTTATTCTTCATAACTTTCCTCCTCTTAAATTTCGGTGAGCTACTGCTCGGCTTTGTTTCTAAAATACCTTTTCCTGTATCAGTAGTAGTCACCATTGCATCTTTCAATTCAGTCAAAATTGCCTGTTGATCAGGCATACCTCCTATTTTAGGTCCAATGGGAGTGGATGATGCAGAGTATGGTAAATCAACCAACACTTGTACTGCCTCTTGTTCTTTAGGCTCATTGTTAGTACCCCTCATCTCCTCTCCACTATCTAAAACTATTTTCACAACCTATAAAATAGGTGAATTTTGTATATTTACCTCTTCTTCATCTATCTTCTCCTTCTCTGCATCCTTTTGTTCAACTCTATCTTCAGGTCTCTCTATACTTTTCTCTCCTTCAGCCTCTATAGCCTTAATAGGTGATTCCCTACTTGTATCTCTCAGCTCATCCTAACCCTCGACATCCAAATTATTAGAGTCATCAATTATGATGTTAATTGGACTGTCTACTGTTAGATCAATTGTGTTTACTGTATCTGTTTGTTCTTTCAGTTCTGCTTCGGTCTTGTCAGGATCAGTAGCAATTTGTTCTTTTGTTTTCTGTGGTGCAGGGGTGCTTTCCACTTATTTATCCTTCTTCCCGGATGTTCCTTCATCAATTTTTTCCTTTTGTGGAGCTATCAATCCAATGATTTCCTTTCATATCCTTTTACTCTGCTGTACTATACTTTCAATATCATTTTTCAAAATAGCATATCCTCTGAGTTTAGGTTGAAATTTATGCTTGTATTTCTTAATGAATTTTTCTCTTTGTTTCTTAGTCAGCTCATGGATAAGCTTAGCTAATGTACCTTCTCTAATCTATTTCTCAATAGTAAGTACAAATTCCCATTTTCTAGATAGAAACTCATATAATTTGCTCAGCACATTGTTTCCTATATGTACAGGAGTTAACTTGAAATTGATCATCATATCTAGTAGAGCTTCCTGAACTTTATGCTTATCCTCTACCTTCAATTTCTCATACTTGATAAACTTAGAACCAGATAACCTTGCAAAATTCCTCAAATTCTCACATACCTCATTAATATTAGTGGGTCTTTTGAATGGTACAGTTGGTATGTTTCTGGGTTCATAAGTTTCAGTCTTTTCTTCATCACTTTCTGGATCCAAATGCAGTTTCCTTCTTGGTCTCTTGACTTGTAGGCTTGGCACAACCTTTGTTGCAATTTTTTTCTTTGATCGAGAACTACTCTCTCCAACCTTCTTTGCATATACTTTTTTTTTCACTACTGGAGATGTAGCAGCAGATTTCCTTGTCCTTGGATGATTTTTAATGGGAGGGGTAACTTTAGGTTTTTCTTGGCTCGGCTTAGTTACCTTGGCTATTGCTGGTTTCTTTCCTTTTTATTTAACACAAATCTCTTCCTTAGATTGAGTTATTCTTTCTTCTTTTTCTTCTGATATATCTTCACCTTGTCCAGTAGATATGCCTAGAGGTGCATCCTCTGGCTACTCATCACTCAACAATCCAACCATTTTCTTCAGATTCTTCACAATATTTTTCCTCTTTCTCTCCATGGTTCCTGCCTTTAGATTCATAGATATATTTTCCTTAGCTTCATCATAATTTCTAAATCTCTTTGATTTTTTATCAATCTCCTCTGCTAGGAGTGTTGTGATAGCTACTGATGTTTCATCAATGCTAACTTCATAGGGAAATGGCTCCAGTCATGATACCCTAGGTGTCATAGCCTGAATGTAAGTGTAATCTGTGTCAACTAGAAAACATATCTCCTCATAGTGCTTTTCCACAAGTGAACTAGGAATTCTAGATCTCAAACTCATTCTATTTTTGAATTCCACAAAGTATTTTCCCATAAAACTATTGAAATTATTGCCTGATTGCTGAATACATTCACTAATCTGCACAGTAATAGGTCTATCCTTCTTCCAAACAATATTTTCTAGTGTAGGAAATGACTTCTGTACATAGAAGAATATGAAAACTAGTAAAGAACCAAATGTACATGATGAGCTCTTAGATTTTCTAATCAATAGTAGGTTCTTAGCTAGTTGTGTCAGCTGTAGCTCGGTAAGGTCGTAGGTGTGATTCCTTTTAACTATCTTCCATGCTTGGTCTACAGCTATGCAGGGAACACTATCCAGTCGGCTCGACTGATAGAACTTATGTGCAATCACTCTCACTCCAAAGTCAAGTTCTAAATCTTAAATTGTAGAGATAGTCATACCTCTGTTATTCCAGATAGCTCTTGTGTTAGCTGCTATTTCTTCTTTACTTTGGTCTCTCATCATTCATTTTTTGCTGATAACAGGATATCCAGTTACTCGATGAATAATGTCTTTAGTGATCCTAACTGGTCCATTGTCTAGCCACATATGAATATTATGAACTCATCTTAGAACAACCTTGAGCCATTCATCCTTGAAGTCTAGCAAAAAATCTAGGGCACGAGTTAACCCTTTGTCATCTAAATGCTTGAATTCATCCTTCAGAACTCTATTATCACACAACTTGTTGTAGGATTTCCTCAATTCACTATCACCTACTTCACCAATCTTAACCATGTAACAAGATCTAACATCATGGATCATAAGTACCTTTGGTGGAATAGATGAGAGGGCTCCATTCATATCACCTAAAATTGCACTTTTGGGAATGGCTCGAAAGTTAGGAGGTGCACATGCATCACTTCTCACTAGCTTAATTTTCTTCAGCTCCTCCTCCATACCTTTGACTGGTGCGGAAGAACTTGCAGCCATAATCTCTGAAATTAGGGTTCAAGAATGAAGAATAAGATACCTCAGCAAGTAACACTTCACACTATTCACCTTACGGTTGTCGATGACATGCTGGTCAAGATCTTTGAAACAAACTTTGCCAAGATAAATTCTATAACTTCTTCAATCGCTCTGTGAATACTGAAAATTGCAAGGTAAAAATGAAGAATAAACTATTCGTCCTTATATAGACTCGAAAGGTCAAGGTAGATAAGCAATAAATGTTTTACCTGTTAGGTTAGTGCAAACCAGCTGTCATTGGCTGACTAACGCAACTTGCATACCACTCGGCCTACCATACTTGGCCATCAGAAAACTTACTCAGGCAACCAACTCGGCTTCTATAGTGCAGTTAACTCTTCTCGACATTTTTCACAAACATGTCCTGGTGCATCTCAACATATGAAAATATGGACTTTGGCACATTTATGTATTAGGAACTGATGTAAGATTTGAAATTTAAATGCAGTTCCTTACATACCTCTATTGCTCAGTTAGAGATGGTGTGATCACCTAATCCATTTGATTGGATGACCTCGGCTTCAGTAGTTTCATTGCTGCTCTGCTCTGTTTTCCTTACCCATGTCTGGTTCATCTGTGCTCTTATTTCTTCAACAATAGGAGCATGTACTCTTGTCCTACTCTCTCTCTTAGTGTGACCAATCTTCAAACAACTGAAGCAAACTAGGCTTCCATTCATCCAACTCTTAGATTTTCCTCTGAAATGTGTCTTTAAGTAATGTTTAGGTGCATGTCCATATTCTTCATAGTAATGACAACTCTGCCTTGTGTTATAATCCCAATTGTAAGTGTTGCCTTTCCTAGGTGCTTTTGTTTGTGTCTTAGATGTCCATTGTTGTTTAGCATTGGATCTACAATCTTGTGCTTTATGACCATATTTTTGACACTTGTAACAATAACCATTGAATCTTGGTTTGGGAGGTGCATCACTTGCTTCAACCCAACATTCATGTGCTTTATGTCAAAACTTCTTGCAATTAAAATAGTAACCATTGAACTTAGGTTTAGGATTGGACTTACCTTTCTTGCTTCGGAAAATGTTTGTTGTATGACCTAGTTTTCCACAGTGGTGGCAAACAGGTTTGTTGTTCTTTGTCTTTGCTTTCCTCCTTTCACCATTCTTAGATGATTCTCCTTTCTCAGTAGATGTCTTTGGTTCAGTGTGACCTAATGCAGAAGAATCATTTGGTCTTCTTGATGCTTCCATTAGATTCTTAAAGTGAGTCAAAGCTTCATTAGGTTTATTCAACCTTTCATTCAGTTCCTTCTCAGATCTCAAATCATCGTTCAATTGATTATTCTCAGATCTCAGATTCATCATTTCCATATCTTTCCTACTAATCTCTTGATTTGCAAGTAGTAGTTGATTTTCCATGTCAACCTGATTAATTTTCATCATTTGCACATCATGTGTCCTTTCATCAAGTCTGACAGTTATTACTCTTTTATCTTCTTGTACCATTGCTTTCTCATCTTCAACTTTGTTGTTTTGTTCCACTACTTCACATAGTCTTACTGTCTGCATTTCTTATTCTCTTTTCAAGTTCCTGACTTCTTCACATAGTACATTGTTCTTTTTCAGTAGATTTGCAATTGCTGCATCACTCTCAGCAAAATCTCCATTCTGAAATAAATTTGTAGTTTCATCTTCCTGATAATGAGTATCATTCATTTGTTTGGCCAAATCTCTCCTAGATGTCAATAATTTCTTCAATTCATATCTTGCTATCTCAAGCTGATATAATGCTAGATGAATCTTGATCTTCTAATTCTCAATGAATTTACCCAACTTTTAAACCTCCATCTCAAGATCTGTACTCACAAGCTGATTAAAAGCTTTTATAGGAGAACTGTGCTCTGATACCAATTTTTGGAAGTACAGTATTGGGAAAGCCAGATACTGAGAGGGGGGGGGGGGGGGGGGGTGAATCATATCTTAAAACTTAATCACTTAAGACAAATTTATCCACATTCATACATATATGAATTTAACCTAACATCAGATAGCATCCACATTATGAAACATATAACCCATAACCCAGAATTTTGGTAACCCAGAAACCCAAATAGGTAAAACTGGGGTGGGGATGACACCCACAAAATCTGGTTCAATATTCGGAATCTCTAATGAGTTTCCAATTGACTTATAGGAGGTCTGGAAGTACAAATATTTGGATCTTTTGATGTTGATGCCCCCATTTTATTTTTGAGAACCAATAGTCTCCCAATCTATAAGAGAGATATTCTTCTCCTCATAGCAAGACCGAAAGAGCTACCTCTAAATTTGGTCAAATTTAATCTGGAAGAGACAAAGTATTAGCGTATTAAATTTACTATTAATTTTTGGTTAGATTAAAATAAACATAAGAAAATTATTAGTTATTCTTATATAAAGTTATTCATAGGATTTGTAAGGCTATAATAGCTAATGCGGAGGAAATATATCTCACACATCGAACATTTAATATCAACAAATTTTTTATTTGTGCTCTTCTTACTCTCATTTGGTATAAGATTTGCTTGAAATTCATCCTTTTGCGTTGTCTTTCTAAATAATTCTCTTTATTCTGTGTTCTATGAAGTAGTACTAGTGTGAATATTGCATTTTTAGGAGCAATGTATTCTATTTATGAGCATTTCAAATCCCTGCCTCTAGAAATTGATTAAAAAACATAGAGAAAAATTTAGTCGTGAACATGAAATGATGATTTGTAATCTTATACTTGGAGATGTATGATCAGAGAAAACCCACCTCTTGTGTTATACCGACTCCTTCATGCTTGTTAGTCCCTGACGTTAAGGCAGGAGACTAATGTTTTCAGTTGCATTTTGGCATTAATTTGCTTCTCAAAAATTGTGCATCCCCAGTTTATCCTATGTTATGAAGAAAATTTCCTATTAAAATGAATTTTTCATTTTTACTTTCTTCCTTCCTATTGGCTATCCTCATTTTTCTCAGTGGTATTTTCATTTTGTTCGTTGCAAAAATTTAGAGAAAATTAGGTCTGGTGCAATTGACAATTCCAAAATGACTCACATGGCTGACATCTTCTTCCATATTTTCCCCAAGCATTTTTCCCTCCTCTTCTACATGTCTTTTGCATGTGTAGATGTCATGGTCATCTTAGTGAAGCATATTCAACAAGTTTCAAGAGGTGGCATTCTAAACATATTTTTTGTGCATCATCTATACTTCCACAGTTCACATACGTGCAGGGATAGGTGAACATTGCCAAACCCTTCTTTCCTTCAGAATAGATTTTCCTTTGCCCATCTTGGTATAAGAATATTTCGACCAACACTGTTTACATGGATCATTTATGTGCCCTCTGGTATGTATATAATTTTTTCATTCTTTCCCGCATACACTTGTTTCTGTATTGTAGGGTTTGTTGGTTCTTGGTTTTGTTCAGTTACGATGCCAATTACCAGTTACCTTATTGGAGTGGTAGGAGCTAGTCTCCGCATTTCCCTTTTTCCTAGTTCATGGTTCATGGGTAGTCCGTGTTTTGCTGCAGTGAGCACATTTTTTTCTTGATGTGTCCAGTATGCTCATCTTTTTTGTAGATTTTATGGTTCGTTTACTTCCTTTGACCTAGAAAATATGCTTTCATGTTGATCCCCCAAAAAAGTCAATGTTGCTCTATCTCTTCTGGGAAAAAGACATGCCAATGCACATACAAAAGACATATAAATGGGAAAGAGGCTTAGAGAAAGATGCCACTAATTATGTGAATTTCTTTTTTCACCAAAATGGCAAAACCACTGGCAAAAATTGAAATGACCAATCAAACAGTAGTCTTATTTCAGTCACTTTATTTGCATAATAAATTGCATGGATGCAATACTATAATACAAACATCTTCATGCTCCAGTAGCTTCCTTTATCTCTTTAGACTCCATTTGAATAAAGAAAATCGTTGTTACAAGCACTAAAATGTAGTTTTCACCACCGTAAATCTCTAGGCAGCAAGGTTTTAAAATTGAGATTATTTATGTGTGGTATGCAAGCTATAAAGGAAATAGAGCCTTCAATAAAATAACAGAGAACTCTATTTTTTATGATCATACGATTTATTTATAATTCTATGATTTGATAATTGATATTTCCTGATTTTTGTGTATGACTTTCTTGTATTGTTGATTGGTTAATTGCTATTACATTTTTCTTTGCTATTATAAAGAGCTTCTCCTAGACTTCACACAGGAAACTTTGGACATTTTGTGCACTTAGATGTAATCTCTCTTGTTTAGTTTAGTCATGAGGCCCTTGTTACTAGAGGGTTTGGTGCAGAAATAGTCGCTTCTATTGTAGAGCATTGTTTCTTAAGAATAGGTTATCATGTTTCTAATAGCATTGTGCTTAGTATTCAATTCCAAATTAATTTGATTTTGCATATATGTTACATATAATTGGGTCATTGGTGTATCTGATGGTTTATATGTATTCATGAGTGGCTAAAGTTTGTGGCTTTGATACTCCATTCCCATTGGTTTTTGAGCCTTTCTATATGGCAAAAAAAAAGGTGCATCACCTAAAATAAACAAGCAATAATGCAACTGATGGTGTGTGAACATGGAAGTACTCTAGTGATATTGGTTTTTAAAATTAAAAGGGAAGTATTCTAGTGATATTGATTTTGAAAATTTCTTTTAATTTTGTAGGTCTTGGATGCCATTAGAGCTATTGTAAATTACTAGCACTAAAGAAATGTTGCATTTGATTATATTGATGGAAGCCTAGAACATAGAGAACTTTCTTCCTGTAACATATATAGCCCAGAGCTTTCCTAAAACCGCTTTGATAAATAGTCTTGCACATTTCCTATAAGACACACACTTTCAGTGCCACAAATATACATATTGTCTGCATGTGGCAATGTCTCAAATTTTGTACAGAAATTCCAAAAATTCTAATTCAAACTATGATAGCCTACAAAAATCAAGATATAAGGGCTTGAATGTGGAGTAAAGATTTGATGCATATTATCTATCCATTCCATGAGATACCATATACTACAGAGGAAAAATATTATGTTGACACTTGAGAGTCTTCAAGTTACAGATTTTGCTGGAATTAATAACTACATAAATTCTACATCCATATTGTGATCGAATCATTCTTAGATTAATTTCAAATGCCTATTTGTGGAGTGTGCAGAAACGTATGGATGTTGTACCTCTATGCATGGTATAACTTACCCTATCATCTTGGGCTAGCTTCTCACTTAGGAATAATTTATTTCTTCAGAAGCACCCTTTTTGTGTCCTTGAAGAAAAGAGGGGGCTTGACATATTTATGTCCCATCAAGAAGGAAGGAGGGGGGGAGGGAAATTTATTATGGGTGGAATTTATTTTATTTACATATGGTTGATGATTTTTTGAGTACTTGAGGAGACATTAGATGCACTCAAACAAGATGTGGAATTTTGGAGAAAAGGTGTCCCATATATAAATGTTTGATTGACAATTATTGTAGTAGATGAGAGATTGTTTCTAGAACACTTGAGGAGATTTTAGACATGCACTTGAAGAAGATGTAGACTTTTAGAGGAAAGACATCTCATGTGCAACACTACAGGAGACATTAGACACACTTGTAAGAGATGTAAAATCTTTGAGGACATGTGTCTTATTGTGTATGGAGGTTAGGAACACTTTATGTTCTCTCACGTTGTGCAGATGATTGTACGTTCTATAGTTAGGAGATCCATTGACGCAGTAAGTTTGATGTTTGTTGGTGGAGCGAGGAGGATTGAGGAAGGTACTTCATTAAATTCTTTAGCAGGGGTGGGTTCAAAACCCTTACAATGTTCCACTCTTGTTTGAATTAATGTGATAAGTAGGGAATGTTGGCCTATTACATTTACTGTTACTTTTTAGGTAGATTAAAATACATAAAATAAATAGTTAGTTATTCTCGTAGGAAGTTATTCACGGGATTTGTAGGGCTATAATAGCTAATGCACGGGAAATGTATCTCACACATCAAACTTTTTATATCAATAAAGTTTTGTTTCTACTCTTCTTACTCTCACAAAGAAGATAGAAAAATTAATTTGGAGTGAGGATTTGAGGATCTTGGGATTTTTCGCATTGCTAGGAATGGACTCTTTCTAGCCCACCAACTTTCTTTAGACCCGTTGCAGAAGGAAAAACCATATAGTATTGTCAGCTATTGGGATAAGGTATTATACACCTTGTATGTTTATAACATATTATTTATTATTATGTATGTGGTGCACCTAGGCTAACCTAGATGGATGTGTATCACTAAGAGTCAATATTCTCGGGGAAAGTTTATGTGTTGTATTGTAACATTAAGAATTATATTTAATGTGGG
>MU225019.1:2785797-2848519 GCA_018584345.1 Thuja plicata | reverse complement strand
GAGTGAGAGACAGTAAGAAGTAAAACATTTCGGTGGGTAGGGAACCTAGGATAGAGGGATCAGAATAGTCCTTCTGGTTAGGGTCTGAGAGTAGCCCTAAGAGACTCAAGAGTGAGTCTAGAGAATCCTTAATTGAAGAGGATTCCAAGTGAGATTCCTAGAGTAGAGTGGGAATTTCAGAGAGTTAGGTGACCTCCCCATCATAAACACTTCATCTATATCATTGTTGGAAAGTAGTGATGTAAATGTTGATAGCATGGATGAAGTTGAATTGGTCAAACTGGAATTTTCCAATATGCAAAATGGTTCAGGAGTTGGTGTGTTGTTTGTTTCTCCTCATGGGTACATGATTACTAAATATTACAAGTTATGGTTCCCATGCACAAGAGCTAAGGAAAGATTAGAATAGAAAGGAGACAAAAATGCTAAAGTAATTACAAGAGCAATTGATAGTGTGAAAAAATTTCTTCCAGTACCTATTGTTTTCCAGCACAAAGATGACATTGAAAATATGAGAATAATACTTGATGAATTTGATGGGCACTATGAGAATTTGATAAAGATTGGAGAGGAGAAGGAAGAGAAAAAATATTCAGAAAATAAGCTTACAGAAATGTGCAATTCTATCACATGGGACTTAGGCATTGTGAAAACTTGTTTGACAAATGCAAAGAGATGCATTGGACATGAGAGAAAATTGTTTAGTTATTGCATGAATCCTATCAGGCACATTCAGAACGTGGAAGAGATTATTGCCAAGGAAATGGAAACTATGAACAGTATGATGGACAATTGTGAAGCATCTTCACAAGCTATAACAGAGTTAGACAAGGAACTCACACGAATTTTGGCAAAAATCAGTGTTTTGGATAATGAGAAAGGGGGAGTATTGACAAGATTTAATTTGCTAAAGAGTTTCATCACTCCTAAGCTATCCCTACTTGAGGTTCATTTATCAGACTTGGATAAAGTGACAGATTCATTTAATAAATCTATTCCCATATAATTGAAAGAATCTGAGACTGCATCATTTTCATTGAATGGCATCATTCATATCAGTCAAATATTGTTCAAGTCATGGAGAACAAAAGTGAAGATCTTGGAAGATTCCTTTCAAGACATTCTGAAACTGGTGAGAAAGCACTAAATCCTATAGTTTTGTATGCACCTTTGTTATTTTTGTCAAAGGGGGAGAAGAGAGAAGAAGAAAAAATAATTAATAAAAAATATATAAAAGAGAGAAAATGGGAGAAGAGACTAGAAGAGGAAGGAGAGAACATAGAGGAGACAATTTTTTTGGAACACTTATTCATTTTTTTTGTTAAGTGTTTCCATAAATTCAAAAGAGAGAAATTGTTGGCAAGTGATAAATTTTTTCTAAACGTGATTCACTTTTTGGTTGTGATTTATGGAAACACATCTGGGTTTCAGATCAATTCCTATAAAGATAAGTTTTTCTGATTCAGAAATCGACTAAGTATAGAAGCAGAGATACATAAGTATTTTGGATATCAAAGATTGAGATTGATGAACTAGGCCAAGAAAGCTTAGAGGAAGAAAGTATGGGGTATTTATTACCTCCACCTAAGATCAATTTGGTTTTGGTAACGTCTATAATTATTTATAAAGAATTGAAGATAGACATGCTACAGTAGAACAACGATACAGAGCAATTGGACAATAGCGAAGATTGAGAGAGTGTGACATGGACTCCAGGAAATCGAAGCTATATTTTGGTTTTTGATAACCTAATCATTAAATATGAAAGACTGCTAACTATGCATTTGATATTTACTATATTAAATGTATTTTTTATTGAAGGTTGACTTTGTAATATTTGTAATATTCATATTGGGAGCCAACTTTGTAACGTTGTGAGATATATATGTAAAATCTTTTTGATAAAGATATAGGTTGTTGATGGAAAGTTGGATGATTTGTTGAGAAAATAGAAAAGTAGAGAATGATAGAGATCATTGAAGAATGATAAAGGAACTATCTAAGCACTAGTGTTTCTTGTTTTGTTCATGACTGAGAACACTTTGTAATCAGAATTACTTTGTAAGAGCTATAAGCTCAGTTGGCCCCTAACAAGGTGTTGTGAACCTTTAAGAGGGTTGTAATTCCTTTAACAAGGAAATGTGCTATGTAATATTCAGCTCCTAATAGGGCTAGGTCTTCTAACAAGGACACTATACTTTATTACATGCTTGTGGGCACCATCCCCACCAAGGTTTTCCCTTGGCCAGGGTTTCCTCAAAAAATAAAATATGGTGTTATGAGTACTGTGTCATTTGATTATGTTATTTTCTTTTCTAAAAGTTTATGGTTAATGTTTAAATGGTTAAAGAATTTAATTAAGTGCTATAATACTAATTCACCCCCCCTCTTAGTATTATCCAATCCTAACAAGGTATACAAAGGGTTTGATAGAGTAATGTTTTGTAGAGTACTTCCAATGATGAAAATGAGGGATTTGGACCTTATGAGACTTTTTTAGGCCCATGAGTAAAGATCAAAAGTTTGGAGTGAAGAAACCTTGAATTTTCTTTGGAAAACAAGCCTAATTAGACCTATTTATTGCATTAGTAGTCAATTGTTGAGGGTTATGTTCTAAAAAACCCTAAGAAAAATTGATATATTGACAAGTTAAATAAAGGGTATCCTAAATGGTAACCATATTTTGGATATTGGATCTTCATTTGCATCAATTTGTATAAGAGCATAGGTATGATGAGTAGAAACCAGGTTTGGTTGTTTTGTTGAGGATGGAGAAAAATGCCTCCAAAGGGAAGTGCAAATATTTCTAGGGAATTTATATTTATGAAGGAGTCTTAAGATAATATTTTGGCTAGACTTGCATCATTTTAAACTAACCAAAGGAGAGGTAGGGTAACTATAGAAGAGAGTGATAGAGAGGAAGAGGAAGAGGGTGAGATTGAAAATCCTACTCGAGGATCCCACGAGGAAGAGATGGATCTTGAGGATGTGAGAATAAAAAGGATCTTGAAAGAAATAAAACAAAGTGATCATAAGACCAAAGTGGATCTACCCATATATGGAGGAAGATTAAATGTAGAGGAAATCCTAGATTGGATAGGAGCATTGGATTATCATTTTGAGTGTGAAGATGTACAAAAGGATCAAAAGCTGAATGGAGAAAAATCAAAGTTTAAGGGACATTCTTTTCTCGAGTGGGCTTTTGTGAAGAATAAAAGGAGGAGAAAGTGGAAAAGTAAGATAACATCTTGGAATAGGATGGTGGAAAAACTTAGGGAGAAGTTTTTACCAAGTGATTACAAAATCCATTTGTTCAAAAAGCTTCAAAATTCTAAACAAAAGGAGATGGGTGTGCAAGCATAAACAAAGGAATTCTATAAGTTGAGTATAAGGATATGTAATGAAGAGGATGAGTAAGAGATGGTGGCAAGGTATCTCAATGGTTTGAGGTAATATAATCAAGATAAATGAATTCTCACCATAGTAACGATGATGGAAGAGTGTTGCAAGCTAGCCATCAAGGCCAAGGAAAAGATAAAAAGGAGACAAAAGAAGAAAGGTAGAGGTAGAGGGAATAATTTTAGAGGAAGAGGACAATTTGGAGGAAGAGAAAATTCAAAAAGGAAGGAAGGAGAGACAAGAAACAATTGTGAAAAAAGTGGTGAATCAAGAGGAAATTTGAGGGGTAGGAGACCAAATTTAAGATGTAGATTTGGTGGACAAGGGAGAGGGTCAAATACCTTCTCAAATAGATGCTATTAATGTAACCACTTTTCTCACAAGCATGTGAGTTCCTAGATAATAATCCCTCAACCTCACATGGAGGTGAGAGGAGAAAACAATTGGTACATCAAGAATACAATGAAAGTGTCAATTCCCCATCTCAAAATGCTGCTCTAAAGATAGGTGAATCTCTGATGGTTAGAAGAACATTAATCAAAGTGACTACAACAAGGGATGCTCCACAAAGGAAATCAGTATTCAAAAACACTTACAAATCTCAAGGCAAGTTATGTAAGTTCATTATTAATTATGGTTCTACCAATAATTTGGTTTCCTTAGAGATGGTAGAAAAGATGACTATGAAGAGAGTCCCACACCCTACACCCTACAAGGTTTACTAGTTGAATAAAGTCCAACAAGTCCTGGTTAATGAGAAAACAGAGGAAGAATACAATATTGGAGAGTATAGAGACAAAATCTTGTGTGACATCCTTCCAATGGATGTGTGTCATATTATCTTAGGGAGACTATGGAGGTATAATAGGAGGGATAACCATGATGGGAAAAAGAGAATATATGATAGATAAGGATGGGACTTAATTCATACTCACACCATTACAAGATGAAGGCATAGATAAGAAAATTGAGTCTAGTATAATTTTGGTTGGGGAGAAAGAGTTTGTGAAAACCTTGAAAGAAGGAGGACATGGATATGTCATTAAAGTCAGACCAAAATTAGTCATGAAAACAACTAAGGGAGATGAGATATCTAGTGAGATTCAAGTTATGTTGAACAAGTACAAAGACATTGCAGTAGATTATCTCCCTTACTATTTTCCTCCTATGAGATATGTGTGACATCAAATAGACGTTATAAGTAGTGCAATCCTACGTAAAAAAGCTTCATACAAGATGACTCCTAAGTAGAATGAAGAGATAAGAAGAAAGATCCAATAGCTACTAGATAAATGCCCAATGATAGCGAGTTTAGGCCCATGTATCATTCCCATCATTGTGACACCTAAGAAGGGAGGAGAGTGGAGAATGTGCATCAATTCAAGGATAATTAACAAAATCAAAATAAGATATTGATTCCCTATACCAAGAATGGAGGACTTGATGTATTTCCTTGGAGGGGAATGCTACTTTTCAGAGATAAACCTAAAAAGTGGGTACAATCAAATTAGGATCAGAGAGGGAGAGGAGTAGAAGACTTATTTTAAGATAAATTAAGGATTATATAAATGTATTTCTATGCTATTTAGGCTCTCAAATCCACCAAGTACCTTTATGAGGTTAGGTAATGAGGTCTTTAAGCCCTTCATAGGTAAGTTTTTGGTTGTCTACTTGGATGACATACTTGCAGCATTTGGACTTGGTCTTGAAGAAATTGAATGAAGAAAATTTGATGATAAACCTCAAGAAGTGTGAATTCATGATGGAGGAACTAGTGTACAATGGGTTTCTGATTCCTAAGGGATATTTAAAGATGAACCCTAGAAAAGTAGAGACAATCATTAGTTAGCCTAGTAAAAAATCATTAGGGGAGGTAATATGTTTTCATGGACTAGCTAGTTTTTATAGGAAATTTATAAATAATTTCAGTCATCCACTCTCAAATTATTGATCTACTATCAAAGGGAATAAGAGGAAAATATTTATTCTAATTAATGAGGCAGAGAAAAGCTCCCAATATCTAAAGAAAAGAGTGGCACAATAACCCCTTTTGTCCCTACCCAATTTTATTGAAAAATTTAATGAATGAAAGAAGAGATACTCATTTTATTAATTGGAGATGTATGTTATGACCCAAGAATTCAAGAAATGGATACATTATCTCCTTCCTAAATAATTTATTATTTTCATTGACAATGATGCTTTGTAATTTATTAACAACCAAGATAGGCTCAATTATAGGAACATGAAGTGGGTAGAGTATATACAAATCCTTACCTTCACAATAAAACACCAGAAAGGGAAAGCCAACAAGGTGACAAATGTACTAAGTAGGAGGATGTTGTTTGCTTAAAAAATTCAACTAAAAAAGTGTATGTATTTATGCCTTAAAAGATATGTATACTGAACATGATCACTTTAAGGACATCTATGATGTTTGTGATCAATTGCGTGTTGCTTTTCATGAGGAATATTTTGATTTTATGTTGCAAGATGGATTATTATTTAAAGGGGACTAGTTATGCATCCCAAGTGCTCAATAAGGAAAAATATAATTAAGGAGAAGTATTGTGGTAGTTTAGGTGGTCATTTTGGTGTGGAAAAAACCTTGGAGCAGGTAAGAAGGTATTACTATTGGCCCAAAATGCAAAGTGACATCAGAAAGTTTGTTGAAATGTGTGTAGTTTGTCAAAAAGCCAAGGGTTCAAGTATAGATACAGGTCTTTACCAGCCCTTAATAGTCCCAAATAGACCACATGAATCCATAAGACTGGATTTTGTGTTGGGCTTACCCAAAACTCAGAGATGTCATGATAGTGTGTTTGTAGTTGCTGAATGGTTTAGTAAAATACAACATTTAATACCATGTAGAAGTACCAATGATGTGTCACATATTGCAGGATTATTTTTCAAAGAATTGGTTAGGATTCATGGGCTACCCTTAACTATTATTTCAGATGGGGACTCCAAGTTTGTAGGTCATTTTTGGAGGACCCTTTAGAGGAAGTTGGGTACAAAATTTATGAGAAGACTAAAGTAGTGAATAGATCACTTGGAAATATACTTAGATGTCTCACAAAATACCATGCACAACAATGGGACTTGGTTCATCCATAGGATAAATATGCATATAATGATTTCATCAAAAGAAGCGTTAGGAAATAGATTGTTTGAGGTAATTTATGACATAAACCTAGAGTATTATTTGAGCTCATGGATTTGAGTGTTATGGAGAGGAGTGTAGAAGGAGAAGAGTTGAAAGTGACAATGAAGGAAATACATGAGAAGGTGAGAGATAATCTCAAGAAGAGTAGTGAGAAGTATAAGAAACATGTAGATTTGAAAATAATATTGTAGCTTTTTACAACCAACATTCATAATTTTTTTGGAACAAAGTGCGATGAGAAACAAGGAGCAGAGATCCAGGAAGAGGAGTGGGGGCAAAGTTAAAACTATGAAAGTTTTGAGGAGGGATATTTTGATGCTGACGACAAGGATGGAGAGGGGATTTTATTTTCCTAGTCTATGTGCTCGCTCGTGGTGACATTCCAGCCATGGTTTTTTCTTTCAATATTTTTTCCTAGGGCTTCCTGCATTCCTATGGTGGATTTTTTTTAGATTGTGGTGGCTAAAGACAATGTTTGTGTTCATTATTTCATGGGGAGGATGTAGACCCCTGTCCCCTTATGGCACTTAGGTTTTTGGTCTTCTATTTTGACTGGTGGTGGTTTTGGGGATTTCTTTAGTAGAGTAAGCTCCATGGTGTGGCTTTGGGATTTTTTTGCCCGTCATTATTTTTTGCACCATTTTTTTGGCTTAGCCCTCGATTGTTAGTGGGATTTTGACCTTTTGGCAAGGCATTTGTGCTATTTTTTTAATCATATTTTATGGCCTCTATTTGGTTCTATTGTGCAATTTTTCCATTTGGGCGGGCTTTGGAGAAGGAGTAGGGTAAGATGATTTGGAATTGTGCATTCTTTGGAAGTTTATGAGAAGGGGGGATATATCCTATGCCTCATAGCCTTGTCTATTGTGGGTTCTTCGACACCTGTATTTTGGAGGGTTCCCTTCTATTTTTTGAGCTATTCCATTTTTTTTTATCAATGACTTGGAGGGGTTTAGTTGTTTCTTTGCTATGAATTTTTGTTGGAATATATTTTACTTTTATGGGTAAGCTTCTCTGTGCTTCTAGGTAAAATTTTAGCTTCTATGGAAGGGGGTTTCTACTTATGTTTGGGACATGTATTTGGTTTCATATTTTTGGAGCAATTGTGTGTTAGGTTCTTTTGATTTGGGTGTAGAGGACATTGGGGGGTTTTGTTCACGGTTGCTTGGGGACTATTTTCTTATACAATAGAGGCCTTTGGTGCCCTTTTTTTTCAATCCTATTGGAATATTATTATGCCTATCTTATTACATTAGTTGCAGTGTGGCTTTCTTGTGTTAGGAATAATAGTCCATAAGACAACTGAGAGGGGGGGGTAAATCAGTTGTAATATAGATTATTAAACTTTAAACTTTATAAACCAAATCTGCAAATGTAAATGATAACATAGTAAATGCCAACACCATAAAATGATATTTGTTGTTGAGGAAACCCTGTTAAAGGTAAAAACCCAGTGGGAATTAGCACCCACAAATAATGTACTGAGAGTATAGTATCCATGTTAAAAGATTTAGCCCTATTAAGAGCTTGTTACAACATTATAGTACATAGTCCCTGTTAGGAGATGTACCCTGTTAGGAGTCAAGAGAATTAGTAGGCTCACTACCTAGGCACATTTCCTAAAGAAGGTTATAGCCACCCTCAAGGGTTCACAATCCAAACAAGTGTATAGAAAATACACAATCTAGTGAACCGTCTGATAGCAACTATCTTTGCTTGATCAGTTCCAATGAAGTATTCTTCTCATAGACTCTCCTCTACATCCAACATTCAAACAAGCCTCAGAGATTTCACTTATTTTTCTTTTCAATCTCTATCACATATTTTCAAAAGAAAATATCACTCATATATAACCTCTTACAATAATTCATTAGGTTGGCCAATTAAGCTTTCCTAATATACAAATAATCAATCATGTTGGCCAATTAAGGCTTTCCAATATACAAATATTTATATAAACCCTTCCTAAGATACACATGGTACCTATAAAAAGTAAACATCAAATACAATCCATCACTTATACTTCCAGATCCACAATCTACGCTCACAATTCATTTTACACACTACATGTCTGAAGTCGGCCACCAAATAGGTCTTCTTCAGAATACATGCCACAGCTGACATCACCAGTCATCAAACAATAATCAAACTCAAACCATTATTCCAATATATGTCAGGTGTCCACCAGTAATCTTGCTTCATCTGAAATATCTTTGCATATACCTGAAACACAAAGATCTGCTCTGTTTAGTATCACAGTTACAGTCCAGAAACCAATCTTCACCAAATCAACTGTAATATCTGTAATATGCAACATAAAGCCAAGCGACCTTAGGAATAAGGTCAAAACATATTCTTCTACATATATACAACTTTGATCATTCTGAATCATCTGTACAGTGTCCGTACACTTCTGCCAATCAAGTAACCAGTTTGTCCTCTCCATAGAAATATATATTGACATCAGTGATAAAACATGAATATCAATAGTATGATTAGTACCCAAAACTGATATCATCCAACAATCTCCCCCTTTGGCATTGATGGCAACATATAGGAAAATCCATATGCATCAACCCAAAAACACTCTCTCTCAATACAATCTTCTCAATATCCTCAACACAAATATCTCAAAATAGTATAGATTTTCACATAGATTCCTTCCCCCTTTGGAAACAATGGAAAAGGGTGTCACAACTCATTGTGGTCTTTTGTAAGGTGTAGTTTTTTCAAATCTTCATGTCCATCAACCAGGTGCAAGATCACCCAAATTTACTCCATAGTATTCTCCTGTGATCACTCCCCCGGAGGAGTAGATCCATAAATCAAGTCCAGAGAATGATATAGCTCTGAGAACCACTAGACTGATGCATATCTACATCAATTAATTAACAATGGGAGGGTCCATCACCCCAAGCATTCTTTTGAGATATTTGGTCCTTTGTGCTAATGTACTCCAGTTTAATTTGTTTATCTACTACCTTCTCCCTCAAGAAATGATACTTAATAGAAATATGTTTAATCTTTGAATGCATTACAGGATTCTTTGAAATATTCACTGTGCTAGCTTTATCACAATGGATAACCACTAGTTCTTCAAAAAATATTCCAATGTCCTTTAGCATTTGTTTCATCCAAACAACTTGTGTACAGTTTATTGCAGCAACAACATACTCTGACTCGGCAATAGATTGAGCAATACATTTTTTCTTCTTGCTCAACCAAGAAACTAATCTTTTGCCAAGGAAAAATGCACCACCATTTGTACTCTTTCTATCATCCACATTACCCGCCCAATCAGCATTAGTATAAGCCTGCAAAGTAAAATATTCTAATTTTTCATACCATAATCCATATTCTATTGTTCCTTTTAAATATCTAAAAATTATTTTTACAAAATCAAAATGTGTCTCTTTAGCATTTGCCTGATATCTAGCCACAATCAACTGCATTGGTAATATCTAGTCTAGTGTGATTTAGATATTGTAGACCTCTAATCATCAATTTTCACTTTGTCTGAACAACACTTTGAGTCTCATCACTATTAGTCAGTTTGTGTACAGTCACCATAGGTGTCCCAATAGGTTTACAATATTCTATTCCTAAGTTTTTCAACATTTCCTTAAGAGACTTGGTCTGAGATATAAAAATGCCATTCTTACTCTGATTAATTTGCAAACCAATAAAAAATTTCATCTCACCAATCATTGACATCTCAAATTCATTTTCCATTTCTTTATAAAACTTCTTACTCATCTTATCATTACCTCCAAAAATGATATCATCAACAATTAAGATTTCATCTTCATCAGTTCTCAAATATAAATTACTATCTACATTACCTTTTCAAAAACCAAGATGAAGTAGATATTTGTCTAGTCTTGCATACCATGCTCTTGTTCCTGTTTCAGTCAATACAGTGTCTTCTTCAGTCTGAAAACCATGTTTTCATCATATTTCAAATGAAAACCATCAGGTTTCTCAATGTAAACTTCTTCTTCTAGATCAACATTCAAGAATGATGGCTTCACATCCATCTGATAAACCTTAAAGTCTTTATGTGTGGCATAAGCAAGAAATAATCTCACAGCTTCCAATCTAGAAATAGGAGAAAATGTTTCTTCATAGTTTATGCCTTCTTGTTGTGAATAGCCTTTACATACTAGTCTAGCCTTGTTTCTTACAATTGTTCCTTCCTCATCCATCTTATTTTTGAAAACCCATTTAGTGCCAATCACATTTTTGTTCTTAGGTCTTGGAAGCAATTCCCAAGTATTATTTTTCTTTATCTGTTCAAGTTCTTCTTCCATGCTTTAGTCCAGGATTCATCTCTACATGCTTCATCAATATTCTTTGGTTCAACTTGAGAAATCAAACAGATTTCATCTCTAGCTCTAGATCTAGTCATTATACCATTACTTTTCATCACCAATAATTTTATCTTTAGGATGGTTCTTCTTAACATACCTTGGCGTCTTCAGTGTCTCAGTAGCTTCAGTCTATTCATCTTCAATCTCATTTTCAATCATCAAAGGTTATTCAAGTTTAATAGTAGCCTCTTTCATTTCTATAATCTGACCACAATCATATATCCTTTCCTGAATCTGAAAATTTTCATCTATCCTCACATTGGCGCTTTCAATCAGATTTCTCAATCTTAGATTAAAACATTTATTTGCTTTAATTTTAGTGGAATAACCAAGAAAAATTCCTTCATCACTTCTAGCATCAAAATTTCCTATCTTATCATCTCTCTTGATATAACATTTACTTCCAAATATTCTGAAATATTTTATAGTAGGTGTATGATCAAACCATAATTCATAAGGATTCTTACTTGTACCTTCTATGATTTGAATTTTTGTTTAACGTGTACACAACAGTGCCAACTACTTCTCTCCAGTGAACATGTGACACATTTCCTTCTAGCAACATAGTTCTTGCAACATCCAATATACTTATGTTTCTTCGCTCTTCTATCCCACTCTATTGTGGATTTCTAGGAGCTGATGTCTTTCTGTATATTCCATGCTCTTCTTAGTATGAATTGAATAAGTTTGATGTAAACTCTCTACCTCTTTTTGATCTCAAACATTTTATCTTCAAACCAGATTCATTCTTAAATTTTTCTTTAAATAAATTGAATTTTTCAAATGCTGCAGAGTTTTCTCTCAAGTATGTAACCCACACCCTTCTATAAAATTCATAAAAAAATAGTATAAAGTACCTTTCACCATAGTATGATCTTGTTCTTGTAGGACCACGGAGATCTGTATGCACCAGATCCAACTTCCCTTTTGCTGAATAAGATTTTCTTTTAAAAGTACTTCTAGTTTGCTTCCCCATAACACACTCTCTACATATAGTTTTAGATGGCTTGACAATTTTAGGTAGATCTCTTACTACTTTTGTCATACTCACCTTCACAATGTTATCAAATTTAACATGAAAAAATCTTCTGCACCATAACCAATTGTCATCAACCTTCACAATAAAACAAGAAGCTTAAGATGTGTTCAATTCAAATACATTACCTCTAGATTTAGTACTAGATGCAATAAAGTCTCCTAATTTACTTCTAATAGAGCATTTCCCATCAATGAATTTTAATTGATAACCCTTGTCTACTAACTGTCCAACACTCAATAGATTATGCTTATCTCTATCAACAAGTAATACATTGTCAGTGTTAGTCTTTCCATCCAAAGAAATAGATCCAACTCCAATAATAAGCTTAGGAGTATTGTCACCAAATCTGAAAACACCACCATCATGTCTTTTCAAACTCACAAACTTGTTTTCATCTCTAGTCATATGATGTGAACAACCATTGTCTATAACCCATTCAGATTTCTTTTCAACATGGGATACTAAGGATTTTTCTTCATGCATAGGTTCATCATCCTTAATAGCAATAAATCTGATTTCATCATAGTCACCATCATCATCATCATTAGATATAACCTCACTAGCATAATAACATTCCTTTTCTTTTGAATACTTAGACTTGAAAAACTTAGGTTTATGCTTTGGAACTCTTGTAAGACATCTAGATGCAAAATGACCAATCTTGTTACATGAAAAATATTTCAAAGGTAATTTTCCTTCAAATTTTCCCTTACCTCTCTTTTCTCTTCTAACAATCAGTGCCACAACTTCATCTAGCTTTCTTTCTTCTTCCTGTATCTATTCCCATTCATCAACATGGGCTCCAAGTTCTTCCCTTAAGTCATTATTGTTGGTGCTTGAATTTCCTGATAAGGTCTTTTTGTCCTTGTACACAGTTGCCTTGAATGCTGACTCAACTTTAGGTAAAGTGTCTCCCAATTCTGTGGTCTCAAATGTAGTTAACTTTCCAATCAACATATCTTTGGTGAAGTTTGGTGTCAAAGGTATAATCTCCTTTATAGCTTGTACCTTGGTTCTATATGCAGGTGTCAAAGATCTGAGTATCTTCGTAATCACTTCTTCCTCACTGTAAGTACCTCCAGAGTTTCTAATACCAGTAACCACTTCAATAATTCTCTATCCATATGCCCTAATGTTCTCATCTTCTCTCATATTCAATGATTCCATCTTTGTCTTCTAGTTTTGTAGCTTTTCCTTCTTTGTAAACTTGTCTCCTTCATATAGTTCTTCTAATCTTGTCCAAATCTCATTTGTAGAATCCAAGTCTTTTACTTTAGTGAATTCTTCTTCTGAAAGTGCACTGATCAAAGATTCCCTCACAACCATATTACACGAAAATAAATTCTTTTGATCTTCAGTAGCCTTCTCTAATTCATCATCAGTCAGTATATTTTCATTCTTCTTCATGATCATCCAGTAGTCAATTCCCAGACATAGAAAATGTGGTCTCATCTTGTTCTTCCAACTGTCAAAGTTTTTGGGATCAAACTTTGGACTATCCTTCCTATAGTAAGTCATCGTCAAGATCACCTCAAGCTGTTAAAATTTATCTCTAAGGACCACAAGCTCTGATACCAATTGTTAGGAATAATAGTCCGTAAGACAACTGACACGGGGGGGTGAATCAGTTGTAATATAGATTATTAAAATTTAAACTTTATAAACTAAATCTACAAATGTAAATGGTAACACAATAAATGAAAACATAATAACACAATTTTTTTTTCATGAAAACCCTATTAAAGGTAAAACCCCAGTGGGAATTAGCACCCACAAATAATGTACAGAGAGTATAGTATCCCTATTAAAAGATTTAGACCTGTTAGGAGCTTGTTACAACATTAAAATACATAGTCCCTATTAGGAGACATACCCTATAAGGAGTCAAGAGAAATAGTAGGCTCAATGCCCAAGCACACTGCCTGAAGAAGGTTAAATAAACCCTCAAGGATTCACAATCCAAACAAGTGTATAACAAATACATAATCCAGTAAATTGTCTAATAGCAGCTGTCTTTGCTTGATCAGTTCTAACGAAGTACTCTTCTCATAAACTCTTCCCTACATCCAGCAGTCAAACAAGCTTCACATCTTTGACTTCTTTTTCTTTTCAATCTCTGTCACATATTTTCAAAAGAAAAGGTCACTCATATATACCCTCTTACAATAATTCATTAGGTTGGCCAATTAATCTTTCCTAATATAAAAATAATCAATCAGGTCGGCCAATTAAGGCTTTCCAATATACAAATAATTATATAACCCCTTGCTAAGATACACATAGTACCTATAACAAGTAAACATCAAATATAATCCATCACTTATAGTTCTAGATCTGCAATCCACGCTCACAATTCATTTTACATGCTACATGTCTGAAGTCGGCCACCAAATAGGTCTTCTTCATAATACATGCCAAAGCTGACATCACTAATCATCAAACAACAATTGAACTCAAACCATTATTCCAATATATGTTGGTTGTCCACCAGTAAGCTCGCTTCATCTGAAATATCTTTTCTAGAAAGATATACCCAAAATACAAAGACCTTCTCTGTTCAGTATCACAGTTACAGTCCAGAAACCTGTCTTCACCAAATCAATTGTAACATCCACAATATGCAAAATAAACCCAAACAACCTTAGGAATAAGATCAACACACATTCTTCTTCATATATCCAACTTCGATCATTCTGAATCATCCGTACAGTGTCCATACACTTCTGTCATTCAAGTAAAGAGTCTGTCTTCTCCACATAAATATATGTTGACATCAATGAAAAAACATTAATATCAACAATATGATCATTACCCAAAACTGATAGCATCCAAAATCTTGGAGAAGAATTTATTGGTAAATGTTCCTTTCTTTGGAGTCCTTGAAATGTGGATCATTTTTTTTTGGATTTGTGGGGACTTCTTTAGGAATTCTCTTCTCCACCTTTGTCTTGGTGGCTTCATGTGATAATAGTATTGGGTAGACTCCTTTGTTTTGGCTAGTGGTCCCTCTCTTTAGGTGGTTAGTGGTGGCTTCTTGGTGGGTGTTTCTCCATCCTTCTTCTATTGTGGCTACTAATGTACTTTTTACACAGCTATGTGCTAGGGATATTAAGCTAGTTATATGGAGTTTTGGGCCCTACCCTTTAAATTTTTTTTGTGGACTATGAGGAGGGATGTTGGGAAGGGTTTGAATTCCTTATCTTCTTTCTATAATGTACTAATATTGAAAGAGTTCCACAAGTCTTCTATAGAGGTGAGGATTGTGATTTCTTCTTGTCTTCAATCCTTTTCTTTGCTACCAAATTCTATTGAGGTGAATTCCTCTTCTATTTAAGGGGAGAGGGGTCATTTAGGAGAAGAGGAGTACTATTTTAAGAATACACTTATGCCTCTATTCATTTTTATGAACAGAGCATTGGTGACATGGTCTCTAGTTCTCCTATTGGTGGCTCACTTACCTACAAATCCTATTGAGGTGGGATCCTTTCATATGGAGGTGGAGGGGATTATTGTTACCTTGTGGGCCTACTGATGGGTGACTTTTTTTTCCACTATAGAGTGGTTTTGGAATCAGTTTCAAAACCCATTTGGTTGGTTTGGGGAGCCTTTCTTAACTCCAAGGATCTCTTCTTGAGGGATATTTTCTTTGGTTTTGAGATCCATTTTTTGAATGGTTTTTATGTCCAACATGTTGCAAACTCATTTTTTCCTCTCTCTTTTTCTATGAACTAGCTAGTTCATAGTTGTTTATATTGTAAAAGGTTCCTGAGCGCCTTTCAAATCTTGGCTATTTTTTTGAGGCATGGACCTCTTTCCTTGACTAAGAGGGAATATTCAATGGTTTGAGACTCTTTTGAAACCCCTCTTTGTTTTAGATCTAATCTTTAGCAAGGTTGAGACTTGTGTCTCTCCATTTTTTAGCTCCAGTCAAAAGATTTCTCTTCACTAGGGGTTTGTTCCTTACTCTTTTTTAGTCATCTCATTTCTTTTGAGTTCTTCCCTCTTATTATTCCTTGTAGCATGAATTTATGGGTTTTGGGTTGGTCCTCCCCTTCTCTTGTGTCTATTTTATTTTATGGGTTCAAGCTCTTTTTTGCTTGACTTTAATCATAACATAAAAATTTGAAAAGAAGAGATGTTCAATTTAACGTAGGAGATCTAGTTTTAGCACATTTTAAGAAGGAAAGGATATCCAAGGGAAATAAAAAATGTTTCAAATGAAGAATATTGGCCCATGTAGGGTGGTCCACAAGTTTGTACCAAATTCTTATGAGATAGATCTCCGTCCTTGAGTGGTTATTTCACTAATTTTGAATGTTTCTTTGTATCCTTTTAAAGGATCTATGATTGAAGGTGAAGATGCAGGAACATTTAGAGATCTAGATGAAGAATGGGTCAAGGATTTACCCCCAAGTGAACCATTAAATCTTGAATGCATATTGGATACCAAAGAAGCCAAGAGAATAATGCACAAGGTGTACAATGAGTACCTAGTGAAGTGGAAAGGAATTTGTATGGATAATGCCACATGAATGATTGAGGAGAAAATTAAGAAGAATGGAACCATAGTACAAGAGCTGATCGTAAGAGGGTCTTGAGATTCTTGTTCTCCCTGGGAGTAGGGTTTAGGAGCACCTAGCACATTCATGCCTCCATGAGACCATATTGGAATATTTTCTTTTTCATTTTAATTTAGTCATGTAATAAGCTATTTTAGACCACTGTACATTTCGTTGTGTCAAGGGGGAGTCTTATGAATTCATTTTTGAGTCATATGGAAAATATTTTAAAAGTTGTTATAAGTTGTCAAAATATTGCCATGCAATTTTTGAAACTTTTTTCATGTAAGTGAAAAAGGCACCGTTGGAATTCAAATGTTAGTTGTAACCATTGGGGAAATGGTAAAAATTCTTGAGGAATTTTATTCCAAGGTTATTTGGATGTAATGTTTAGAAATTGTAATTAAAATTACTATTTTCTTGTTTTATAAATGCCTTTTTTGCTATTCTAGCCAATTGTTGAGATTTGTACAGAAGATTCATGATCTGAAGAAAAGTGTGGTAGGTGGAGAATTTAATCACGTGTAATTTTTTATTTTAAAAAAAAATTTATTTTCATCAATTTTTGAGCATTTTACAGTCAATTTAGTGAAACTTGTTCTGAAACCCTAGGTGTGAGGGTTTGATTGAAGAAATAATGTTCAGAGTGTCATTCTACAGTTGGAAAATATATAAATACATTCCACAGTTGGAAAATATATAAATAATTAGAATGGAGGTGTTTCGGGTTTATTTTATGTTTCTCAAGTTTACAAGGGCAGGGAATTGTGAGGATGAAGAAGAGATGGTGGCAAGGTATCTCAATGGTTTGAGGTACAATATTCAAGACAAATTAAGTCTCACCACACCAATGATGGTGGAAGAGTACTGCAAGCTAGTAATCAACACTTATGAAAAGATAAAAAAGGAGACAAAATAATCAAGGTAGATATAGAGGGAAGAATCTTAGAGGAAGGGGAATATTTTGAGGAAGAGAATAGTCACAAAGGAAGAAAGGAGAGACAAGAAACCATAGTGAAAATATTGGTGAATCAACAGGAAATTTCAGAGCTAGGAGACCAAATTAAAGAGGTTTCTATATGGTGGGAAAGAGAGAGGGACAAATACCTTCTGAGGTAGATGCTATCAAAGTAATTAATTTGGTCATCAAGCATGGAAGTGCCCAAATGAGAAGCCCTAAAATTCACATCAAGGTGAGAGGAGAACACAATTGGTGCATGAATAAGATAATTAAAGTGTCAATTCCCTATCTAAACATGTTTCTCTAGATATAGGTGAATCTATGATGGTTAGAATAACTTTAATCAAAGTGAATACGAAAAGGGAGCCTCCACAAAGGAAATCCTTATTTAGAACCACTTGAAAATCTCAAGGCAAGGTATATAAGGTCATTATTTATTCTGGTTCTACTGATAATTTGGTTTCCTTAGAGATGGTAGAAAAGATGAATATGAAGAGAGTTTCACACCCTACAACCTACAAGGTTTCCTAGTTGAATAAAGGCCAACAAGCCTTGCTTAATGTGAAAACCTAGGTATAACTCAATATTGGAGAGTATAGAGACAAAATCTTTTGTTACATCCATGAAATTAATGTGTTTCATCTTCTCTTAGGGACACTATGGTAGTATGATAGGAGGGATAACCATGATGGGAAAAAGAAAACATATGATAGATAAGGATGGGCCTTCATTCACACTCACATCATTGCAAGATGAAGGCATATATAAGAATATTGACTCTAGTGTAATGTTGGTTGGGAAGAAAGAGTTTTTGAAAAACTTGAAAGAAGGACAACATGGATATGCCATTAAAGTCAGAACAAAATTAGTCATGACAACAACTAAGGGTGATGATATACCTAGTGAGCTTCAAGTTATGTTGAACAAGTACAAAGGCATTACAGTAGATTATCTCCCTTACTCTTTTCCTCCTACAAGAATTGTGAGTCATCACATAGACCTTATAAGTAATGTAACCCTACCCAACAAAGCTGCATACAAGATAACTCCTAATTAGAATGAAGAGATTAGAAGAAAGATCCAAGAGCTACTAGATAAATGCCTAATAATATAGATTTTTATCCCATGTAATGTTCCCACCATTTTGGCACCTAAAAAGGGAGGAGAGTGGAGAATGTGCATCGATTGAAGGATAATTAACAAAATCACAATAAGATATTGATTCCCTATACCAAGAATGGAGGACTTGATGTATTTTCTTGGAGGAGCATGCTACTTTTCAAAGATTAACCTCAAAAGTGGCTACCATCAAGTTAAGATCAGAGAGGGAGATGAGTAGAAGACTTCCTTAAAGAGAAATGAAGGAATATATAAATGGATTGTTATGATATTTTGGCTCTCAATGCACCAAGTACCTTTATAAGGTTAATAAATGAGGCCTTTAAGCCCTTCATAGGTAAGTTTGTGGTTGTCTACTTGAATGAAATACTTGTTTTCAGTTAGACTAAAGAGGAACACTTGCAACATTAGAAATTGGTCTTGAAGAAATTGAGTGAAGAAAAGTTTATGATAAACATCAAGAAGTGTGAACTCATGATGGAGAAACTAGTGTACCTTGGGTTTGTGATATCTAAGGGATGTTTGAATTTGGGCCCTAGTGAAGTAGAGGCAATTCTCAATTAGCCTACTCTAAAATCAGTAGGGGGGTAAGAATTTTTCATGGACTAGATAGTTTTTATAGGAAATTTATAAAGAATTTTAGTCATATCCGCTCTCCAATTATTGATACTATCAAAGGGGATAAGAGGAAAAGGTTTATTTGGATTAATGAGGTAGAGAAAAGCTTCCAATATCTAAAGAAAAGAGTGGTATAGTAACTCATTTTGGCCCTACCCGATTTCAATAAGGTGTTCACAATTGAGTGTGATGCAAGTGGGTATGCCATTGGGGTAGTTTTGAGCCAAGAGTGTAGACTTTTAGTATTTTTCAATGAAAAAATTAATGAATCAAAGAAGAGATACTCTTCTTATGATTTGGAGAGTTATGCTATGGTCTAAGCGTTGAAGAAATGAAGACATTACCTCCTTCCTAAATAATTGATTATTTTCACTGACAGTCATGCTTTGTAATTTCTTAACAGTCAAGATAAGCTCAATCATAGGCACATGAAGTGGGTGGAGTATATACAAAACTTCACCTTCACAATAAAACTTAAAAAAGGGAAAGCCAACAAGGTGGTAGATGTACTAATAAGGAGGATGTTATTGGCTATGGAAATTCAATTCCAAAGTGTAGGTATTCATGCCTTGAAAGGTATGTATACAAAATATGATGACGTTAAAGACATCTATGATGTTTGTAGTCAATTTCATGTTGCTTTTTATAAGGAGTATTCTAATTTTCTATTGAAAGATGGATTATTGTTTAAAGGGGCTCAGTTATGCAACCCTAAGTTCTCAATGAGGAAAATCTAATTAAGGAGAAGCATTGTGGCAGTTTAGGTGGTCATTTTAGTTTGGAAAAAATCATAGAGGAGGTAAGAAGGTATTACTATTGGCCAAAAATTCAAAGTGACATTAGAAAATTTGTTGAAAGGTGTGTAGTTTTTTAAAAAGCTAATGGTTCAAGTAAAAATGTAGGTCATTACCAGGACTTACTAGTCCCAAATAGACCAATGGAGTCCATAAGCATGGATTTTATATTGGGTTTACCTAGAAATTAGAGAGGTCATGATAGTGTGTTTTTAGTTGTTGACCAATTTACTAAAATGACACATTTCATACTGTTGAGCATTGTTTTTACATGCGTCAACAACTAAGATCTCAAGATTCGATTTCTTCTCTTGAAAGAACAATGAAGTTATTCCCAAGGTTCTCTAGGGTCAGGTCACAAACTGCTTGGTTACTCAGTTGAAGATAAATGTGAATGTTCAAAAGGAGGCTTTTGGTGGTACTTTCAAGACATCAAACTGTAAACAAATTTAGTACTTTTTTTGGTATTTTTTGATTTATCAAAGATTTGTGTTTTAATTAAAGATGTGATTTTGTATTTTCTAAAGATGATTACTTTTAGAATTATGATAGAATTTAAATGAGAAAGGTAACAAGAAATGAAATGAACTTTCTCAAAAATGAAATCCTAATGGACATAAACCATTTTCAATCTTACCTTATGAATTGAATGATGGAGAGATTTTGGAACAAACCCACGAAGTATAAATTAGACGATGTCACAATTCTATACTCGGTGGGTGCGATCGTTTGGAGAGAAAACGTATTCACTCATGAAAGATTTTCAAAAAATATCAAATTATGAAGCCACCAAGACATGCACAGACATGAGATGGATTTATCATAAAGCCCAATAGATGATCTCTTCCATGCATTCATCACAACAAGGTAGATAGATAACAACAAACTGCAACTAAAGAAACACAAATTTGAAACACTATAAACAATTGGCTCTTTGAAAATAATGAACAAGCATGCACAAATTCATCACTTTCACATAGATAGAATAAATTTCACACCATGAATGAAGAACCAAATTGTAGATTTTATTGCATTAGGAATCCAACCCTATTACATTGCTTTTGATTACAATATATAGAGTTCTGATCTACAAACTCAGAATGTTGAAATTAGGGTATCAGAGAGTCTAAATTAATGAACATAAGTTAAAAATAAGACTTTTCTAAAAGGAAACTACTCCTAACTGATACTAAACAACTTGCATGGAATATAAATCCATTTACAATTATTTTTTCCATGCAAGAAGGATCAACCTCGTCAAGAAAAGAGAGAGAAAGAAGATGGGGTTTCTCTGCATGAAACTGAAGTATTCTTCTTGATCTTGGAGTTCTTCCTTGGATTATTCATTTGAGTTTCTCTCTATGGTGGGAACTGATAGAGGACCCTTAGTCCTTCAAAAAGGAACTCCAACTGGGAACCCATCTGATCTAGAGTTCAAACTCCATGCAAAAAGGTGATCTCACTGGAAACACCCATATTTTTGGACCCCTACCTCTCCTCCAAAGTTTTTAGTGCCCAAAAATACTAAGTGTCGATACCAAATTCTAGAGGCCTAATATTTTTGGCCCTTTTGGAGGCTGAAAGGCCAAAATATCTAGAGGTCCGAAAGGCCAAAGTGTTGGGGAGGCCAAATGTTTTGGCCCTTTTGGAGGCCAAAAGGACAAACTTTAGCCTTTGTAGAAAAATTGCCAAGTGTGGAAAAATGTCTTCTTAAAAAATGACGGAAGGATCTGGGGAGTTAGTTTGGGAAGACTCCTGGATGTGCAGCCTAGAGCCTTTGTATTGTCTCTTGAACTTCTTTGTAATTTATCTCTTTCCTCTTTACCTTGTTGAACCTTAATTCTTGCTTCTCTCTAAATATGGTCAATTCAGAAGAAAAGAACTTAATCTCCTCATGTTCTGACATCACTTGCATGTCTTCCCTAGAGTAGAAAAACTATTGTAAGGCCTCTTTGGTGCTGAAAGGTGCCAAGTTATCTCTAAATTGTTGAACCACCTCTTTTTATGGACACATGATATGTTTATCTTGGTCCTAGTATAAGTCAAGGCCAATCCTCGTGAAGAAACCATCTATCTCTTTTACCCATTCCATCACCTCCTCCTATTTTTTCTACTATGTATGACAAACATTCTTCATAGAACTTAATTATCTTGGCTATGCGCTTGATCCACGTTCTAAAGTTGTCTAATTCTTCACCCTCATATATCTTCACTAAAATTTGGAAGCGTTGCTTCTTGATTATCTTTAGGTCCTGGAGGGCGGCTTGCCATTTGGTTATTTTGGAATCTAAGCCACCCTCATTCTCCATCAGGTCTATTAACTTTTTATCTTCAATTAAGATGACTCTATAAGGCTTGAACATAAGTTTGATGACCTCTTCTCTGTATTATTTAAAGTCATTTTTCTAGTACGCACTTTCTTGGATGAAGGAAGGGGTCAAACCTGTTTGTAAGTCTGGGGTGACCTTCTTCTCCAATACAGCCTATAATGAGACCTCTGGGAAACTTGGATCAATGGGACCCACAATTTTATGAATGAGCTTCTTCAAAGCTTCATTATCCTCTGTTAGGGACTTTATGGTTTCCTTGTCCTTGCTCATAAATCATAGAGCGTGTTTAAGCCCTAAACCTGCTAATGTCTTGCTCCCTTCCCTAGTAGGTTCACCCAAGTCTACCTCTTCAAGTGTGTAATCTTCTGGGGTGGATTGTGTTTGAGAAGTGCTAGCAGAAGGAATTGCTACTTGTTCCTTCTAGTAACCCCTAGTGTCTTGGGTGACATAGGATATTATCCTAGCTGGTATGATGACCTTTATTTCATGGAAGGATTTCCCTAAAGATGTCATACTTGTGTCTTCCCCCTCTTCCTCATCAGTGTAAGTCCTCTTTTAGGTCTGAATATCGTTAGAAAACCAAGTAGGTTTACTGAAGGTGGTGACTGGCTCAAATGGGGCAATGTGTAGGATTAACACAAATTTTTGTGATCCGGGGGTCAATTTCTCTTGTGATTATTTATCTTGTTCCCCTTCTTGTTCACTATCTCCCTTATTTACTTATTCTCCATGACCTTCTCCTTCTCCTCTTCTATCTCCTCCCTTATCTTCCTCTACTATCATATCTTGTCCATCCTTACCTTGGCCCTCATCCCCCAAAGAATTGATCAACACTTCTATATTGAGGCCCGTCATGGTCTCGAGTGTGGTTTTGAAAGGTGACAGGGATTCTGTGCTTATTGACCCCTAAGGAGTTAGGATCAAGAATGGTAGAGGAATTGATTTTGGTGTGGTAGGTGTTAGAATTGTGAGTGGTAGAGTAGGAATAGGCACCGCGAGTGGTAGAATAGGAGTGGGAAGAGTGGAAGTTGAAGGAGGCAGAGTTGGCATTGGAGTTGGGATAGAAGGTGGTGGAGTAGGAATTTGGGATGCCTAAGAGGTTGGTGGTATAGGAATGGGTGGCGGTGGAGAGGAAGTGGAACTTTCTCATGCGGCTTTATCTCCTATTATATTTTGAGCTACTGGGGCATCTTGAGTTTCAGGCTCTTGGCCTGTGTTGCAGCTTATCCCAATGACTGACATGTTTAGTGTCCGATTGGTGAACTGAACTGGAGGTGGAGTGAGGATTACATGTGGCTAGATAAGTGTTGTAGCCCCCATGTCAAATCATGTTGTTGAATCAGGTGTGTCCTTTTCATAGTTTGCAAAGCCTTCTAGTCCATCAAAATCATATATTTGGAATTCATCTGAGCCTAAGGCATCCAGAGGATTGTCCTGATCTTTAGGATCTTCTATGTATTTCCAAGAAGTCTCCTTTTCCTTCCTCTTCTAAGATCTTGTCCTTTTGACAAGAGGTACATCTTCCTCTTCTCCTACTTCCTCTTGTAAGGTCTCCAGATGTATAAACACAAAATCTCTCCTCCTTTTATACATTTTCTTCCCTTTTATGGTGGTAGGAGGAGATTGGCCAGAGGTGGATGGGACTTTATCTTATGGGGCCTGTGATGATCCCTATGGAGGATCTATTTGTCTAGCCATTATATTTTTTGGAGCTTTGTGCCTTGGATTTGAACTGTACTCTACCATATGTTCATGGCCATAAACTGTGCTTGGTTTTTGTGGTGGTTCTTTCTTATACTGGGGCACCATAGACTTCTCCCCGCTTTTCTTATCCACCTTCTTGGGCAGATCCATCAATGTCTTCACCGTGATTGAATCCATCTTATAAGGTCTTTTGATCCATGTTTTAGTTGTTTAAAGCACATGCCTAGCTCAAAATTCAATGTCATCGTTCTCATATTTATCAACTTATGCATTCATAATGGGCCTGTCATATATTTTATTCAAAGTTTAAATTTCCTCCGAAACCCTATCTGAATCATTTTCCCAAACCTTTGGAGCAATAGGGATCTTCAATGTCTAATTTGCAAGGGTGAGGGACATCCTAAAATATTCCTGGATAATGACCTCATGATCATCTACACAGTTTACCCAGTGATCTTCAAGGTGTGGTTCATGAATATAGAATTTGCCAATAATGTGGTTGTATGTACCTATTGGGTTGAATCTGGGCTGGATTATTTTGTAAAGTTGAAGTGGGAACTCATCCCACTCGAAGGCCAAGGATTTGTAGACCTTCATGTCTTGTAAAGTGTATGGGCCTAGAAGAATAGGGAAGTCCCAACAATGTTTCTTCTCATGCTTTATGTTCTCATAGGCATCTGCGAGCTACCTGGCTATTTCTAAAGTAATTACCCAGTCACATGGATACCTAGGAAACTTCTTCAATTTCAAAGTAGACCCTGCCACCTGGATATATGTGAATGTTTTGTATTGTATGTAGTAGGGCCCAATGGTCATCACCTTAGAAGCTGATTCTTCCAACATCCTCTTTGCAAAATCACCTTTAATAGATCAAATGATTATGAAGATGAAAGGGTCATTTACTATTCTATAATCTGGGCTATCCTCTGGCATATTTTCCTTTCTTACCAACTACAGATATACAACATAGGGCCATGCATTTTGATCATTTATGTTTCCTATCTTGGTAAGTCCTGGATAGTCTGCCTATGCATCTAGAAAGTACACTATGTATGTACTCATATATAATTTTGGGTTATGTATCACCATTGTTAGTTGTTCATCCAATATTTCACTGATAATGGTTCCCCTATCAAAATTAGACTTGTCACCTCTGATCTTCTCTATAAGGAGGATCATCCAATCCTCAAGTTGGATGGACTGAGATAGTCCATACACTCTGCTAGTAATGTTACCGCTACCTAGATGTCATCCTTCATATACCCCCTCCTAAGATCTATCTTATCCAATTTGTTTTTTGCAAGAGGTTGCTTGATTTAGTTGTCATTAACGATCTTGTATGCCTCTTCACCTTTATTCTAGAACCACCTGAGGCCCTTTTCAATGAAGAATTCATAGAACTTATCTATGCACTTATGGAGGTGGAAGACCTCTTCTATGATGTCTGGCCTTATTTCTAGCACCACTTGTCCCTCTGTGTATCTAACCACTCTTTCATCTAGACTGTAATGGTTTGAAAGTGTCATGATCAGCTCAGATGAGGAGACAACCACTGGGTGGGCTACTACATTAACCAATCTTGAAAGGAATACTGAAGTGCAATCGTCTGATCTTCCTACTAGCTGGGAGCATCTTACCAGAAACTCATCCCAATCCAGTTTACCAATGTCAGTGTCTATGATTTATATGTGTTTATTTCCAATCTTTGAAGGGGGGTGATTCCCCTAGTACATGTACTTCATTGGAGATAATGTTCGTTGCTCAAGAATTCCTGTGAGAAAAGTGTAAGTATCACTATTTTATTGAAAAGGAGACTACAAAAATAGGAAAAAATTGATTAATCTAGGAAAATAGAAATGGAAAGCTCTTCAAGTAGCTAGAAATGTAGATTTCACACTTTTGACCTTTTGGACGCCGAAAACTAGGTTAGGATTCGAAAGGGCCAAAAGTGAGAAAAAAACAAGCGATGGGGAACATAACCTTTCAGACTCTTGGGTGCAAAAGTATAAACAAAATATTAGACTTCGAAAGTCTGAAACCCACAGATGGATGACTATGCTTCAACGATTTAGACTTGTCAGTATTTTGGAGGTCTAAAATTCCAAAAAGGCTGAAAGAACAAGAAACACATGGGAAATAGAAAGCCCAACCCAATTTTTAGGCTTTCGGAGGCCAAAAACCTGTGACAAAGGTCATGAAAAATAAAATCAAAGGGATAAACAAAAAGAAAGGGAAAGACTAACAAGACAAGAGGGAGTGTCCCCTGCAAGCTTAAGAGTGCAAAAAACCTAAGGACTTGGGGGGGAAAGGTGCACTGGAATGGACACATAGGAAGAATGCAAAAACCTAACCTAACTAGTGGAGAAAAACAACTGGGCAACAAGAAAACCTACCTCTCGAGAGCTAGGAGTGGAGGAAAAAGGAAAGAGAGGCCAAAGGTACAAAGAAAACAAATATGAGGAGTGAGGATGATGAAATGACAAAGTTGCGGGGAGCTCAAAAGATGCAGGAGAAAGAAATCACAAAGTGGAGAATCACTTAGGGCCCAAGCCCTTATATAGCCTGTGGCTGACATCACTACCTTTCGGTGTTTTGGGGTATGAAACACCAAAAAGTCCAAAGGTTTGGTCCTTTGGCCTTTTTGGTGTTTTTTGAGGCTGAAACCACTGAAAGGACCAGGCTTCAACCTTTCATCCATTTCATAATTTTAGAGGACTTTAGGTCCTCTAAAAGGTTGAAAGGGAAAAAAGGCCAAAAAATGCTTTGGCTTTACTCAATAGGCCCATTCAGAGACCCACTTGTGAGGAACCGGGAAAGGGGCAGACTTAAAAAACCAAAAGATACAAAAAGGAGGGGGTCCCCATGGTCAGAGGACCAAAATGGGGTGTGTATTGTGGACCCACAACAAATAGCCCTGACAAAAGGGGGAATGACCAAGGAATTTATTCATCATCAAGACTCTTCTGGGTTGTAACTTTGCAGTGGAACAAAAACCAAGAGATGTATGTGTTGATGATCTTTCAATGAATTTCAATTCTAAAGTTTCTGCTGGTCTCCTTAATGTGTGTTCATTCCTTGACCTTTGATTGTGGTAACCTGAATGTTCGTTAGCTATTCCCAACCTTTGCCATGTAGATCAGGGCTTCGAGAAAGAGCTTTGCTACCAATCAAGCATCCATAGCCCTAAAAACATTTTCCATGAATCCCAATTATAACCTTGCTCTACTGCTAGTCGGGGGTTCATAGCCTCACTAGAGGTTGTCATAGTCACCCTATTCTATTTTTTCTACTAGGCTATAGCTTTTTCTTGAGAGTTCTATTATTTGGACAGTTTTTCCTATTTTCTTCTAGGTGCATGAAACGTATTAGGATTTGGATGTATGTTTATTCCATGTATTCAGGTCCATACATTTTCTTTGATTTATCTGAGCAGCGATTAGGCTGTGCCACCCAGATTTCAGACTTGTGACCTCTTCGGGCCATTTTTATTTTTGTGTGCTCTTTATTCTCTTTCTTAATCTATTTTTTTCATTTTTCTGCCTTCACATTCATTTAGGCTTGGGTTCTGGGATCAGTGAGTACCCAAATCCATGCACTAATGTTGGTTGCAACAGACAAACACTTGAGAAACCAATGTTCTTGGGTATCGTCTCTTAATTTATTTTGGTGATTAGGATGACCAAGCTTTAAACATCTTCTTTTTTGTCAATGATAGATGTCACCAGTTTATCTTTTGGAGTGTTCTTTGTCCTGTATGTTTCCTTAGAGAATTTGAATAAGATATACCTATGCTCCCATTTAAGAACCAATTGGAATGAACCCAAGACACACTTGACCCAAAGAAAAATGAGCCCTGACAAAAGGAGATGACCAAGGAAGGAGGAAATGACTGACCATAGAGAAAATGAAAAAAAAAAGAAGGAAAGAAAAAACAAAGAAATAAAAATACTATGATACAAGAGACGAAAGGTAGTCCTGCTTAGGATCCAAAGTAATGTTTGAGAAATTTCCCAATGAATGGAAATGGGGTCAACTCTCCATTTAAATTACTGATCCTAAAGGTGTTTTCTCCCAAGATCTCTGATATCTAATAAGGGCTTGTCCACAATCTTTAGAATTTGGTGTGGCTACCAGACTTTTCTTTTGCCTTATCCCACATGAGAAAAAGGTCAAAGATCCTAAAGGATTTAATGGTGGATCTCTTGTGGAACCACCACTTGACAATGGCTTGGTGCTTTGACACATGCTCCAGGTCCAAGGTTCTCTTCTCCTCCAGGTTGAGGAGGTTCATAAGTCTGATTTGTACTCAATCTTTGCCTCCCACGTATTGGTCCATAAATATCAAGATTGGGATTTTCAAGTTCATAGGGAAGACTGATTGCAAGACATAAAAAAATTGGTATGGGGATGTCCCAAAAGTGTTCTTGATCCTCACCCGGTCAGTCCATAGGGAATACTTTAGTTGTGTGTGCCAATCCCAGGGATTGGCATCTAGGAGATGTTTGATCACTGTTGTCAAGTTCTTGTTGGTAGTCTCTGCTACTATGTTGACTTTTGGATAATAATTGGAGGATAATTTGAGGATTACCTAATTTTTTAAGGTCCATTGCGTGAGTGAGGTGGATGAGAAAGAGGGAGCATTGTCACATACCAAATAAAATGACATTATGAACCTAGTTATGATGCACTCCTCTAGGAACTTGGTCACTACCTCTGTGATGCAATTATTCAATGCTTGGGCCTCCGTCCAGCATGTACAGTAATTAGTAGCTATCAGAATGAACTTGTGTCCTATAGATGAAGGGGGGTTAATCACTCCAACAAAAGCTAAGCCACATTGGGCAAGCATACATACCTCATATATTGACTATAAGGGCATTGACAGATTTCTCTCTAGGGTTGCACTTGTTTGGAAAGTGTGGCATGATCTTACATGTTCTCCAGTGTCTTTGAATAATGTTGGCCAAAAATATCTTGCCCTCAGGATTTGGTGAGAAGTTTCCTCAGCTGAACCATGCCCTATCCCATATTTGTCATGAAAATATTCTAGGACTTGTTTTTCTTCCAGCCTATCCAGACACCTCAGGTACAAACCCTCATAATTGCATTTATACAACTAGCCATTATTTAGCATGTAGGAGCTGCTTTTGATTTTCAAGGCCCTTCTCTAAAAACCATTCATCCCTTCTGGGCAGCAATTTTACAGTAGGTAGTAAACTATGTCTTGATACCAGATATCAGTTATTACACCTTGATCAGTGTAAGTTTAGCATACTAGATCTTCTTCCACTTCAAAGACTAGTTTCATCAAGCCTTGGCCGCTTACTAGTTTCATTAGCTAGATTTCTAGGTTGAACTCTTGTAGGATTGCGATTTGTTTCCCTCTTATCTCTCCCAACTCATTCTGCATTAACAAAGATTTTACAGCTGCATCAGGGACTATCCCAAAGACTTTGCTCCTCATGATGTAGTGTCAAAACTTCTTCACTACTTTGACGAGAGCAAAAGACTATTTATCTAGGTTGTGGTACCTGATCTAAGCATCTTTAAAGGTGAAACTCATGAAAGCTATGGGTCCTTCATCTTCACTGCCTTTCTTCTGAATGAGGATACATGTGCATGAGTGCTCTGAGGTGAAATAATATACTTTGAAAGTAATGGTGTAGTTAGGACTGATGAGGAAATGAGCTATAGCAATCGCGCCTTTTATCTCCTCAAAATATTTCTTTACTGGGATAGTCCACTCAATCTTGGCTTCCTTTTTGAGCATGTCATTCAGGGTTTTTACTATTTTTGTGAATCCTCTGATGAACTTCCTTATGAAGTTGATCTTCCTGAAGAAGGATTCTAGATCTATGCGGCTATGAGGCAGTGTCAACTTTAGAATGGATTCCACTCTCTCGGGGTCTATGACTATCCCATCTTTTAAAATTATGTGTCCCAACAACTTGCCTTCAGTCACACCAAACATGTATTTATTTGGATTGAGGGAAATCCCATATTCGCTGCATCTTTGGAGGCACTTTCTAAGATCCTTCACATGATCTATTCTTCATTTTGAAAATACTGTGAGACTATCCATGTAAATGATAATGCATTTTCCAACTATCCCTTTGAAAGCTATGTCCATGGCCCTCTGGAAAGTGGCCCTGACATTAATTAGACCAAAAGGCATCCATCGGTAAGTGAAGGTTCCCCATTTGGTTGTGAATGCTATTTTCAATCTGTCCTCTTCCTTCATGGGATGACCTTGATGTTGAATTCTTTGAAGTCATTGATCAAGTCCCACACCCTATTTTGGTAGGTTGAAAGCCTCTTATCATTGCAAGAATTCTGAATTTGGATTTTCTTGATGACCAATTGTGAATCTCCTTCCACCGTTAAGGCTTTTGTTCCTTTCTCATGGGCTCTGAGGAGTCCACAGACCAATGCTTCATACTCTGCAACATTGTTAGTGCACCAAAATTACAATCTGTATGCAGCATAAAAATTCTTACCTCACAGATTTATGAGTTTGATCCCCGCTCCTACTCCTTGTTTTCATTTGGAGCCATTGAAGCATAATTTCCATATATGGTACTGCTTTGCGGGTTTTGAGCCATCCAAAACCCTTTTAGAGAATCCCTTTGTTTGGGGCTATTTCTTATTTTCTTTGTCACTACCTGAGGAAGTTGACTCTCTTTTTTCCATCTCTTGGACACTTTTGGGGCCAAGGGATTTAGTATTTTCACCTTCTTTATCTTCTTGTGGTTCTCTATATGGCAGACACGCTCTATCATCTAAAGTGGTCTAGTCACTAAGCAAGTTCAATGTAGGGCTTAGGGTGTCTATTTCTGACCCACTATCTTGAATTTTGATCGAGGCATCTATTTCCACTAAGTTATCTATTCTAACCATAGAGTCACCTTAGATTTCCATCTCAAGGGTTTCCTTTCCCACTTCAGGTCCCCTCAAGTTTCTGACTAGTAGAGAAATTTGGGTCAACAGTCAAGACAGCATGCCTTAACAATTAGAGCACGTGAATTTTGAGGGACTCTCTTGATATAACTGATAGTACCCTAGAAACAAAAGAATTTTAGATTTTTCATCTTTCTCTAGGTGCTGCATGCTTGTTGTTATATTGTCAATGAAGTTTTGAAAGATGTCCTCATGGATGTTGGGTTCCAGTAGGTCTTGCAACAGAATTTGGCTTTGTTATTCAACCTCCTTGATCTGGAACATGAAAATGTCATCCATCCTGCCTAGGTTGGTTTGTGTGAACATGACTTCATTAGGAGAATTATATTCAATGATCATCTTCCTTAACTTAGGCTCGACATCAATTTTTATTTGGTTGTTTAGTCCTTTCCATGGTAACCATAGCTGTGTGAAATCAGTGGACAACCATCCTCTAAAGCATTTGGTCCATTTTTTTCTTGGTAACATTCCATAAGTTTTGGTAATATCTACCATGTGTACATCAATGTACTCTTATATCGTTGGATCAATAGCTAGTTGGATGTGTACTTCCTTGAGAACGCCAATCACCTTGACCTTTGTCTTGTCAAGTTGGATCACCACTCTATTTTTGGTTTGTGGAATCATTCACAGTTATTGACAGATAGATAATGACACGGCATTGCAAGACGCTCTAGAATCAATCAGGTATTTGTGTAGGTTCTTTCTGAATATCCATAGACTGAGAAATAATGGCAGTACCTCTATCTTATCTTTGAACATTTCTGGGAAATCTTCGGAAGCGTTGACATTAGAGGTGGTATTTGTGTTTCTAGCCATTACTCCTTGTTTTGAATGGTCGAAAGATTTCAGGAGGGATTCTCTCTGAGAAGGGCAACCTTGGAGTATCTCAAACATCAATATGTTAACCTTGGTATTCTTTAGCTCTTCAACTACACTATATTTGTCTCTTGACCATGTCAGGCTTCTGTAGCTAGTGAATGCATTTGGCAGGGATGTAGAAAGAGCATTCGGGCCTCTTGGTGGTGTAGTATTATTTCTCACTTGGGGATCTAGTGGAGTTGGTTTTTTTCTTAGAGGAATGACATCAGTCATAGGTTCCTTTAGACTCTGTAGATTGTAGGAGTTTCGATAGTCATTCTGAAAGGCATGAACTTCTAAGTACTTAGCATCATTTTCCTTTTGGAATGGGAACATGAACTCTTCTTCTCCTGAACAAGGGCCCAAGTTCTATCCATTTCTAGATTAATAGGAATCAAACATCATAGTATTGAATTAGATGTGTGGCTCTTCCGTATCCTAGGGATATTGATTATAGGATTTTCCTCCATGTTTTTTGTTGTTTTGGTGTAGATTTGGAGCCCTAAAAAAATTGCCTCCACGGCCTCATAGGTGTTAGAATTGTCTTTCGGTATACTACCATTGTTGGGTCGGGTGTTCCATGGTCTATTCAGTCTTTTTTGTCCAAATAGATTATCCTGTGTATTATTGTTACCATTGTAAGTGTTGAAACTCCAATTTTGATTTAGGGATAAGAATTTGGACCAGTCGGTGGTCATTGGTACCCACTCTAGTTTTGGGAAGGATTCAACTTCATCCAGGTGAGCTCATTTGTGATTTGGGACAAGGTCTTCTTTACGACATCCAATTCAGAGGCTAAGTGAGTATCAGGCTCAAATTGGGGTACAACCCTCAATTCCAGAAATGTTGTTTTGTGAGACTCATAACTAGGCTAAGTAATGGATGGTGGTAGGGCTGCAAATGGTTGTGCTAGGACCGGGTTCAGTGGATGTGGATGAGTGGCCAAAGCTTGACTACTCACTTAAAATGGATGTGGAGCAACAATGTTGTTAATGATAGGCATGGTTGCGAAGTTCCCTCTTGCAGATCCATTTGCTGTGTGAACATTATGGCCTCATTATACACCTTTTACATTGTGTATCTATCTATAGATGGGAGTCTTCTTAGAAATATCAAGGTAAAGGGATCCAGAGATTTGAGGTAAACTTGTATGACGACTACCTCTAGTATGGTGTACGGAGCTTCCAAATTTTTGTGCATTTTGTGGAAACGGTGATTGCACATGGAGATGGGTTCCTTAGGATCTTTCCTCATTGTTATGAAGTAGTGATGTATCATAGATGGATCTACATACAACTTGAATTGATTGAGAAATTTGGTTTCAAACTCATTCCATGTAGAGATAGATCCCCTTGGTAAATTTAGGTACTAGTTGTATGCAAATTCTCCCAAGGTGTATGGGAAAAGATGATAGACAATGTCTTGGTGGGAAATCTCCTTGCGGTTGCAAATTTCTTTACAGACACAAATGTGCTCTTCTGCTATCCTTGATTCACCATATATGAAACATGTGCAAAACCCCTCCATATTTTTAGGCAATTCATGGAGCTTTCCAACACAAGTTAATGATAAACTTTGTGCATTGGTGAAGAAAGCCATCGGACGAAGTTGTACCAAATTCTGATTTTTCACATTCTGATTTTGATTTTGGTTTATGGCTAGACTCAGGGTAGCGATGTGTGATTTCTATCCAAGCAGGTTCTATGAATCAGAAGGCTGGTGAGAGTTCTCTCTTATCTTCCCTTTGTCGTTGTGAGCTCTTCGATGGTGAGTGATTTTGATGAACTCACTTCTTTTTGAAGATCATCTAAGTACTCGCTCAAACCGTTCTGGAGAAAAAGATCTAATGTTATCCAAATTTTTAGTCTTGGGCCCCTCCTTCTAGTGCCACTTCTGTTGAGCATCAGTTTTCAACAAGTTAATGGTTAGGATCTCGAGATTCAATTTCCTCTCTTGAAAGATTAACGAAGTTATTCCCAAGGTTCTCCAGGGTCGGGTCACAACCTGATTGGTTACTCAGTTGAAGATAAATGTGAATGTTCATGAGGTTGCCTTTGTTGGTACATTCAAGACATCAAACTACAAACAACTTTAGTACTTTTTTTGGTATTTTCTGATTTATCAAAGATTTATGTTTTAATTAAAGATGCGATTTTGTATTTTCTAAAGATGATTACTTTCAGAATTATGACAAAATTCAAATGAGAAATGTAACAAGAAATGAAATGAACTTGCTAAAAATGAAATCCTAATAAACATAAACCATTTTCGATATTCCCTTTCAAATTGAATGATGGAGAGATTTTGGAACAAACCCACAAAGTACAAATTAGACAATGTCACAATTCTATACTCGATGGATGCAATCATTTGGAGAGAAAACGTATTCACTCATGCAAGATTTTCAAAACCTGTCAAATCATGAAGCCACAAAAATTTCCCCACCCACGAGATGGATTTATCATAAATCACAATAGATGATCTGTTCCATGCATTCGTCACAAAAAGGTAGATATATAACAACAAATCCAACTAAAGAAATGTAGATTCAAAACACAATAAATAATTGTCTCTTTGAAAATAATGAACAAGCATGCACAAATTCATCACTTTCACATAGATAGCAGAAATTTCACACCACGAATGAAGCACCAAATTATATATTTTATTGCATTAGGAATCTGACACTATCACATTGCTTTTGATTACAATATATAGAGTTCTGATCTACAAACTCTAAATGGCAAAATTAGGGCATCAACGAGTCTAGATTAATGAACATAAGCTAAAACTAAGACTTTGCTAAAAGGAAACTACTGCTAACTAGTACTAAAAAAATTGCATGGATTTTAAATCCATTTGCAATTATTTTGTCCATGCAAGAAGGATCAAACTTGTCAAGAAAAGAGAGAGAAAGAAGATAGGGTTTCTCTGTATGCAACTGAAGTCTTCTTCTTCATCTTAGAGTTCTATCTTGGATTCTTCATCTGTAGTTCTCTCTATGGTGGGAACTGATAGAGGACCCTTAGTCCTTCAAAAATAAACTCCACTTGGGCACCCATATAATCTAGAGTTAAAACTCCATGCAAAAAGGCGATCTCACTGGAAACACCCAGATTTTTGAACCCTGACCTCTCCTCTGAAGTTTTTAGTGCCCAAAAATGCTAAGTGTCGATACCAAATTCTAGAGGCCCAAAATTTTTGGCCCTTTGAGAGGCCAAAAGGCCAAAAAGGCTAAAAGGCCAAAATATCTAGAGGGCCAAAAGGCCAAAATATCTGGAGGGCCAAAAGGCTGAATTGTTGGGGAAGCCAAAAGGCCAAACTTTATCCTTCATAGAAAAATTTCTAAGTGTGGAAAACTATCTTCTTAAAAACTAGTGGAGGGATATGGGGAGTCAGTTTGGGAAGAATTCTGGATATGCAGTCCAGAGCCTTTGTATTATCTCCTAAAATTATTTGTAATTTATCTCTTTCCTCTTTACCTTGTTGACCCTTCATTCTTGATTCTCTCTGAATATGATCAACTTAGAAGAAAAGAACTTAATCTCCTCCTCATGTTCTGATATCACCTGTATGTCTTCCCTGAAGTAGAACAACTATTGTAAGGCCTCTTTGGTGCTGACACCTTTTAGGTTATCTCTAAATTGTTGAACCACCTCTTTTGATAGATGCATGATCTATTTATCTTTGTCCCAGTATAAGTCAAGGCCAATCCCTATGAACAAACCATCTATCTCTTTTACCCATTCCGTGACCTCCTCTTATTTTTCTACTATGTAGGCCCAATATTCTTTACAGACCTTAATTGTCTTGGCTATGCACTTGATCCATGTTATGAAGTTGTCTAATTCTTCACCCTTATATATCTTCACTAAAATATGGAAGTGTTGCTTCTTGATTATCTTTAGGTCCTAAAGGGTGGCTTTCCATTTGGTTATTTCAGACTTTAAGCCACCTTCATTCTCCATTAGGTCTATCAACTTTGTTGCTTCAATTAAGATGAATCTATAAGGCTTTAACACCAGTTTGATGGCCTCTTCTCCATACTGTTCAAAGTCATTTTTCCTATCTACACTAGCTTGGACAAAGGAAGGGGTCAAACCTACTGGTAAGTCTGGGGTGACCCTCTTCTCCAATATGGCCTATAATGAGGCCTCTAGGAAACTTGGATCAATGAGACCCACCATTTTATGAATGAACTTTTGTAAAGCCTCATTCTACTCTGTTAGGAACTTTATGGTTTCCTCATCCTTTCTCATGAATATTAGAGCGTGCTTAAGCCCTAAAGCTGGAAATTTCTTTCTCCCTTCCATAGTAGGTTCACCCAAGTCTACCTCTTCAAGTATGTAATCTTATGGGGTGGCTTGTGTTTGAGAAGTTCTAGCAGAAGGAATTTCTACTTGTGCCTTTCAATGACCCCTCGTGTCTTGGGTGACATAGGATATTGTCCTAGCTAGTATGCTGACCTCTATTTGGTGGAAGGATTTCCCTAAAGATGCCATACTTGTGTCTTCCCCCTCTTCTTCATCAGTGTAAATCCTCTTCTGGGTCTAAATCTCTTTAGTAAACCAAGTAGGTTTACTAAAGTTGGTGACTGGCTCATATGGGGCAATGTGTAGGATTGACGCCAAGTTTTGTGACCCAGGGGTCAATTTATCTTCTAATTATTTATCTTGTTCTCCTTCTTTCTCACCATCTCCCTCATTTACTTATTCTTCGTGAGCTTCTCCTTATCCCCTTCCATCTCTTCCCATCTGTTCCTTTACTGTCATATCTTGTCCATCCTTACCTTGGCCCTCATTCCTAGAAGAACTAATCAACACTTCAGTATTGAGGCCCTTCATGGCCTCCTGTGTGGTTTTGAAAGGTGACACAACTTCTATGTTTATTGACCCTTGAGGAGTTGAGATGAAGCACGATAGAGGAATTGATGGTGGTGGAGTAGGTGTTGGCATTGTGAGTGGTGGAGTAGGAATAGGCACTGCGAGTGGCGGAATAAGAGTGGGAAGACTAGAATTTAAAGCATGCAGAGTTGGCATTGGAGTTGGGAGAGAGGGTGGTGGAGTAGGAATTGGGGGCGGCTAAGAGGTTGGTGGTATGAAAATGTGTGGTGGTGGAGTAGAAGTGGAAATTTCTCCTGTGGCTTTATCCCCTGTTATATTCCAAGCTGCTGGGGAATCTTGAGTTTTAGGCCCTTGGCCTGTGTTGGAGCTTATCCCCGTGACTGGCATGAACTGAGCTAGAGGTGGAGTGAGGATTACATGTAGTTGGATAAGTATTGGAGCCCCCATGTCAAATCTTGTTGCTAAATAAGGTGTGTCCTTTTCCTACTCTGCAAAGCCTTCTAGGCCTTCAAAATTAGATATTTGGAATTCATCCGAGCCTAAGTCATCTAGAGGATTGTCCCACTCTTTAGGATCTTCTATGTGTTTTTGATAAGTCTCATTTTCCTTCCACTTCTGAGATCATTTCCTTTTGACCAGAGGTACATCTTCCTCTTCTTCTGGTTCCTCTTATAAGGTCTCTAGTTGTGGAGACATAGAAGCTCTCCTCCTTTTATACATTTTCTTCCCTTTTCAGTGTTAGGAGGAGATTGGCTAGAGGTGGATGGGCCTTTAGCTTGTGGGGCTTGTGATGATCCCACTAGAAATTCTATTTGTCCAATCATTCTAGTTTTTGGAGCTTTGTGCCTTGGATTTGAACCATACTCTACCGCATGTTCATGGCCATAAACTGTGCTTGATTTGTATGGTGGTTCTTTCTTATACTAGGGAATCATAGACTTCTCCCTGTGTTGCTTATCCACCTTCTTGGGAAGATCCATCAATGTCTTCACCAGGATTGGATCCATCTTATAAGGCCTTTTGATCCATGTTTCGGTTGTTCAAAGCACATGCCTAGCTCAGAATTCAATCTCATCGTTCTCATCTTTATCAAATTCTACATTCATGATGGGCCTGTCATATATTTTATCCAAAGTGTAAATTGCCTCCAACACCCTATTAGAATCATTTTCCCAAACCTTTGGAGGAATTGGGATCTTCAATTTCCCCTTTGCAAGAGTGAGGAGCATCCTACAATAGTCCCTCATTTTGACCTCATGATCATCTGCATAGTTTACCCAATGATATTCAAGGTGTGGTTCATGAATATAGATTTTTCCAATGATGTGGTTGTATGTACCTATTGGGTCGAATCTGAGTCAGACTATTTTGTAAAGTTGAAGTGGGAACTCATCCCACTCGAAGGCCAAGGATTTGCAAACCTTCATGTCTTGTAGAGTGTATGGGCCTAGAAGAATAGGGAAGTGCTAGAAATGCTTCTTCTTATGATTTATAGGCTAATAGGCATTTGTGATCTTCTTGGCCATTTACTAAAGTAATTACCCAGTCAGATGGATACCTAGGAAACTACTTTGGTTTCAAAGTAGACCCTACCACCCAGATATATGTGAATTTCTTGAATTGTATGTAGTAGGACCCAATGGGCATCACCTTGGTAGCTGCTTCTTCTGAAATCCTATTCAAAAAATCACCTTCAATAGATCGGATGACTTTGAAGATGAAAGCGTTGTTTACTATTCTATAATTTGGGCTATCCTCTGGCATATTTTCCTTTCTTACCACCTGTGGATATACAATATGGGGCCATGCATTTTGATCATTTATGTTGCCTCTCTTGGTAAGTCCCAGATAGTCTACCCATGCAGATAGCAAGTACACTATGTATGTACTCATAGAATTTCAGTTTATGTCTCACCACTGTTAGTTGTTCATCCAATCTGTCATTGATAATAGTTCCCCAATCAAACTTGGACTTACAACCTTTGATCTTCTATATCAGGAGGATCATCCAATCCTCAAGTTGGATGGACTAAGGTAGTCCATACACTCTGCTTAGTAATGTTACCACTACCTGGATGCCATCCTTCATATACCACCTCCTGAGATCTATCTTATCCAAAAATAAATTTGCAAGAGGTTTCTTGAGGTATTTGTCATTAACGATCTCGTATGCCTCTTCACCTTTGTTATAGAACCACCTGAGGTACTTTTCCATGAAGAAGTCATAGAAAATGTCTATGCTCTTATGGAGGTGGAAGACCTCTTCTATGATGTCAGGCCTTATGTCCAACACCACCTGTCCCTCTATGTTTTTTACCACTCTTTCATCTGGACTGTAATGGTTTGAAAGTGCCATGATAATCTCAGATGAGGAGACAACCACTAGGTGGGCTATTGCATTAACTAGGCCTAAAAAGAATAGTGAAGTGTAGTCTTTGGATATTCCTACTAGCTGGGATCATCTTACTAGGAAATCATCCCAGTCCATGTTCCCGATGTTGGTGTATGGGATTTCTATGTTTTTATTTCCAATCTTTGAATGGGGGTGATTCTCCTTGTACATGTACTTCATTGGAGACGTTGTTCATTGCTCAAGTATTCCTGTGAGAAAAGTGCAAGTATCAATGTTTTATTGAAAATGAAACTACAAAAATAGGAAAAAATTGATTAATCTAGGAGAATAGAAGTGGAAAGCTCTTCAAGTACCCATAAATGTAGATTTCGCACTTTTGACCTTTTCGGGCTTTCAGATGTTGAAAACTAGGTCACGGTCTGAAAGGGCCGAAAGTGAAAAAATAATATGTGTCAATGGGGAACAAAACCTTTTGGCCTCTCGGGGTGTGAAATTTTGAATAGAATCTCGGACTCTGAAAGTCCAAAACCCACAGATGTACGACTATGCTTTGGTGATTCAGACATGTCAGCATTTTGGATGTTTTGGAGGTCCAAAATGCCAAAAAGGCTGAAAGCACTAGAAACACTTGGGCAACAGAAAACCCAACCTAGTTTTTGTCCTTTCAAAGGTTTAAAACCTATGACAAAGGCCGCAATAGAGAAAACCCAAGGGACAAATGGAAAGAAAGGGAAAGACTAATAAGCTAAGAGGTAGCCTCCCCTGCAAGCCCAAGGGCACAAATACCCTAAGGACTTGGGGGGGGAAGGTGCACTAGACTGGGCACACACAAAAAATGCAAAACTCTAACCTAACCAGTAGAGAAAAAAAATGGGCAGCAAGAAAATGTACCTCTCAAGATCTAGGAGTGGAGGACGAAGGCAAGAGAGGCTGAAGGTGCAGAGCAAACATTCACGAGGAGCGAGGATGGTGAAATGGAAAAGTCACAGGGAGCACAAAAGATGCAAGAGAAAGAAATCACAAAGTGGAGAATCACTTAGGGCTCAAGCCCTTATATATCCCGTGGATGATGTCACCATCTTTCAGTGTTTCAGGGTTTGAAACACCGAAAGGTTTGAAGGTTTGGTCCTTCAGCCTTTTTAGTGTTTACGGAGGCCGAAACCACCGAAAGGACTGGGATTCATTATTTTTTCCATTTCAAAATTTCAGAGGACACTAAGTCCTTTGAAATGAAGAAAAGTCCAAAAAATTCTTTGGCTTGGCTCAACAGGCCCATTCAAAGACCCACTTGCGAGGAACTGGGAAAGGGGTAGACTCAAAAAACCAAAAGACACAAAAAAGAGGGGGGTCCCCATGTTTAGAGGACCAAAATGAGGTGTGTGTTGAGGACCCATAAAAAATACCATGTAGAAGCACCAATGATGTGTCACATATTGTAGGATTTTTTTTCAAATAAGTGGTTAGGATACATGGACTTCCCTTAACTATTTTTTTAGACATGGAGTCCAAGTGTGTAGGTCACTTTTCGAGGAATCTTTTGAATAAATTGCATACAAACTTCATGGGAAGACTGAATTAGTTAATATATCACTTGGAAATCTACTTAGATGCCTCAAAAAAGAACATGCACAACAATGGGACTTGGTTCTTCCATAGGCTAAATATGCATACAATCATTCCATCAATAGAAGCATTGGTAAAAGCTCATTTGAGGTACTTTATGGCATGAAACATATGAGTATTTGAGATCATAGATTTGAGTGACATGGAAAGAAGGAGTGCAGAGGGAGAAGAGTTTGCAGTGGCTATGAAGGAAAAACATGAGAAGGTGAGAGAGAATCTTAAAAAGAGTGGTGAGAACTATAAGAAACATGCAAATTTGAAAATGGTATAGTATCTTTTTACAACCAAGGTTCATAAATTATTGGTAACAAAGTGCGATGAGAAATGAAGAGTGGAGAAAAAGGAAGAGGAGAGGGCAAATAATTTAAAACTATGTGAGTTTTTAGGAGGGATATTTTGATGCCAACGAGGAGGATGGAGAGGGGATTTTTTTTCTTGGTTTTTGTACTTGTTGGTGGCACCATTTCTAGCTATGGCCATGGTTTTTTCTTGTGATTTTTTTCTCTAGGGCTTCCTACATTCCTATGGTGGAGTTTTTTCAGATTGTTGTGGCTAAAGATGATGGTTGTCTTCTTGATTTCATGGGGAGGACATAGACCCCTATCTTCCTTGTGGCACCTTTTCTTTGGGTCTTCTATTTGGATTGATGGTGGTTTTTGGGATTTATTTAGTAGAGTAACCTCTATTGTGTGGCTTCCAGGGTTCTTGTCCAATTGTGGTTTTTTGCCCCTTGTTTTTTTCCCAATCCTTGATTGTGAGTGGATTCTCAACCTTTTGGGGATGTATTTGTGTTATTTTGTTATCTTTTTTTTTTTCTATTATGTTCTTCTGTTGATGTTTTCCATTTGGGTGGGCTTTGGAATGGGAGTAGGGTAAGAGGCTCTCGAAGTCTGTATTCAGTGAAGGTTTTGAGGAGGGGGGCTCTATCCTATTCCTTGTGGCCTTTTCTACTATAGGTTCTTCCACACCTATATTTTGGAGGATTCCCTTTTATATTTTGATCCATTTCATTCTTTTTTATCCATGATTGGAGTGGTTTAGTTGTTTATTTTCTATGCCTTTTTGTTGGACTAGCAGTTACCTTATGGGTAAGCTTCTCTCTTCTTCTAGGTAATATTTTAGCTTCTATGGAGGAAGTTTCTTCTTGTTTTTGGGACATGCACTTGGTTTCTTATTATTGGAATAGTTGTGTGTTAGGTCCTTATGATTTTGGTGCAGAGGAAATTGCGGGTTTTTGTTCATAGTTACATTGGTATTATTTTCTTTTTAAATAGAGGTCATTGGTCCCCTTGGTTGGCATCCCTATTGTAAACATATTATGCATGTCTTATTACATTGGTTGTGGCATGAATTTCCTGGACAATAATTTTTTGGTAAAGGTTCCTTTCTTTGGAGCCCTTGAAATGTGAATCATTTTTCTATTTAGGTTTGTGGGGACTTCTTTAGGGGTTCTCTTCTCCCTCTCTTGCTTGGTGGCTTCTTCGGTTGATAATAGTGGGTATCTTAATTTGTTTTGGATGGTGGTCCTACTCTTTAGGTGGTTAGTAGTGGCTTCTTGGTGGGTGTTTATCCATCTTTCTTTTGGTGTAGCTACTAATGTACTTTTTGCAGAGCTATGTGCTAGGGATTTGAAGCTAGTTCTATGGAGTTCAGGTCCCTACCCTTTAAGTTTTTTGTGGACTATGAGGAGAGATATTGGGAAGGGTTTGGCTTCCTTATCTTCTTTCTCTAATGTACTTCTATTGAAAGATTTCAACAAGTGTTATATAGAGGTGAGGATTGTGAGTTATTCTTGTCTTCATTCCTTTTATTTTCTACCACATTCTATTGAGGTGAATGCCTCTTCTATTTAGGGGGAGAGGGGTTTCTTAGGAGAAGAAGAGTACTATTTTAAGAATCCAATTATGCATTTGTTAATTTTTTTGAAGAGAGCATTGGTGACATGGTCTCTGATTCCCCTATCGGTTGTTCACTAACCTGAAAGTCCTATTGAGGTGGGCTCCTTTTATATAGATATGGAGGGGATTGTTGTTGTCTTGTAGGCCAATTAGTGGGTGGATTTTTCTATCAACTATAGAGTGGTTTTGGAATCATTTTCCAAACCCATTTGGTTGGTTTGGGGAGCCTTTATTAATCCCAAGGATCTCTTCTTGAGGGATATTTTCACTAGGTTTGAGATCCATTTTTGAATGGGTTTCATTAAAAGAATGTTCCAAAGTCTTTGTTTCCTCTCTCCTTTTCTATGAACCAATTGGTTCAAATTTGTTTAGATTGTAAAAGGTTCCTAGGCACCTTTCAAAACTTTGTTCTTCTTTTGATACATGGGACTCTTTCCTTGACTAAGTGGGACTTGTCAATAGTTTGCGATTATTTTAAAACCCCTCTATGTTTCAAATCTAATCTTTATTAAGGTTGAGACTTGTGTCTTTCCATTTTTTAGCTCTGGTTAAAATATTTCTCTCTAGTAGGGGTTTGTTCCTTATTATTTTTTTTTGGTCTCATTTCTTATGAGTTCTTCCCTCTTCTTCTGCCTTGTAGCTTGATGTTATGGGGTTCAAGTTGGTCATCCCCTTCTCTTCTATCTTTTTTTTGTCCCATGGGTTTGGGATTTTTCTTTCTTGACTTTAATTAGAACATACAGATTTGAAAGGAAGAGATGTTCAATTTAAGTTAGGAGATCTAGTTTTAACACATTTTAAGAAGGAAAGGCTACCCAAGAGAAAGTACACAAAGTTGCAAATAAAGAATATTGGTCCATGTAGGTTGGTCCACAAGTTTGGATCAAATGGTTATGAGATAGAACTCCTTCATGGAGTGTCTATTCCACCAAGCTTTAATATTTATGACTTATATATGTTGGTGGCCAAAAATGATGAATTCACTTTTGGCCAACTGACAGGTATAATGGTGATGCACCACTTGATACCTCTATAATTTTGGCTTAATCAAGCCAAGGCTGGTAGGCCTAATTTCACTTTGAACTATCAAATTTTCTATGTCTCACAACTCTATACACAAACCAAAAAAAGTACCTCCCAAGGTGGTGAATGATCCTTGGAGGAAAACAACAAATCTCTTGATAATTTCTAATATGAAACTTAACTAAAATGATAATCACTAAGATCCTAATAGTAAGGCTTTGAAATAAATGATTTAATAATCTACAAACTTCAAAGCATGAACTAATATAATAATTTCCAAATAATGATTAGATCAGTGCCTTCTAAAAAATTGGGCTATAGAGTCAGATAACTTTCAGTCTTACATACAATCAGAGATAGTTTTAAAAACTTACTTTTAATAAAGAAAGACTATCACTTCACAGGATTCCACTTGACTTATAATTCAAATCAATCTATACAGCTAATCTTATCAAATTTAACTCAAATTAAAAGACCGATAAAACCAAGAGAAGATACGCACATCTTTCAATTGATATTTAAACTATATATTAATTTTGAATTATGATACTCAGGAAATTAAATATAGTGAAATACTCTAATACAATAGAATATCCAAAAGACTAATTGAAAACATATAACTTATAACCACAAATAAAAACAAGAGAACTTATCTTTATTGATATTGAAAAACTAGTACATTGAAGTTCATGTTGCAATTATGATCAAATTCTATTATACAATGTGTTTCTACTTTATGATTACATTTTAAACCACATATATATGTGGTTGAATAGTTTTCATACCCCTTTAGGGTGAAAAGACATCATTTTTCATTAAAATTTAGAAAACACTTTTGAGAAAAATTAATCAACTAACTGACTAATAACTACCTATCTTTTGGATTTGGCTTTGGTATAAAATCCAAATTAGATTGTATGAACTTATTATTTTTACTAGTAATAGGAAATTTTATTTTACAAACTGGGTTGTTTTTAGATTTGAAATATTTGATCATTTTCATTCTCTGTTGACATCATCTTTACAGAAAGTTGAAATTCCAGCATCTCTGAAACCTTCGCTTACAGAATTTTGATTGTTCCTATCACAGAGCTTCCTTCCCTAATCCTTCAAATTTTAATTAAAATGTAATATTTTGTTGTATCCCATTTCATATACTTCATCATATCATAAATTATTGGGCATAGATTTTAGGATTCCATTTTTAGAATTTAATCACTATATAGGACTCTAAATTTTGCCAAACATTTAGAGCTCCAATAGGCTCTTTCTGGGGATGTATGCTCCCTATGAGCATAGAAAGATCTCAGTTATCTATGGAAAATAATACCAAGTATTTACTCTTTACCTGATGTAAATTAAAAATTTAGTGGCTCGAGGCCCCCAAAAGTGAACATTGCTATTTCCCTCTGTCAAAATTTTTATTATGTTCATGTAGCACTTTGAATCTCCTGAATATGATATTATGTTGTTCCTTATCTTTATCAACAAGAATATTTGAAAATAAACAAATCTCATAATTATTTATCCCCAACATCTGATCCCTTGCTATATTAGATATATCATTGTTATAGAGAATACTTATTGGTTCCACTTCATCAATGCAGTATTTGTCTTTTGATTTATGTTTTTTCTTTGAGAAATCATCAGGTGCACTATGTTCTTTGTTGGATGGAGGATCCCTGTGCATATGATCACTCATATAAGTATCTAAACTAATTTATTCTACTTGGATGTATATTTGCACACAATCTGCCCCATTTCCATTCTCCAAATACCGTTTCTCCTCACATAAAGGTTTTGAAGGTAACTCATATTTAGGAATTATTACTTCTTTTATATCAAGAATCTGATCAATTGGGATACTTGGATAATTTTCATTACTTTTCTTCCACATATTCCCATCATTATGCTTGGTTATCACAATCTCATCTTCATAATTTTGATATAAATCTTTCTCATAGGATGAACTGAATGATATCTTACCTTCTGAATGTATATTTTGAGTGTTATCATCTTCAAAATCATCATTAGTCCAGCTACCTTCATCATGATGTTGATAGATTTTATTATATAGAAAATATTCTTCACATAATGGATTCAGGAACATAGAGAACAAAAATTTATCTTCCTCCACTTCCTCTTCAAATAGTGGATTCAGGAACATAGAAAATTTAGGCACACCTTCATGAGAGTTTTCATCAAGATCATCACATGTTTCATCAATAAGACTAATATCTTCATTGACATTATTTTATGAAACTTCCTGATGTTCATATGTTGTATGTTGTTCTATTTTATCTCCTCTATTTGATTTTTGGAATTTATCATATCCTTAATCTAGTACTCCCTAAATATATACTAGTCCATTAACTTTATTATCATGATGAAAAAAAATTTGACGACTCTTCTCAACATGTTTTTGATATTCCATGTCTAACAAAGCTGAAATTTCTCTTGTACTGAGAAGGTTTTCTTCCTCATCATCATGGTCATTAATACATGTTTCCATACACATCTCATCATGTACAAATTCTTCTTCAATCTGGTCTAAATTTTTCTTCTCCCTGTCATCACATGTATTCTTATGGTTCTTAGGAATGGATGCTTCTTTATCTTTTGTATGACTAGTGCACTAATCTTCCTCACCAAGATAATCATCAAGCACAAGGCCTTGTTCAATCTGAGCATAAGCCTCCCTTTTTATGTCTTCATCATCTTCTTCTAATATATGCACAAGGAACTTTACAGAAGGATCATCTGATGCAATTCCCAATATTTTAACCTTTCTCATGATTTTTTTTTGTGAAGGCATAATATTTGAGGGTATTTCTTGAAGAATGTTCACTGTTCTTATCAGCAAATGTGTAGAATATTGTCCTTCAAATCTCTCCAAGCAAAAAAATGCATCAAGTGGAGACTTGTAAGATTCCACTTCCATATTGTGATCCAAAATCTTGTCTTGTTGATAATGCATATCATCTTCACTTGCATCATGAAACATATCAAGAAACCATTTCTCAAACTCTCTCCATGATGATATACTTTTTTCAGGTGTCATACTAAAAATCAAACCTACATGATCTATCAATGATCTTACAAATAATTTCATAATCACATCTTCTGCATAGATATGACAATCTAGAATAAATTTACAAAATGCCTACAAATGCTTCGTTGGTGATTTTGATCCATCTCCATAAAATTTTGGAACATATTTTTTTAGTTTAAGAGGAAAATATTTTTGACCACTAGGGATATCAAAACTCAATGGTCTATATACTTCAATAATAAATTTTGGTCTTGGGTCACAAAATTTTGATACTTTATGTGAATATGTATTCTGGTACATACTGAATATCTGAATTTTTAGTAACTTCTTTCTTTATACATTAGCTTCTTTTCAATAGAGTCACCACCTCTTTAAAGAGGAAAACTTTACTTATCCCCTTCTAGGTCTTCTCCCTCAGTAGAGTCACTGACTGAAATGTTTTGTTAAATAGAGTCGCCACCTTCTTTCTAGAAGGAAAAAACTTACTTTCTTCTGAGTTCTTATCTCTAGTAGAGTCTTAATTAAATCACTAGAGCTTCTAGGTAATCTTCAACATTGTCTTTCATAGAAAACTCCCGAGCAGAGTTGCTAATTTATTGGTGCCCAAAAATGATGGATTCACTTTTGGCCAACTCACAGGTATAATGGTGATGCACCACTTGATACCTCTATAATTTTGGCTTAATCAAGCCAAGGCTGGTAGGCCTGATTTCACTTTGAACTTTCAAATCTTCTATGTCGCACAACTCCGTACACAAACAAACAAAGTTTCTCCCAAGGTGGTGAATGATCCCTAGAGGAAAACAACAAATCTCCTGATAATTTCTAATATGAAACTTAACTAAAATGATAATCACTAAGATCCTAATTGTAAGGCTTTGAAATAAATGATTTAATAATCTACAAACTACAAATCATGAACTAATATAACAATTTCTAAATAATGATTAGATCAGTGCCTTCTAAAAATTTGGGCTATAGAGTTAGATAACTTTCAATCTTACATAAAATCAGAGACAATTTTAAAAACTTACTTTTAATAAAGCAAGACTATCACTTCACATGCTTCCACTTGACTTATAATTCAAATCAATCTATACAGCTAATCTTATCGAATTTAACTCAAATTAAGAGACCAACAAAAACAAGAGAAGATACACACATCTTTCAATTGATATTTAAACTATATATATTAATTTTGAATTATGATACTCAGTGAATTAAACATAGTGAAATAATCTAATACAATAGAATATCCGAAAGACTAATTGAAAACATATAACTTATAAACACAAATAAAAAGAAGAGTACTTATCTTTATTGATATTGAAAAACTAGTATATTAAAGTTCATGTTGCAATTGTGATCAAATTCTATTATAAAATGTCTTTCTCCTTTATGATTACATTTTACACCACATATATATGTGGTTGAATAGTTTTCATACCCCTTTAGGGTGAAAAGACATCATTTTTCATTAAAATTTAGAAAACACTTTTGAGAAAAACTAATCAACAAACTAACTAATAACTACCTATCTTTTGGATTTGGCTTTGGTCTAAAATCCAAACTAGATTGTAAGAACTTAAGATTTTTTTCTCGAGATAGGAAATTTGATTTTACGAACCAGGACTTTTTTAGATTTGCAATATCTGATCGTTTTCATTCTCTGTCGACATCATCTTTACAACAGGTCAAAATTCCAGCATCTCTAAAACCTTCACTTATAGAATTTTGATTGTTCTTGTCACAGAGCTTCCTTCCCTAATCCCTCAACTTTTAATTAAAATGTAATATGTTGTTGTATCCCATTTCATATACTTCATCATATCATCAATTATTGGGCATGGATTTTAGGATGTCATTTTTTAGAATTTTATCACTATATAGGACTCTAAATTTTGCCAAAAATTTAGAGCTCCAACAATATCCTTTTAAAGGATTTGTGATTTTAGGTCAAGATATAGGAACATTTAGATATCTATTTGAAGAATGGGTCAAGCATTCACTGCCAAGTGAGCCATTGAATCTTGAATGCATCTTGGATAGAAAATAAGTCACGAGAACAAGGCACAAGGTGTAGAATGAGTACCTAGTGAAGTGGAAAGGCCTTTGTATGGTAATGCAATATGGATGATAGAGGAGAACATTAAGAAGCACAAAAATAGTCCAAGAGCTGATCTCAAGAGGGACTTGAGATTCTTGTTCACCCCGGGAGTATGGTGCAGGATCACTTAGTGCATTCACGCGCCTCCATGAGGCCATTTGGAATATTTTATTTTCATTATAGTTTAGTTATGTAATAAGGAATTTTAGACCTTTTTCCATTTGGTTGTGTCAAGGGGGAGTCTTAGGGAGTCATTTTTGAGCCATATGGAAAATATTGTAAAAGTTGTAAGTTGTCAAAATATTGTAAAGCAATTTTTTACAACTTTTGTCATGTAACTCCAAAATAAATGTTGGAATTTAAATGTTAGTTATAGCCATTCGGGAAATGGTAAATATGTCAGAGGAAGTTGATTCCAAGGTTTTTGGGATGAAATGTGAAGAAATTGTAATACAAATAATTATTTTCTTGATTTGTAGATGCATTTTATGCAGTTCTAGTCAATTTTATAGATTTGTATGAAAGATTCATGATTTGAAGACAATTGTGGTGGGTGGATAATATAATAACCTCTAATTTGGTTTTTTTAAATTGATTTTCATTAAGTTTTGAGCAGTTTAGAGTGAATTTATTGAAACTTGTTTTGAAACCCTAGGTGTAAGGATTTTATTGAAGAAATAATATTTTGAGAGTCATTCCATCGGTGGAAAATATATGAATCTTTGGAATGGAGGTGTTTAGGGTTTATTTTATGTTTCTTAAGTTTATAGGGGAAAGGAACAGTGATAAGTGTAGAAATAGTGATGCCCTAGCCTAATATCTCCATGTATCACACCTAGATTGCATAGGTAGACAAAGGGTTTGACAGATGAATGTTGTAACGAGTACTCCCATTGATGAAAATTATGGATTCATACCTTATGAGACTTTTTTATGGTCCAACAGTAAAATCAAAAGTTTGGAGTGAAGGAACCTTGTAATTGCTTTGGAAAACAAGCCCAATTAGGCTTAGTTGCAATGTTACCAGTTAATTGTTGAAGGTTATTTTCTAAAACACTATTAGAAAAAAAATTGATATGTTGAAAAATGCCACAAAGGGTATCCAAAATGGTAATCATATATTTGAAGATTGGATCTTCCTTGGAAGTTATGGTAGGAAGACCAGTTTTGGAGGGCCACTAGTGGATTGAGTCTTAGTCGAGTGAAACCCACCATTTGGAAATTTGGAATTTGCATTTTTTAGGTGTGAGAGGACCTATTGTTGTGAAATATGGTATAAATAGCCTAACATATACCTTCCTCTACATCAAAATATAATGGACATGAAAAGTAAGAGGAATATTGGCAGTCACATAAATAGTCTATATCACATTAGAAGCTAATCTTAGATGCTAATATTTTGGAACCAATAAGAAGTATGCAATGAATTTTTTAGAAAGTAATAGTGACCATTTTGAACTAATAATTATCATGTTTTGGAGACCATAAATAGAAGCATCAAGTGAAATGTCTTGGTAATTTCTTTTGGGAATGGAAAGATTGTTCAATTGGTTTGTTTTCTCCATAGTTGGCTTGAGGTGAGAAACAACATTAGACCTGAGTTGAGTAACTACTTGAGATATTATCACATCGCTATCCTTTTTTATGTAATTTGTATTGTTATTTGAGTGAGTAGGGATCTCTAAAAAAATAAAACCTAAATAAAGATCCAAAACATTGTCACATACACTGATAATGCTTATTACAAGATAGCCATAGCCATGGATGTTGTCTATGCTTAAAAGAGGAAGGAGAGAACTCTCTACAAATTTTGTGGTTATCTATTTTTCTTTTAATCTATTTTCATTTTGATATTTGTTAACACCACTCTCCTTGATGGAACTATTTGTTCAAAGCCTTTATTTGAACTAGTTGCATTTTCCTAAGACTTTCTAAATCCTTCCATTTCATTTGATTCATTAGATGGTCTTTAAGGAGGCATAAGAAATATATGAGGTGTGCCAATTTTATCATTATGCCTAATAATATTTGAAGATGGAATTAATGAAAAATACTAAAAATAAATAAGGTGTGTTTGAATTTATTGTAGACTGCATAATTAAAATATTTGAGGGTTGTGTTAGAAACCATGAATAGTGATCAATTGCATCAACAAATGTAAGGTACATGTATGAATCAAATTTTTTTTTTTTAAATTTTTTTTTGGTTATACACTTTATGAAAGAAAATAGGCCATACAGATAAGCATCTTGTTAATTTTTCATTTCATGAATCAATAAAAAAATGCATCAATCCCTTGTATGATGCTAATTTAATGCTACTTATTTTCTTGAAGAGTTTGGTATAGCCAAAATTCATAGAGGAATTGGTTTTAATGTCTTAAACATAAATCAATTGAAAAGCCTAAAAAGGATATTTATTCTTGAAACATAGGAGTTATTTTGAAATGGTATGAAAAATAAGGGTGTATTTCATTTGTTGTAGTCAACATTTTCATCTTTCCACATATGCAAAACATTTCATTTGTTTTTGAGGCCATCTTCCTTATGTGCAATGAGATTTTCAAGGAATTGCATTAGACATCAAATGAATAAAGACTAATAGGATCACCAAAGGTTAGAGGTAATAGAGGCAAGAGGTATTTTATCATATCAATTTATCTTCTTTCTTAGGGATGATTTATTGCATGAGAAGCACCCTAATTGTGTCCCCGAAGAAAAGAGGGGGTTTGGAATCATCTTTTTCCCTTTATGGAGAAAGGGGGGTGAGATTCTTGTAGGTGTACTTTTTGTGTATTCATGTTTGGTTGAATAGTTGTTGAGCACTTGAGAATACTTTAGTCACAAGTGGAGGATATATGGATTTTCAAAGGAAAGGTTGTGTCCTGTACACATGTTTTATTGGTTATTTATGCAGCAGAGGAGGGATTATTTCCATATCACTTAAGGAGGTACTAGAAACACTCAGAGGAGAGGTATAATTTCAGATGAAAGGAATCTCATGTACAATATTAGAGGATGCATTAGATAAACTTAGAGGAGATGTACAATTTTGGAGGAAATGTGTCTCACTATGCATGGGAGGGGGGGGGGGGGGAAGNGGGGGGGGGGGGGGGGGGGGTAAGAACACTTTTATTCTCTCTCATATTATAAAAATGGTTTTAGTCTCTACAGTTAGGAGATCAACTTATACAATAAATTTTTTGTTCCTACGTGAACGAGGAGTATTTTAAGGTGCTTTGTCAAATTATGGAGAAGGGTAGGGTTCAAAACCCTTCTAATATTTTCCTCCTATTAGGATTAATGTAGTAAGGGGGGAGTGTTAGAGTTTGACATTAATTTAGGTTGATTTTATGGTTTATATTAATAAATAATAAATAAGGTATTTTATTTGTCGAATGTTGCATTCCTATAGGAAGTTATTAAAACAAAAATAAAGGCTTTATATAACCAATGACGATCAATGTAAAATAACCAATTCAATTCAAATAATTTTTTTATATGCTTTCATATTTATTATATTAGTACAAACAATGGATAGAACATTATAATAATCAACCATAATAACCCTTCTGAAGAATTTAATGAAGCACCTTCAACAATCCTCCTTTCTCACTTGGGAAATAATAAACTGATTGTAACACTAGATCTCTTGACTATAGAGCTTCCAATCATCTAACCAATATGAGATAGCATGAAGTGTTACCAACCTTGTTACACAACTAGACACCTTTCTTCTAAAATTCCACATGCCGCATGTTAAGAAGAGAGCAATGCAAAATACTTTGAAATTACTTTTGTTCAATTGCGATGATATGCATTAAAATATCATTGGCTTTTGAAAGGCTTTTGAGTTTCCTATGAATAGCCAATAACCAAATAACTTTTCTATGGGAAAGAAACTAAGTTTTATTATATCTACTATTAATCTATTTATTACTAACTATACTTGCTAAAAAATAACCTATAAATGTATTATTCTCCAAAATTCTCCCTTAATATTGTATTAATCCAAAAAGAGAATGAAACAAAGCAAATGTTGATCACAATAACCCTTCCAGATATTTTGATGATGCATCTTCACCAATCCTCCTTTCTCACCTAGGAAATACCAAATTGACTACATGAGTAGATCTCCTAACTATAGAACCTTCAACCATTTGCACAACATGGAAAAATATAAAGTGTTCCTAATTGCTATAAACAATGAGACACATTTCCTCTAAAATTCACTATCTAGACTTCAAGTGTGCCAAATTCCTCCTCTAGTGTTGTATATGAGAAACATTTCCTCCAAAAGTCCTAATCTCCTCCAAGTGTTTCTAATTACTCCTTAAGTGTTGTGGAAACAATCCATCATCTACTATATAAATCACTAACCAAATATCTGCACATGAGACACTTTTCTTCCAAAAGTCCAGATCTACTTCAAGTGTGTCTATACTCCTCAAGACTTATACAAGTTAACAATAAAACATGAATACAGAAAAGTATACCCACAAGAAAACTTAGCCCCCTTGTTTTTTGAAGGTACACATAATGTGGATCCCCCTCTTTTATACAAGGATACAAATAAGTTACTTCTCATACAATGAATGTTCCCTATGTGAGAATCCATCTTGGGATGATAAAATACCTCCTTCCTATACCCTCCAATAATAACTTCTTTACTCTCTAAAGCACAAATATTTCATCAATTTCATGGAAATGTGAGTCTTTTGTATGCACTACACAACCAGAATAGTGTGTTTCACCTTCAATCACATTGAAAGCTTTACAATTCTCAAACTTCCCATAATTTAGTTGCACATGTCCAATTTTTTAACAATAATAGAATTTGAATTATTTCTTTTTTGAAATGTTATACTTCTTCCTAGGTGGAAAATCAATTTTCTTAATAATTAAATGTCTTTAAACTCTGCTTCATTCATCAATAAGAGAAAAACCCACAAATCCCTAATTGGGATTCATTTTCTTCAATGTAAATATTATACGATCAAAATGTGAGGGAATAGTGCTTGAGGTTAGTAAATTAAATAAAGAACTAAGTCCATGCCATATTTTATTTGATGTCTTTGTTGGATCAATGTGATACAAATATGAATATGGTAAACCAAGGCCAACCAATGCAATGAACCTATAATATTTTTCTTTCCATTTTGTTGCTTTATCTATATTTTTTGGTTTTCAACAATTTCACTAATTATGTCCCTTGAATCATTTTCAATTAAAATTAATTGTTCTTTTATTTTCCATGTATGAAAATCACACACTTAGAACTTTAGCAATAGAAGTTAGTTTTTCCATTTCGATAAACCTATTACTCCAAATAATTCTAAGAAGCTTCAAAGGTTTATACTCATGTTTTTTATAAAAAAATGCCTTATAACTCCCTATGGGTGTATATAAAAACAAATTACATAGATCAACAAATTTTGTCTAAAACAGTTTTAGACATATCTTTAGAAACATACCTCCTGATTTCTTTCATTCAGTGATATCCACAGAGCTAAAGAACATTTCCATTGTGTCTCTTGAATCTATATATTCAAATAGTGATTAAGGAAGTAGATTGTAAACCTTAAAATTTTAGCATTAATCAAATATTACTTTCAATTATTCATAAATGTCAAAATCGCTGCTATCCTCAATCCCATTTTCTATTTTCCTATATTTTATCAGTTCCTTCATAATATCATGAATTATTAATATTATTATATTATACAAATACTATTATCAAAATTATAAAGTATTGGAAACCAAAATACCCTCTTATTTGATATGTTAGTAGCCAAAACAAAATAATTAATCTTTCTTATGCTTCATATATACACAAATCTTGTTTCATGCAAATGGATACAACCAAAAAGTTAACCTTTCTTACACTTCACATGAATAGAAATATTGAACATAGTTGGATATGCTCATAAAGATCACAATTTTATGCATTCATTTATTCCTTCATGCCATATTATTCTCCTATAAAAACTAATTCATTTCCCACTTAAATTTTGATTAGCATAGAGATCGATCTAATCATTTGAAAGAGGCTTATTTATAATGCAAAATGATAGGAATAGAAACATCATTGTAGTGCTCATTTTGAGTTTCTAATGAAATAAACATTCTAATAGAGTGAGAATGAGTGGGAGGAGATATGGATTTTTTAGGAGGGGGTTCTGATGATGGTGGTGGTGAGGATAAAGGAGAGGATGAGGATGCAAATTTTTCTCTTTCCTCACTATGGGTAAGGCTTTTATCTTTATCCCTATGCCACTTTTTGTGGCTTGAAAAGGTGGAAGGTGTTCTTGTTCTTCCTTCTATAGCATTTATGGTGTATTGTGTTTTCTTCCAGCCTTGTTTGTAGAGGAAATTTATGATCCTCCTTGGGACGTATGGTTTTGGCTTGAAGCAACAAGATTTGGTTCTTGCAGGGGTTTGTGCAGAAATGAATCTACCCTTTAAAGAAATTTCAACCCATGCATGTGGTTGATACCTGCAAGCTGGAAACACACACTTTAATGAATCATTACGTGGTTAGCTTATCAAAATATGAAATAAAAATATGTTACAGTGTCAACTAAACTAACCGAAATTGACTCATTGCCTCCTAATAGGCAGGAGTATGAGTTTTCTCTCAGGTCATCGAAAAACTTAGTGACTACACCCACTTTGAATGAAGGATTTAAAGAGATATATGATTGAGTAATCTAAATACAAATGCAAGATTGTTGTAGTTAATCTAAAGCTAATTAGATAATTTTTAGAGGACCAAATTGAAGTGTAATAATTGATTTTAAGCCCAAAACAATGTATGCTCTAAGTTATAAAGATTTGAATGTTTGGAAATAGCTTAAAACAGTTAACAATACTAAATGATTAAGAATGCTAGAATGCTAGAATATGAAAATTTTAGAATAGAGATAATAAATGTTAGGATCCTTTGTGAAGGAAATGAGGTTCTCTTTTATAGAAATCTCTCTCAAATCGATGGTCGAGATTAAAAACTAAAGAGTGGACATGATTTGATTTGAAGAAGCACAATCCACATGCAAAAAGGTCAATTGGTGGAGAGAGTTAATTGACTGAATTAACTGATTAGTCATTTAGGAAACTTCCTAAATCTATTTTCAGTTAACTAGATTGTTTAAAAAATGAGACATAGACAAGGATTAGTTAACTAAATAAAACATATTTGTTTCCAATTCAAGAATCAGTTAACTGAAATTGATGACATAATATGCATTTTGAAAGATTTAAATGATTTTTAATGCATTTTAACTCAACTTTATTAATTTAATTCCTTTTATAGATTTTATTGAAAATTTAGCAATTTATTTAATCAATATATCCAAATATCAATTAAATAAATAATTTAAGGTTTATTTGCCAATGTAATGTACTTTTAGGAATTAATTAATTAATCAAGTGTGATGATTAATTATGACCTAGGGTTTAGGTTAGATCAGCTTAAAGTTGTAAATTACCTATTTGGTTAGGACTTAGAATAATCAAGATTAGGGTTTCTAGATAAGAGATTGAGATTAGGGGTTTAGGGTTTATATGACCATTTTAACGTCATTACATTTTCCCCTCTTTGAGTTTATGTGCGATCAACGTATTGATTCAAGGACCAATTAGCGATAAGATGAAGAATAGCTTGATTTGAAGTGATGAAACTGAACATTTGTTAGAGAATCTTAAACCTTTTGATTGGTTTGAATGAATAACCAGTTTTATTTGAAGCAATGAAACTAATTACCATTAAAATATTTGATTAGAAATAAAATTGACTTGATTTGAAGTGATGAAGCCAATTTGATCAATATATCTTGTTTTAATAATGAATATCCCATATAAGAATGATCTTGTCTAGTTTCAAGTGTAATCACCACTATATAAGACCATTTATTAGGTTGTCTTTGATTTAAGATGATCTCAACTTGATTTCATGCGATGAATCTGAGATGCCCCAAGCGACGGGGTCTTGATTGAGGATGTGATCACTGAACTATTGATGTCTCAATCCTATCCCCTCGAGAACGAAATCAAAATATGGCTAGGTGCCCTAGTGAGTAGAAGTAATTCGATTGATAACATGGTATAGGAATAAGATGATCTGATTAGAAAGAGGTCCCAAGTGGTTAGGACAAAATATGTACTTGATGGGAAGGCCTGTTGACCAGATTTGACTAAAATTAATGACATAACAATTGGTCAAAAAAGTATAAGAGATTTCCATTGGTTTGGAGTCCAAACAAACTGATTGTACAAGCAGTCAGCTGTAGTTAAAAAAAGTCAAATGTCAAAATTAAAAGTAACAATTTTAGATTTCAATTTCGATCCTGAAAATGGAATCAAGATAGTTGAATTATCTATGGGTGTCATTTTCATGTCAATCAACACACAAATAACCACTTAGAAAAAGGAAGATTGATCGATTGGAGCCTCAGATCCTTCACATTAGAGAGAGGAAAAGCTATTATGCAGATTTCAACACCATATAGATGCAATGCAAAACTACCATAAATGCAACCTAAGGTGTAGTCACTGAACTTTATCCTTGAAATTTTTCATCATCGAGTGTTTTGGAACATTAGAGTTGCTACAATCCTTACTAGTGCCACTGCGACCATAAGAATATGAATATGAGTTTCATTGGATAATATATGATAAACTAACATAAGCATCGGGGCACAAAAGATGAGATGACCTAGACATTGTTTCTAGTTGATGTTGCAAGAGTACACCAGTATCGGGGCATTCAAAGTTGAGATAAACATGAGTGTGATCTTGCATAAACAAGTAGAGCAATAACAACCAAGGAGATAGTTCTGACCTCACCTTGGCATTCAAGTAAACTGAGTCAAAGGAATGTGAGGTTTTTCCACCTTAATGTAGGAGAACTTATCACATACACCCAATTTAGTTGACATTGCTAGATCATCACAACCACACCAACAAGCAATAGACAAAGAAAAGATTTAACAAAAATCAATGAGAACAAACATCACACAAAGAAAAGATCAGTATACTTTAGCCAGTTTCAAAGTCTTTGGATGTGTAAGTGTATGGAGTGTATGAGGTGTTGGGAAATACCATCGTGCTTGTGAGTGTGATGTGTTTGATTGTTATTAATTGATTTTTTATGTTTCCATTACCTAATGTGAATTGAAAAACATAGATCTATCCAAATTAGTAGTGTTAAGAAACACTGTTGATTAGGGTGTTGAGAAACACCAGTGTATCAGTAGCCAACTGTCATACATAAATGACAAGATAATTGACTCTAATTTGGTGCAAAATGTGATCAAAGTGGAGCCCTTTCCCCCTAGTAATTAATTTGGAAAAAACATAACTGACTTGAATCATACTGTTTGGACAAAGCTGATTCGATTGCCCCCAGAACATTGAAAGGAAACTAAGTGTGTGAAAAATAGTTTCATACGCTAAACTCCCGAGAAGAGGATCATGCCAATTTAGATTTAACCCTTAGCAATTACAGAATGAAATACAATAACAAGCATACATAGAAAAATGAGAATGACACAATGATTTACCATGGGGAAAACCTTTCGGTAAAAAACACCAGCACTCTAAAACCTGCACAATGTATTAATCAAAACTAATACTGTTTACAATACACTTGCAATGAAAGTTCTTTCAGGAGATAATTGACACTCGAAGACAAATTTGGCAGCATAAAAATGTTCCAACAATAAACTAACTTCACTCAGATTTGCAACCCTAAAAAATGCTTATATCATGCGCTTCACTTTTTAGGGCAACTTCCAAAAGGCAGCCGTATTAGGGTTTTACCATTCTCTGAGAAAATAGGAACTCAAATTTTTTTGGGGGGCAACACCCTGAACCCCATGACTATAGAAGAGTGTACAGTACTTAACTAATTAGTTGCCACATGTCTTTCATGTCTTCACCCATCATCAAAACTTCCACAACTAGCTCTTACAAATATTAATGACCGTCATAGGAATCTGTCATAACGATTTCAGTCATGATTACCTTACACATTGTCCAAAGTGCTGACATTTGGAAAATATCAAATTTAAGGAAATATAAAAGGTTGAGACACCTTATTCCTAACATTTTCCCACTTGTTACACACCTTTTAAGAGCCAAAGGAAATAACAAGATTTAATTGTTATAGGCCGAGAGGCCCATAGACTCCAAACACCATCTGAACTTAGCTGTGCCCACAGGTTTTGTTAATGCATCTGCAACATTCTTTACTATATCTACCTTCTCCAAACTTACCTTTCCATCCTCTACCATATCTCTCACAAAGTGAAAACACACATCAATGTGATTGGTTCTGGCATGGAAAGTTGGATTCTTCACAAGGCAAATAGCACTCTGACTGTCGCAACAAATTGTAATCTATCCTGCATCAACACCAACATCCAAACACAGTCTCTTAAGCCAAATGGCTTCCTTACAAGCATGAGTAGCTTCCATGTACTCTGGTTCTATCATGGACAAAGCAACCACAGGTTATTGCTTACTCATCCAACTAATGGAACCACCAAACATAGTGAACACATAGGCACTGGTAGATCTCCTGCTGTCAATGTCACCTGCCCAATCTGAATCCACAAACCCATGAATACAAACTGAATGTGAAGCTCTAGAAGAGTTTCCATGATAGAATATGGAATACTCTGATGTACCCTTCAAATATCTAAACACTCTCTTAACTGCATCCCAATGTACCCATCCAGGTTTAGCCATAAACTGACTCAAGACTCCCACTTCTTGGGCAATGTCTGGCCTAGTACAGACCATAGCATACATAAGGATTCCAACTACACTTGCATAAGGTACTTTTCTCATGTCCTCCACCTCACTAGGAGATTTTGGACAATCATCCATAGATAACTTTATTCCCATAGAAATAGGAACACACAATGGTCTACAATCTACCATGCTAAACCTGTCCAACATAGACTTCACATAGTTACTCTGACTCAACCAAAGTTTTTTGTTAGACCTATCTCTGTTGATTTCCATACCCAAAATATACTTGGCTTCCCCTAGATCTTTCATCTCAAACTGTGTTGACAACTAAGACTTCAAATTAGAAATCATACCCATACCCTTCCCAATCAACAACCTATCATCAACATATAATGAAATAATAAGAAGGTGATCATTGTCAACTTTGAAATAAACACAATGATCTAATTTCAATCTCATAAAACCAATCGACAACACAAAGGCATAAAATTTAAGGTACCACATCCTAGGAGATTGTTTCAAACCATACAAGGACTTCTTGAATCTGCAAAATAAAGACTCTTTACCTTTCTGAATATAGTGCTCAGGCTGTGACATATAGATCTCTTCCTCCAAATCACCATGAAGGAAAGCTATCTTCACATCCATTTGTTCTACCTCTAAATCATACGATGCTGCTAGAGATAACAGATATCTAATGGATGTAATCTTTTCAATAGGAGAGAATATTTCACCATAATCAATTCCCTCCACCTATGATTACCCCTTTTCAACCAATCTAGCCTTGTACCTCTCAACACTGCCATCTGTACAGAATTTCTTCTTAAACACCCATTTGCTTCCAACAGGTTTTTGTCCTTTAGGCAAAGGTACAAGGTCCCAAGTTTTGTTCTTCTCTAATGAAGCCATCTCATCATCCATGTGTTAGAATGAATTTAGAATAACTAAGAGGGGAGGGGTGAATTAGTTATCCTTAGGTCTAGATGTAGCAAATAAAACTTTTTTGTACTTCAGATCTACTCGGCAACAGTAGCATATGTCAACAACTTTAATCATGCAAATTACTGTCAGTTGAAATTAACTTGCAGAAACATAACTGTAAATAAAATCAATTAAGCATTCACACAAGTTAACACAAGTATTTAATGTGGAAACCCAATATGGGAAAAACCACCAGTAACATGCTACCAAGTTTTCACCCTTCTAAAGTGATGCCCTGTGAGGAGCCAACCCTGTTAAAGGTTACAATAACACACTGCTAGGTGTGACCTAGTTAAAGGATTTAATCACCCTGTCAGGAGTAGCCTTGTTAGAGAACTTAGAACATTCCACCTGAATGTCACCTTGTTAGAGGATTTATACAAATGACTATTAAGTCAACCTTGTTAAAGGATTTAACTGATACAATGGTAAGAAAGTAATCAACAAATGTGTTCTGGTACATACAACTTACTTTGAAAATTTAGATCCAATTACAGATCTGATGTTAACTTACTGGATAGCCTGCATTGTCATTTCAACCTTCTGATTTGCTTGGAAATCTATCAAGAAATCACTCATGCAACTTTCTACTTCTGCCTTTTGCCTTCTCTACTAGATCATTATAAACAGTAAATCAACTATGCAAACCTCTTGCATACATATACACTCATCCACACACAATGAATAACCCCTGAGGTTATCATATACCTCTCTGTCTAGGTTAGATAAATCTTTTGCCACTTAAACAAGATCGTAGATCTTAGGTTAGGTCAGATCCAACAGATCATTCCATCTTTGCATTACATTTACTTCTCCAAATTAGTCTCTAATTAAATCTTGAAACCATGCATTAATTACGGTTACCCATACATTAAATAATGTGGATCAATCTTTAATTAACATTACATATCCCAATAAAATTAACTAAGTCGGCCAGAGATCTCAAATCTCATCATTAATCCAATTACTGTAAGTCGGCCAACATCACTGTTTCCACTCGACAATTGCAATGGTACTCGACAATGACCAAATTTTTTTCATCACAAGCAACTTTGCTCGACACAAGAAAATTTTCTCAGCACAAGCCAAACTTGCTCAACATAGAACAACCAGAAAAACTATCTTTGAAAGATAAACAACAAATTACTTTGCCAGAGTGCCAACTGATCAATTACCCTTTGAATTGCCTTAACTCAACCATTCACTTGGTCTTCTTGTTAAATCTTCTTCATCATCAGTAGATATGGTACTTAAATAGATAACAATAGTCTCACCAATTAAGGTTTGACATCAATGACAAAATAACAATTGCTTGCATTGTCACTTTCCAACAATCTCCCTCTTTGGCATTGATGGTAACAAAAAAATATTTAAAACAATGATTTAAAAAACATAGTTACCAACCAATCCAAAAGTTCACCTGTGTTCCTTGATATGAATGAATTTTCATTAATGTATTTAACTTCGTTTTGATTCTCATCTGTGCACATTTCTCCCTCTGTGTCTGTAATCACACTGTAATCATCTATGTCTAATCATCTGTAGACTCCCTCTAAGTAGATAATCACTTCAATATTTTCAACAGTAACTTCTGCCTCTATGTAATCTTTCACTCTTTGTAATCTCTCTTTCTCAACAATCTCTTCCTCTTATGGGTAATCTCTCCCTCTTATAGGTAATCTCTCCCTCTTTGACAACAATGCCAAAGACATCGATATCAATGTCATGTAGATCTTCAGTATCATGTTGATCCTGTCATCTTGATTATGATTGATTTTCTTTTCTATCTTTGTTCAACTTCACAACTTTAGCCAACATTCTAAAGTGTGACTTACTATGCATCAATGTGTCAGATATTCTGAATAAAATATTTGATGCAACAGTCCTATACAGAACTTAATTAGCCTCAGTGAGGGGAATCACCCCCAATTTACCTCGTACATACATATGAGCATCCTTGGGTAGTGCTTTTGTGAATATGTCTGCTAATTTTTCTTTAGTGTTCACATAATCTAATCTCACTTCTTTACTCTAAACTAGCTCCCTCAAGTAGTGATACTTGATGGATATGTGCTTTGTCTTAGAGTGCATAACAGGATTTTTAGAAATATTAATAGCACTTGTGTTATCACAATATATGACAACTGGATCAGTGATTTCTTCCTTCATACCTTTCAGTAGTATCTTCAACCACACAATGTTAGAATAGT
>MU225019.1:2723083-2777811 GCA_018584345.1 Thuja plicata | reverse complement strand
CTCCCATACATCACGGTCTATGAGCATGTCTTCCATCTTGAGTTTCCACAACTCAAAGTTTGTGCCATTGAACTTTTCCACCTCCATTCTACTATATGAAGAACCTACCATCTCTTCCTGCAATAAGTTTATGAATACTCTGCAACAATACTCTCACTAAACTGGAGATTAGTTCAAAAACCCTATACCCTAACAAATAGAACCAAAACTAGCCAGGCTCTGATACCAACTGAAAGGAAACTAAGTGTGCAGAAAATAGTTTCATACGCTAAACTCCTGAGAAGAGGATCATGCAAATTCAGATTTAACCCTTAGCAATTACAGAATGAAATACAATAACATGCATACATATAAAAATGAGAATGACACAATGATTTACCCTGGGGAAAACCTTTCGGTAAAAAAACCCCAGCACTCCAAAACCTGCACAATGTATTAATCAAAACTAATATTATTTACAATACACTTGCAATGCAAGTTCTTCAGGAGATAATCGACACTTGAAGAAAAATTTGGCAGCATAAAAATGTTCCAACAATACACTAACTTCACTCAGATTCACAACCATAAAAAATGCTTATATCATGCGCTTCACTTTTTAGGGCAACTTCCAAAAGGCATCAGTATTAGGGTTTTACCATTCTCTGAGATTGTAGAAGAGTGTACAGTACTCAACTTATTAGTTGCCACATGTCTTGCACATCTCCACCCATCATTGAAACTTCCACAACTAGCTCTTACAAATATTAATGACCATCATAGGAATCTATCATAACCATTTCAGTCGTGATTACCTTACACATTGTTCAAAGTGCCGACATTTGGAAAATATCAAATGTAAGGAAATATACAAGGTTGAGACACCTTAGTCCTAACAAACATGACTCTAGATCAGTTTAAATCTAGGAGGGTTATTAGAAGAACCACAATGTCATGAAAGTGAGTGAAAGCTTATGCACAAACTAAAGCAAAAACAGATTTCTAAGATTAAGCATTGATAGATAGAGCTCTAAAAACAAGAAGTGCCTATTTACCATTTTTTCACCTACTTGGTAGGGATTCTTTTTTTTATACTAGGGTGCCTATTTACTAGGTTTTCACAAAGGCACTTTTTCTTATTTTTCAATTTTTTTTTCTTTTTTCCATTTTTTAATTTTTTTATTGATGCATCAGAGTGCCTATTTGCCAGGTTTTCACCAAGATGATCACTTTTTAGGACTTTTTCCATTTTTTAGTATTTTTCCAAGATCATAAATATGTACATGGTGTTGGTCACAAAGAATTCCTTAGGTGTAGAACTTCTTCATATCAAGAGTGTTGATGAACTCCCGGAGGTGTTCTCCTTGAAGTATGGAGGTTTGATAGGCTCTAGAGCCAAAGGTTGCATTTATAATATAAGGACCAAGCCAATTGGGTTAAAATTTCTCCTTTTGTTCTCTGTGTGACTGATTACAGGGGTTTTCTCTCAACACTAGGTCACCCACTTGGAGTTCTCTTGGTTTGACCTTTTTTTTTATATCCTCTAGATATTATTTTCTAATAATATCTGAGGTGATCGAATGCCACTTGTCGACGCTCATCCACCAGTTCCAATTCTTGCAACCTTGAGACCCTGTGATCTTCATCTGTGATCACCCTTTGTAGAGGAACTCTCACAGAAGAGATTTCTACTTCTATGGGTAATACTCCTTCTCCATAAACAAGAGAAAAGGGGGTTTCCCTAGTAGGTGTTATGATACTTGTTCTATAATTCCATAGTGCAGGATTGATCTGCAGGTGCTAATCCTGGATAGATTTGTTCACAGTATGGTGTAATATTTTAAACAAATTTTTATTAGAGGCCTCAGCCTGTCCATTACCTTATGGATAGTAAATGGAAGAGCAATGTTTTTTAATCTTGAAATTCTCAAAGAGTTCTTCAATATTGGTGTTTTTAAACTTCCCTTCATTATCAGTTATAATGGTTGAAGTAATGCCATATCTATATATAATTTGATTCATAATAAATAAGGCCACCTATTGGCTAGTAGCTTTGATTAGCAGGACCACCTCCACCCACTTTTTGAAATACTCAATGATGGTGATGATGAACTTATGTCCGTTAGAAGAAGATGGTTGTATCTGACTAATGAGGTTGAATGGGCACTGTTGGAAGGGCCAGTGTGTGATAAAGGGAACTAGTTCCCTTCCTGTAGCTTGTATAATATTTCCTTGTAGTTGGAATTTATTACACATCTTTTCATATTTCACTACCTCTTTTTCCATGCCTAGCCAGTAGTAACCCACTCTCATCTATTTTCAGGTCAGAGTCACACCATTAGAGAGAGAACCACAAATACCATCATCAACCTCAGCCAATGCATGTTTATAATCCTATTTTTATAGACACCTAAGCAATGTACCATATAGTCATCATCTATAAATATCATCAATTATGAGAACATACTGTGAGGCATTACAGATAAGGTATCGACGTTCAAGGATGACCTGATGGTGTAGGTAGGTGTAGACATGTTTGTATCAGGATGAATCCTATCATATGATAGAGTAGAGAATGTGGGATTTAGGGGAGTTGTAAGAAGGGAAATGAAGTTCTTCCACTAGGAACTTGTAGCAAAAGTCTTCCTCTTATGGTTGTGAGGACGCTAGTGTAGCTATTGCATCAGCTGCTCTATTATGTCTCCTTGGGACCTGATAAAATGTGATGTAGGTAAAATATTTTTTGAATTCATGAACCATTCTCTTATAAGGCATGAGTTTATCATCCTTCATTTGGTAAACATCGCTAGCTTGGTTCATGATGAGTTGGGAGTCACCATAGATGTGTAATTCATATATGTTCCATTCGATAACTAGTTTGATTATATTGACCAAGCCTTCATATTCAACAATGTTATTTGTACAAGGGAAAAAAATCTTGTATGCCTTTGGTATGGAATAGCTTTGAGGTGTTCTAAATAGGAAACCTTCACCTAAAACCATTTATGTGAAAGATTCGTCAAAGAATATTTTCTATGACCTCTGCATTATATGTAGAATAGTGTTGTTTGGAAATTCAAAATTGATAGGGAGATCATCCTGTAATGAAGCATCAACCAATTGATCTGAAATTTCCTATTCTTTGATTTCTTTTCACTCAAAATATTTGATGTCAAATTCACTGAGGAGTATGACCCATTTTGCTAGCCTGTTGGTTAAAGTTGCTTTACTCAAAAGATATTTCAATAGATCAATCTTTGCAACCAACTTTGTGGAATGAGATAACATGTAATATCTCAACTTCTCAGATGAAAATACAACTACAAGACAATATTTCTCTATCAATGAATAATTTCATCTCATATGAGACCAAGGTTCTACTGATGTAGTAGATGGATCAATCTTTCTTGTTTTCATCTTCTTTTGCCAAAATTCCCCCCAATGATGTTGTTGTAGCAGATATATACAAGATCAATGGTTTTCCCAATGTAGAAGGCATCAATACTCATGGGTTAGCCTGGTATTCTTTGGTATGATCAAATTTATTTTTACAGTCTTCATCCCATTGATATTTGAATCCCTTATGCAGAGGTTTTGTGAATGGTTTGACTTGTCTGCAAATTGTGAAATGAATCATCTGATAGACTGAATTCTCCATTGGAGTGTCCTCATCTGATTGATGTTCTTGGTTGGTGAAATCTCTAAGATTGCTTGCACCTTTGTAGGATCTACCTAGATTCCTTTTGCTAAGACAATTTATCCCAAAAAATTTCTATAGGTTACACCAAATGCACACTTCTTTGGGTTTAATCTAAGTTTGAACTGCTCCATCCTATCAATAGTTTTACCCATGTTTTGTAAGTGTGTGGATCTTTCCATAGTTTTAACAAGTGTATCATCCATATAATCTTCCATGTTTTTATGCATCATTTCATGGAAGATTATTTTGATAGCCTGTTAATAAGTATCACCTTCATTTTTTAGTCTGAAGGGCATAAAATTCTAGTAGAAGGTGCCCCAAGAACATGTGAAGGCTTTCTTTTCTTGGTCTTCTGGAGAAATCTTGATCTGATTATATTCAGAGAAACCTTCCATGTGAGTACATTTTGTAGCCAGTTGTCATATCCAAAATTATATCAATATTCAGAAAAGAAAATTCATCCTTCAGAAAAGCCTTTTTAAGATCCCTAAAGTCATTATAGACTCGGATGGATTTGTCTGGCTTTGATACTGGTACAATGTTTGAAATCCACTCTGCATAATCAATGGCTCGAATGAACCCAACTTTGAGCAGCTTTTCCAGTTCTACCTTTATCAATAAATAAACATGATGGTGCATTTTTTGGAGCTTCTATCTCGTTGGTTTGACACCTAGTGTAATAGAGAGATGGTGCATAACCATATCTAAATCTAAACAAGGCATGTTTGACTAACTCAATGCAAATTTGGTTTTATTTCTTTAAAGAACTCAGTGAATTCTTGGAGCTCTTCTATTGATAAAGACTCTGCTACATGAATGATATATGGGTGCTCCTTTGTCCCAATGTTCACATGGTGTATTGGCTTGATTAGTACTAACAACCATCCCTAGAAGTGACTAAGCAAGATATCAAGTACCCCATCCTTTGGAACCTCATAGAGTTTTTCACCATCGGATGCATCTTTTCTTTTTTCTATTTTGTGTTCTAAAACTGCCACAGTGTGGTTTTTGCCTTCAGAACCTCTATTTTTTTTGTTTTAATTCCATGACTGAGGTACTTGATATCCACTTCATTCATATTCACACTAGGTTTACTGGTGGAAGAAGTTACTGGTTCAACCACATTTAGGTAGCAAGATAGAGTGTACTCATTAGGGAATGTAGGGATGTTTATAGATTTTTTTTGCAAGCCCCAGTCAGTGAGTTTAGGATGTATGAGTGGTAATGAATTGAAAAGTTCAAGGGTATTCACTCTATGTTCATCATAAACTTGGACCATTACATAGAGACCTAAATTGGTACCCTATATAGATGCATTCAAATTAGTAAGAGCCCTAACAACATCGTCAAATCCCATGTTAGGAATTAGAGGATCTGACTCATCAGATCTAGACCCTGAACCCTCACCTACCTCAAATGGAGTTACATATTTTTGTACTATATCCATCTCTTTGTCTTGAGTTTCCTCTGATAGACTATCAAACTCATACTCATGAGAGTTCATTTTAGCATAATCTACCATATTTTGGAAATGAGTGAAGTCCACTCGTTGCCCCCAGTTTGGATGAGTTCTTTCTAAGAACTCTACTATGGTAACATTCCCATATTCAGTATCTGGATCTTGCTCATATGTGGTGGCCTTTGACTAATCATAAGCCATTTGTGATTCCTCTAAAACATGCTATTCAGTAGCATTGATCTGTGTTTATTTTCTTCTTGTGCAAAGAGGAGAGATATGATATTCAGAAGAATAGGGAAAGGATACACATCTCCATCATCAAACTCGTCCCAATTGCAAGTGGGTGGGTTAGTTCTTTGTTCTATTATTTTCTTCTGTTCTTCATCTAGATGGACCTGATGTCTCTTTTCTTTATCTAGATATTTTTGGATCTTTGTGCCTTCTTTAATAAAAAATATAGACTATTTGTGTCTCTAGACCATCAAAATTCAATAGAGATAGGTTCTAAGATTCCATTTTCATTACATCTGAGGGGTCCATTTTCTGAATAACTCATTCATTGAGCTAGTTCATACCCCACTCCATATGTCTCTGGGGATATTTCACATTGTTTTAATTCATTGTTTTTAGACTCCCTATATAGCCATTCCAGAATGACCTATTCTTCTATCTCATTTTCTAATGGTATTTTTTCTTTAACAATGTCACCATCATAGATTTCTCAAGCTGGTGTTGGTTTAATCTCTTCCAAAGGTCTCCCATAGGACCTGTTAGAATAACTAAGAGGGGGGGGGGGGGGGGGGGGNGGGGTGAATCAGTGGACTCAAAAATTAATCCAATAATCCAACCAAAACTTATATCACATATATAAAACCTCTAGTTATCTTTAGTCCTACAAAATGTATGCATTTAAGTAATCTTATCAAATATATATTTCTCGGTGAATGTTCTATTTATCTTTTTTGAAGCTTTACCAAATATCAGTTTATCTTTTCCTAGGCTTTACTGAATAACAGTAAATAAACTTAGTGTTTACTGACCAATCTTGTTTTAGTAATGTGTAAAGAAAAACATCAAATTAATGAACCATATACACATTTGAGACATGGATTTTTAATGTGGAAACCATGTTAAGGGAAAAACCACTTGGGACCGGTAACCTAAAATTTTCACTCTTTTGAAGTGAGCTTGGTGAAGAGCCAACCATGTTAAAGGTTACAAACACACTGTTAAGTGCAACCTTGTTAGAGGATTTAAAACCATTGGTTATTATTTTCACCTTAGATATTCACTATGCTATCAACAAGAAAAAAAATTTGATACTCTTGCGTATCTCAATACATTAAGGACTGTCAAATCCGACTCGGTTAAGAGATTTTCTAAATCAATGGTTAAACTGAAATAGTAAATGATCTGTTCATTAATACAAATTTAATTTGCAAATTTTTAGATTTATTGTAAGGCACCTATCTGATCAATATGCTCTTCAATTCCTTTTCTCCCCTCCTTATTCTTTCTGCTTGCTAAATGTTGTTGCTCGATGTCTATAAAGTTCTTGGCTCTGTTCCTCAGCTTGTATGATCAGATCTGCATGAAGACTTCTATCTTCACCAGAATTATATTCAACATTCCTTTTTTTATAATGAATTACTTGTCTCTTTATATAGACATGATTTCACCATTTACTTTCCTTTTCTTTCTTGTTGTTGACATAGATTCTTTTCTTGATCTACAAATCTTGCCATGCATTACTTTAATCTTTAAAGATTTGCTTTATTTTTATTTCATAGATTTCTCCTTGAAAACTATGAATAACACTAGATTTAAATCTTTAGTTCAACAGGTCAATGAAAATAAAATAATCAATGAGTTAACTCTAATTATAGCTCATTCCAGCTAAGTGTTTTGTCATTTCCTAACTCCAATTCTGATCGATGATCAACTCTTAGTTTGCTCGGTCATTGAATCCAGTTGTCCTCAAGCATCAACTTCAATTTTTCTCAGTGACCACTTCATTTATGCTCGATGTTATGGTGCTCAGTATACACTGTGACTTCTTGGGGTTCTTTGTCCATCAGTGTACACTTCTCATCAGTGTTTACTGCCACTCGGTATACACTAGCTTTATATGTTTACTGATAACATAAAATTTATCTCTTTGGTTTCTTGAAGTCTATGAAATTATGTAGATTACCAATCAGATTATATCAAGTTGACATCAATTAAAATACTATACATTAACTGATTTAATGTCTTGCTTTTACTTCTTGTAGCTCGGTGATCATCAACTTATCATCTTCAAACATTCAATTAGTTATAGTTCATCAATCCCTCCCTTTGGCCTTGATGGAAACCTACTTATCAAAAAAATGTGAAATATATAATGTAGAACATGCCATAACATACCAAAATTATTGTTCTATAACCAATACAAATATCCAACTCTCAGTAAGCTCTTTTAGCTTAGATTTGATTCTTGTAGAGTGCTTTCTTCGTTCTTCATTCCCTTCACTAGATAGATTTAGCAACTTCTGATTATGTCTCTCCCTTTGTTGTAGAATCTCTTCTCCCTTTTCTGGATAGATATGCAGTGTTAAATTTCTCCAAATCCCTCCCTTGGATGGATGGTTGTTTCTTTGAATATTCTTGGATCTTTCTCTCCCTTTGTATAATTTTTTTTCTGATCTTTTCTTTCCCTTTGACTGATTTTCTTCTCCCTGATAGATATTTCATTATGGATATCTCTCTCCCTCAGGATGTAATTTTCCTTGATGGATATTTCATATGGATATCTCTCTCCCTTTGACAACAATGCCAAAAACATATCATGAATATATTCCTTTCCATTCTGTCCATCAGCAATATAGCTCTGTAGTAGACAATAATATCTCTAGTGTTCGGTTCAGATAAGTACCTTCTTTTACTGATATATTGTTACATTCCATATATCATCTTGCATCAACATGATTTATCTTCTAATAATGTGTAGGCTGATGTAACCTCCTATTCATCTTAGTGACTAGTAGACAAGGGTCGGACTTGTAGTCTCTTCCTCAGGCACTCAAGTGTATATTTTGGCAATGACTTTGTGAATATGTGTACTAATTTTTCTTTGGATTGTACATATTCCAGTATCACTTCTTTCTCTTGTACTTGTTCTCTTAAGTAATGATACTTGATAGCTATGTGCTTTGTCTTAGACTGCATCACATGATTATATGAAATGTTGACAGTGCTTGTATTATCACAATAGATAATCACTGGTTCAAGGATTTCCATATTCATACGTTTCAGCAATTGCTTGATCCATGAAATGTTAGAAAAATTTGCAGCAGTAGCCACATATTCTTCTTCTGTAGTGGATTAAGAAATGCATCCTTGCTTTTTACTTATCCATGTGACAAGTCTATCACTCATAAAGAATGCTCCTCCTATTGTGCTCTTTCTATCATTTATATTTCCAGCCCAATCAACATCTGTATAAACTTGAAGCTCAAATTTACCTTCTTTATTATACCACAGACCATAGTCTTTGGTATTCTTTAGATATCTCAAAATTTTTTTGACAATAGTCATGTGTGATTCCTTGGGATTGGCAAAGAATCTTGCAACTATACCAATTTCATGTGCTACATCTAGTCTTGTATGTACAACATACATTAGTTTGTCAATCATATATCTATATAAGGTCTGATTTACCTCGGTTGACTTGTCTTCCTTTGTTAGTTTGCATTTGGATTCCATAGGTGTTCCAACTAGTTTGGAGTCCTCCATTTTGAATATCTTCAGAAATTCTCTGATATATTTGGATTGTGTGAAGTAGATGCCTTCATCCTGTAATAGAATCTGTAGACCAAGAAAAAGTTTGATCTCTCCAAATATTGACATCTCAAACTCTTTGCTCATTTCATTAGCAAATGATTTGTATAACATATCATTACCTCCAAATATGATATCATCAACAAATATTTTAGCAATTAGAATGTTATCATTAGTATCTTCTTTTAAATACAGATTACTTTTATCACTTGTTCTTACAAATCCAATACTTATGAGATAAGAGTGAAGCCTTTCATACCATGCTCTTGGTGCTTTTTTTAATCCATACAAGGCTTTTTGTAGTCTACAAACCATGTTCATCTTGTTAGGATAAAAAAAAACTTCAGGTTGTTTAGTGTATACCTCTTCTTCTAGTATTCCATGTAGAAATGCAGATTTAACATCTGTTTGGTATACTTTGAATCCTTTGAAAGCAACATAAGCAAGTAGAATTATTACTCCTTCTAGTCTACCAATGGGTGCACAGGTTTCTTCGTAGTCAGTACATTCTTCTTGTGCATACCCTTTGCATACTAATCTTTCTTTTTTCCTTGTGACTTCTCCATTCTCAATCAAATTGTTTTTGAATATCCATTTGTTACCAATGAAAATTTTGTCATTCGGTCTAGGTACTAATGTCCATGTTCCATTCTTCTCAATCTTCTCAATCTCTTCATTCATTGCACTGATCCATTCTTGATTCTCAAGTGCAGTATTAATAGATTTAGGCTCAAAATCACAAATCAAACATCTAGTGTTTAGTGACTTACTTCTTATTCTCATTCCAGCTCTTTTGTCTCCTTTGATTTGGTCCTATGGATGGTGTCTTCTAATGTACTTGGAAAGCACAAGTTCAGATCTTTGTTCATCATTATGATCATCATCTTGACCTTCATTTTGATCTTCATCACTCGGTTCATCATTGTGAGCATTTTCTTGATTTTCGGTGTGTGCAGCCTATTACTCGGTTGCATTGTTCTATTTCTCGGTAGTGATACACTATTTCTTTGGTAGAGTGTCAGTTTCTTCACTGTAGACAAATCTATTGTAGTCTTTCAGTTCCTTTCTTCTTTCCTCATCATTTTTCTTAGCAAATTCATCCACTTTAACATTTGCACTTTCAATGATTTTGTTATAGGATTTGTTAAGACATTTATAAGATTTTTTTTTAGTAGAATAACCTAGAAATATTCCTTCATCACTTTTTGAGTCAATCTTTCCATTTCTATCATCTTTCAAAATATAATATTGACTTCCAAAAATTCAAAAGTAACTTACATTAGGTGTGTATCCATACCATAGCTCATAAGGTGTCTCATTGGTGTCTTTCTTCAATTGAACTCAGTTTAATGTATAGACAACATTACTTACAACTTCTCTCCAGAATTTTTGTGTGATACCTTTCTCAATCATCAGTGTTCTAGCACAATCAACAATTGATCTATTCCTTCTTTCAGCAATCTCATTTGGCTGTGGTGTTCTTGGTGCAGAAACCTATCTTGTAATTCCATGCTCATTAAAAAAGTTAGTGAATCCATCATATAAATTCTCCTCCTCTATCTGACCTTAGAAATTTTAGTTCCTTTCCACTTTGTTGTTCAAATATAACTTTATATCATTTAAACATATTAAATTCTTATGATTTCTCTTTTGAGAACATAACAGTCATCATTCTAGAATAACCATCAACAAATGGAATGAAGTATCTATCACCATAATAGCTCTTTGTTCTCATTGGTCCACACAAGTCAGTATGGACTAACTCTAGAATATCATTAGATGTGTAGGTTTTTCTCTTGAAACTAGACTTTCTCATTTTACCTTTTTGACAATTCTTACACATGACATGGTCGGGGTTTGACATACTTGGTAAGCCTCTTACTTTTCTTTTCTTGATTAGCCTAACCATGTTATCAAAATTCACATGACATAACCTTTTATGCCACAACCAAATGTATTCATTTCTATCCAATAAACAAGTGGTCTTAATATCATCAAGATAGAATAGGTTACCTTTTGTTTTTTCACTAGTACTGGTCAAACTTCCTATTTCATTATAGATCTTTTCCTTTTTGTTCTCAAATGAAACTCGGTGTCCTATGTTATTCAGTTGTGAAACATTTAATAGATTATAGTTAAGTCTTTTCACACAATATGAATTTTCACATATGTTCCGATTATTCCACATGATGGTTCCTTTACCTTCAACTAGAAAAGGTGAGTCATTACCTATCCTAACTGATCGACAATTATAATATTCAAAAGTTTCAAAATTTTCTATATCTCCAGTCATGTGGTAAGTACAACCACTATCAATAATCCAAACATAATTTTTACTAACCTTAGATATGAGTGTAGTCTCAACATACCTTTCTTCTTCATCTAAATCATCCTTCATAGGAACAAATACTACCTCAATATATTCATTAGATTTGGTGTTAGTATTTTCAGCTTTGTTCTCAACTCGGTAACAAGCCTTCTTACCTTTGTCCTTGTAGTCTCGGTTATCTCTTTTGTCAGAGTGTAGATTGCTTTGGTAATCTTGGTCATCACTTCTATCAAACTTCTTTTCATAATATCTATCATTGTTTCTTTCATTTTTTCTCTTGTTAGGGTATCTAGCAACAAATTTTCCAGTCTCTTTGCAATTAAAAGAGACCAATGATAATTTACCTTTGTATCTACCTTTGCCTCTTTGAAATCTTCTAGCCATTAGTGCTTCAATTTCATCAAGTTCTTGTTCATCACTATCACTTTCACTATCATTTCTCATAGTGTGTTTATGACTTGATTTACTTATTTTTAGAGAAGATTTGAATGCAGACTCAATAGTTGGTAAGACACTGTTGTCAAAGTTATTCATCTCAAATGAAATAAGTCTACCAATATAAATATCTAGAGTAACATAGTTATTTTCTATTGCTCTCATTTCTTGTATTGAAGATACTCTAATAGCATAAACAGGCAGTAAGGTTCTCATAATTTTACTTACTACCATTTCTTCTTCAAGAACACCTCCTACTTGGATAGAATTGACAACCTCTTTGATTCTTCTATTTTACTGAGTGATGTTTTCTCCTTCTTTCATTCTTAGGTCATCAAACTTTCCTCTTAGGCTTTCAACTTTAGCCCTAGACACATTTTAATCGCCTCCATATACTATATTGTGTTTGTTCCATATTTTCTTTGTAGTGGTGCATGGTTTGACATCTTCAAATTCAGCATCGGAGAGTGAGGAAGCAAGTTCTATCATAATAAAATTGTTTTCATGTTTCTCTCTCAATTGATCAACTATCGGAGGTCTAGTAGGTGTAAATTTTTTTTATCCAAGTACTATGTGACATCATTTCCAATACCTGATAGGAGGAGTCTTATCCTACTTTTCCATGATGTAAATTTGTCTTTGTTCAACTTAGGCACATCCATTTTACTCGTCTTGTCATCTTTAGCTTGAGTCTTTAAACTCTCTTCCAAGCACACAAGCTCTGACACCAATTGTTAGAGTAACTGAGAGGGGGGTGGGCGGGTGAATTAGTAGCCTCAAAAAATTATCCAATAATCCAACCAAAACTTATATCACGTATATAAAACCTCTAGTTATCTTCAATCTTAAAATATGTATGCCTTAAGTAATCTTATCAAATATACACTACTTGATGAATGTTTTGTTTATCTCTTTCCAATCTTTACCGAATAGAAATTTATCTTTTCCTAGCCTTTACCAAAAACTAGTAAATAAACTTAGTGTTTACTGATCAATCCTATTTTAGTAATGTGTAAAGAAAAACATCAAAGTAATGAACCATATAAAAATTTGACACATGGATTTTTAACGTGGAAACCATGTTAAGGGAAAAACCACTTGAGACCAGTAACCCAAAATTTTCACTCTTCTGAAGTGAGCTTGGTAAAGAGCCAACCCTGTTAAAGGTTACAAACACACTGTTAAGTGAAACCTTGTTAGAGGATTTAAAACCATTGGTTAGTCTTTTGATCTTAGGCATTCACTATGCTATCAACAAGAAAAAAAAATTTGATACTCTTGAGTATCTCAATACATTAAGGGCTGTCAAATCCCACTCGGTTACGAGATTTTCTAAATCAATGGTTAAACTGAAACAATAAATGATATGGTCATTAATACAACTTTAGTTTGTATATTTTCATATCTATTTTAAGTCCATAATACCTCTTTGATCAATATGCTCTTAAATTCCTTTTATCCCTTCCTTGTTCTTTATCTTGGTGAATGTTGTTGCTTCTCTGTTGCTCGGTGTGTGTGGAATTCTTGGCTCTGTTCCTTGACCTATATGATCAGATCTGCATGAATACTTCTATCTTCACCACAATTATAATCAATATTCCTTTTTTTTATAATGAATTACTTGTCTCTTTATATAGACATGATTTCATCATTTACTTTCCTCATCTTTCTTGTTCTTGATGTAGATTCTTTTCTTGATCTGTAAATCTCGCCATGCATTGCTTTAATCTTTAATGATTTTCTTTAGTTTTATTCCATAGATTTCTCCTTGAAAACTGTGAATAATACTAGCTTTAAATATTTAGTTAAACTAGGCGATGAAAATAAAACAATCAATCAGTTAACTCTAATTATAGCTCCTACCAGCTAAGTTTTTTGTCATTTCCTAACTCCAGTTCTGATCAGTGATCAACTCTTAGTTTGGTCGGTCATTGACTAAAGTTGTCCTCGGGCATCAACTTTAGTTTTTCTTAGTGATCACTTTACTTATGCTCATTGTTACAGTGCTTATTATACACTTTGACTACTTGAAGTTCTTTGTCTGTCAGTGTGCATTGTCTGATGGTGTTTACTGTCACTCGGTGTACACTAAATTTTTATGTTTACCGATAACATAAATTTTATCTCTTTGGTTTCTTGAAGTATATGACATTATGTATATGACCAATCAAATTATATCAAGTTGACATCAATAATAATATAGTACATTAATTGATTTGATGTCTTGAATTTACTTTCTACATCTCGGTGATCATCAATTTATTATCTTCAAAAATTCAATTAGTTATAGTTCATCAGGACCTAGGTGATATGGGAAGAGATGTGATTGATAGGACAGGTTCCATTGTGTATACACCCATCCCAATGTCCTTTATTTTCAACTTCTTATCTATTTATTTCATTAAATCATTGGTTGACTCTGAAGTTGAAGCCTCTTTGTTATGTGGGATGAGAGTATCTTCTACCTGGCGTAGTGCATTACATGCGTACCTAGTGTTTGTAGGAATACTGACTTCGACACCACTAAATGGAAAATTGATGCACTGATCATAGGTGGATGAGACAACTTGAATTTCATGAATCTAGGATCTTCCCAACAAGATTTTGTAAGACAAAGGAAGATCTAACACATGGAAAGTGATATCCCTCTCCACAGGACCCACTCTAATGAGAAGAGTTACAAGACCTTTGTAATATCTCTCTTTTTCATCATATGTCTTTATAGTAAGTTTCTTTTTTGGATCAATGACATATTCTAAAAATCCTATTTGTTAAATTAGCTTGTATGTACAAATGTTCAACCCTGCACCTCAATCTATCAAGACTCATGTTGGTGATATTTCTTGTCCAATTTGTGCCTTGTAATTTTCTTAGGGTCTCCTGTCATTATTGGTGTCAAGGATTTCAGGATTGAGTTTCAAATTATCTTCATCTCTCTGCAAAAGTTCCCCAAACCCTTAACCTAATTGAAAATGGTCAAAAGTGACTAAAAAATCCTAAGTGCCTTGGCCGATTCTATTCTTGCATTACTTTTTCGGTCACTTAAGTCATATGTCTGTGTTGAATGGGTTGCCTTTTACCAAAATATTGTAACATCCTAACCGCTTTAATATTTCCTAAGTCTCGCCATGTAGGTCCCTTTTACGTCATCACCTTATGTATCGAGCAACTTAGAAAATATCAGATGGCACGCGTATTCGCTTATATCCAAAGTGCACGACATCTAATGAATAAGCAGATAAGCGGAGGCAATGTGTGTCCTTGGTGGGGCCAAGCATGTTGTAAAGGCACTCTGTTAAAAGGTAGGAAACTCAGGAAAGATCTGACAGACCACTTATTTGCTTATGTCCAAGATGCTCAACATCTAATGAATAAGCAGATAAGCAGAGGCGACGTGTGTCCTTGGTGGGGCGGAGCTGTTGTAAAGACACTCCATTAAATAGTGCACAAGTTTGAAAAAATTGAACAGACTGCTTATTCACTTATGTCCAAGATGCTCGACATCTAACAAATAAGCGAATAAGTGGTGATGACATCTGGCATTTGGTGGGCCCAAGAATTCAAAGCTGGTGGAGTTTTAAACTTCAGTTAAGTTGGTTCACATCTGACGGCTCATGTATTCGCTTATATCCAAAGTGAACGACATATAATGAATAAGTGAATAAGCGGTGGTGACATGTGTCCTTAGTCGACAGTGATTCTCAAGAAAATAAGATAGCTGTCAGATGTGAAGGATGATGCCCAGAATCGACGATTCAAATTCAAAGTTGATAAAATAAGTTATAGAGAGCGGTTAAGCCATGAATTTGAAGCTAGTGAATTAATTACAAAATGTGTGACAACTCCAGTCGAATTCAATTCAAAAGATTGATTTGATTGAGGCTGTAAATTGATTAAGCCAATTGTAGTCTAAATCATTCACCAAAACCATTTGAGCAAAGACAAAATTGCGAAGAAAACCAGCTCCAAGCGACTTTTGTGCAAAATGGGTAAGATTACTGATTCAATACCATTAAAATTGAGGTAGAATTTGCAGTTCAGTGAAGGTTTTAAAACTCTTGTTTTAGAATTTGGTTCTAGTGTTGATAGAAAACCCTTAGAATGGCTCCTAGAGTTGAAATTTTGGGACAGGTTGATTACCAAAAATGGAACGTTAGGGAAGATTTGTTACAGTAGTTACTATTGTCTTTAGGGGATGCCACACAAGCTAAGAAGGCAGTGCCACAACATCCCCACTTCAAAATTGGGGAAGGGTTATATGATTCAGGTAGGTGGGCAAAAGATGTTGTTACTAGTTTTGACGCCATTACTCTGTTTAGAGCAGCTTATAGTCAGAGAAATGCCCCCACCCCAGACTCTAATATTTGGGAATTAGATGTTGGAAAGTTAATATCACCTAGTGTATTCATGGACACTAATTTGTTTACCTTAATAGAAAACACTTATGATAAGGTGGCTAGGGTTGTTAGAGACACCCGGGGAAATATATTATTGACTGTAACAGCTGATGAAATTAGGAGAATTTTCAAGCTAACTGACCCCTCTGAATAGTATATGGATGATATTGAGCTTGAATACTTCAAAGAGATATACAATAACCAAAGAGACTATTACAGGGGTGAATTAGTGAAGGGATATGCCAACAAAATAGGAAATTTGGTTGTAATAGGGCTAGGAACCCCGAAACCCTTAAAGTTGGATCTTTTCAATGGTAAAGCCAAAAAAATGTATAGTACTATGTGCAATGTCATGGGAAGAGAGGGAGAGGGGGCAATTCCTGTCCACATAATGTTGATGGTTGTTCAGATTTTGCATCCCCACCTGTCAGTTGTGTTTGACTATGCATCTTATATTGCTCAGGAGATGCATGATGGTTTGTCAGGAATCCAAAATGGCAACATACATAAACCAATGGGTTGGTATTCCCTTATGATGCATATGTTCTTATTTAAAAATGCAGACTTCTTTGAAGAAGAAATGGAATTGGAAGGATTCCAAGATGGTAAAGAATTGCCTATTCAAATTTGGAGCGCAGACTTGTCCTGGGATAGGAAGAATGCAAGTCAAGTATATTTTGACAAAGTCTTTGCAACTAGACTCAAGTCACTGCTGGATAACCAGAATGCCAAGGTTCATAATGAGATGATGAAACTTTTGAGGCCTATGGAGTATGCCCCAGAGTTGAAAATTTCTCACAATTGGGGAGATTTGATAGTGTACCCTTTTGCCACAGTGATCAGGGTTTATGGTTTCAAAGGTACTCATTTTGTGTTACCCTACAGAGTCCTACTCAAGATTGGGATGGCAGAAATTATAAGACAGTTAGGTGGGCTACAAGAGGAAGCCTTGACCAGAAAGATGAAGGGAAATATCTTTCCTACCGTCACTAGAGCCCATCACTTTATTATAACAAAAGGGGGATGGACACAGTTTGGCAAATACTTTGAGCCCTATCATTTATCAACTTCCATAGCCAGGTGTGTAGATAATGAAGATTTTATCATGGGCATGTTTAGGAAGAGGACCAATTTTATAATGCTAAAACATCAATTCTACTATCTAGAGGATATTACCAGAAACATTTTTGACCTAGAGGTTCAAGAAGTCAGGAAGGAAAAATGGATGGCATATAAGAAATCCTTGGACTTTGTCTAGAATTTGGACAAGACCTATGATCCCCTAAAGGATTTTTTCCTGTGGTCTTATAAAATAGATTCACTAATGAATATTTTTGAGGGAATAATGTAAACCATAAATGAAAAGTGGCAGAGAGCAATTGAGAGTGACCCATAAAAGGCTCTTGCTATTTTGAATAAATTTCCACAGAGTAGAATAGTTCCACCTGGGAACTATCTAGTATACAAAAGAAGAGGATATACCACTATTTCTCCTAGAGTTGATAAGTCCATTTAGCATAAGGGAAAGAGGAAAATGGATACTGGTGTTCAAGAAGTACCCTCTCCAAAGAGACAAAGGGTGGAGACAAAAGAACAAGGAAGTGAATTGTATTCTCCTTCCCAATCCCCTATGCAATATGATGACCAGACCATTGCTGAGCAATTGCTCAAAATGAGAAATGCTGGTGAAGTGATTATTACCACTCAAGAGATACAAGAAGGTATGCCAGAGGTACCTAAACATACAACATCTGACCTCACAGTGGTAGAGTTTGCTGGCAAGGAATTAGACCCTGTGACCAAACAAGCTAGTGATGAATTCTTGTCTGATGACAATTTCATCAAAACTAAGGCTTTTATTCAGTTTTTGTGGAGATGCCATATTGGTGAATACAATGATAAGTGTCAGAAAATGATAGAAGCTCAACCCAATGCTGCCAAGGAGGACATAGAAAAAGTAGTCAAACAAGAATTGATATTAAAATTTGATAAGATTACTCCTAAAGAGGGTAGGCAAATGATAAAAAGGCAAGGGGTTCTTATATTGCCACAATGGGATTTAGCCGATGCAGTGGTTTTCAATGCCATAAGGAAACAAGCTAAACCCATAAGCCATGCTGGGACATCAATTGGTGCCCAGTTTAGTGAAGATCATGCAACATTGGCGATCTGGTCACTTAAGAAAAGGGACAAGAAAAGAATTAAAGAAGATGATGATAGTGAAGACACAGATAGCCTAATTGTGAAAAGGGTTGCATATACCTCAGGAACTAAAGTGCCTAACCTTGTTGTATAGGTTTCCAATTTTAGCATGAAAGTGTCAGAAAAAGAGAATGAAGCATATGCTAGTCTGAATGAAAAATATGAGTTTGTGCTTAAGGCTTACAATGAAGAGAGGGTGAAATCCTTGATTAAGGATAATAAAATAGTAGAATTGGAAGGCAAGAAGAAGATTCAACTGGTGCCCCAAAGGCTAATTACTTAGAATCCATATCAGCCTTCCTCCTCAAGCCTATTTATAACATATCCCCCATCCCCTGCACCTCTAAATCCTACTACTCAGGAAGCTATTGATGCCAAGAGAGTAGAATTAGAAGCTGGAAAGAACAAGCTAATCAATGAAAGGAAAAGGCTAGAAGAAGAGGGTAAGAGGGACCTAGAATATTCCTAGGCCTACAAAGAGGTTGATGAGTTGGTAAAGAAAAAAAATTCTGATCAAATATTCTCCAACCTTAAAAGGTGTGCCAGTGAGGTCAACCTCTCTAATCTATATCTATTTGGGAAGAAGATTGCAAGCATCACCAACAAATATGAGGATGAAAACGAATAATGCAATTTGATAGTGAATAAATGGAAGGGGAAGGCATCCCATGTTAAATCTTTCAATTCCCTCTCAAAAGAACAAAATATTGTTGATATTATTTTGACAAGCACTCATAAGTGTCTCAAATTGATGGTCAATTTAGACACCAGAAGGAACATGGTCATGAAGAAGATCATAACTCTGAGAGGGGAATTTTCCAAGGAAAGATACGATATGTATCCCTACATGTTCAAAGAGGATGGGAACATAAAGAATGAAGCCCTATGGCTAAGGCAGTTAAATGAAGCACTAACTAGCAGGACAAAAATTATTGTCACTTTGGCAAATACTGGCTGGTTTGTTTTAACCATTGATATTTTGAGCAAAGCCAAGGCATTTTTTGAATCCTAGGAAGCAGAAGTAGAGAAGGCTAATAGTGACTGGGAGGAGTTCAATAGCCGAAAAGATGAAGTTCTCAATTTCAATTGGCCAAGTGAAGAGGTGTTCACCACATGGGTTAGCAAGTATGGAGTAGTCACCCCGGTAGTATGAGACAATAAATATGAAGGGGACAACTAACACCAAAGAGGTTGAGTGAATGGAGAAAGTCAGATATTGGGGCCTCTACACCAACAAGAGAACAAAATCCAAATGATAAAGAACCAACTACTTCAGAGCAACTTCAAGCATTCAGGCGGTCACAAGACAAATGATCACATGGCTTATAACAAATACTGTTATCTCATCAGCCAGAGGTTTTGTCTCTTCTTGAAACTATATTTTTTCCTTTAGTTCAGTCATCCATAGCTTATTGCATCCTTATTTTTCAAAAGGATTCCAAGATGAATTTGGCTACATATAAATATCAAGTTGTAATATTGTAATAAGGATGGTAAAATAAAATGGCAAAGCAGATTACTACATTGGTCTGACTATTGGTTTTAAGTCTTCAAAATGTATTTTTATTGAGTTCATATTAATAAAATACAGTGGAATCTCCATTTTCATGTCAATGTTGTCTTCTTGCACTTACTACTAATTCTTGTATGTTCAATTTGTAAGGCATATTGAGTATACTGGTTATAAGATAGTCATGTTCTTGTTTGTAAGTTACTTTCAAGGAGAGTTTAAATCTTATAGATGATTGCAGAGGATTAGGATTTATGCAAGGATTTGATACATTGGTGTAAGAGTGAGAGGATAGTTTTTAAGGAATACTATCTGGGATTCATTTGTGTTTTCATTAATTATCTTTATATCTATATGCTCTATTATGACTCTATCACCTATGATTAGGCACAGATCAATATGCTGACAAGTGGTTGTTATCATCAACTCAAATATTAAAATACTTAATTTCTGATATTAAGAGCATATATGTGTTTGATTGTATTCAAAGGATGCAATTCATCTTGTTGATTCCTTGAAGAGTGAATCATAAGGTTAGCCTTCCTAAGCCCAGGGACTTTAAAAAGAAGATGAATGTCCTTAATCCATTGTAAGGTTTATTGTTAAGTAGTGAGTCTTAAGATAGGTACACCCGCCTAGGCCTGTGGAGCCCAAAGTGAAGAAGGATTTTTATCCTTGTTAGTTAGCCTTGTTCATGTATGAATCTGAGTTGGGAATAGAGGGTCAGGTACTTATTGTTGTTTTAATTGATTCCTACAAGAAAAAGAGCTAACAAAATGGTGGCTCTACTGGGGATGTAAGATGCAAAAATCTTGTTGAAGAAATCAGAATCCCTGGTGTTATTTTTAAAAGTTAAATCAAATTTTAGTTAAGTTTGCTAGGGACTCTTGTAATGATCTCAGAGTCATGATCATGAAATCACTTGTTTTTACAATATTGAGAATCAGTTTTTTCTTCCTGATAATCATTAGAGCGAGTTTATTCTGCTTATCTATTGTGGTGCATTGTTTGAAGGTCCTGATTCTGAAGATGATACAGATCTTGTCTCAATTGGAATAGTTGATAAATCCAAAAATATCTAATATGATCCATTGTCTATTTTCAAGAGGAATTCCGCTGAACGGAAAAGATTCGTAGCTATGGCCATTGAAAGATCATTTTCTTGAAGTTATCAGGTGAGGAATTATCAAGCCTAATCTGTCTGCAATGTGCCATAGTTGCTTTTTGCTAAAAGGTGAGAACTAAGATAGGAAAAAGTGTTTGATCTATATATATATATATATATATTAATCCTCTGAAAAGAGGTGGTGACTCTAAACTTCTATGTAGTCGAGTATTGCATAGTGAGATATTTGTTTGTTCTAAAAGATGAGCTAACAAAGAAATACCAGGTCGTATTCCAGACTTAATCCTAAAAAAGATCTTGGAGAAGAGCTCCATACACCTCGAAGGAAACAATGGTCCAAAAGAGGGGCATCTAAAAATGATTCCCAACATGCCTCTGAAACCAAAATGGGCATTCCCATTCTAGAAATGAAGTCACCTTCATCTGAAGATGCAGAACTTATGGGACCAGTTGATGCTTATAGAGCAGATACCAATTTTGATCCCTTTAGGGATGGAGAAAATACTGATATAGGGTTCTTTCCTGCTAAAGAAAATCTTGCTCCACCAGAAGAGACTTCTGCTGCTAAAACAACATCATATGATTTTGATAAGCTGCAAGATGAGGTTGTAGCTTTGAAGAGAAAAAAAAAAGAACAAGAAAAGGAAATAGCTGAAGCAAAGGATATATGATTTATTATTGGAAAGATAAGAACTCTTAGCTGAGAGTAGAAGGAATGACCTTAAGGCTAAAAGCCTGAACCAAGAAGTCAAAGGTCTGGATCCAAAATTGTTTGGTACCCTTGATGATGAGAGAAACAAAGCCCTAAAAAAGGTCTCAAAACCTGACAAGAATGAGTTTGAGAAGGAAGGACCTATAATTAGGCAATTGTTCCCATATGAGAAAGAGTGAAATGTGAAACTCAAGGTAACAACTAAAGATGTCCCTGACAAAGGTAAGAAAAAGGTTATGGGTGTCAGCATAAATGAGCCTGGGAAAAAAGTTTCTAACCCTAAAGGAATACCTCAAATTGACTTGGATATTGAACAAGCCAGGAAGGCTAAAGACAACTTGGAAAAACAACTAGAAAATTTGGAATTGGAGGCTGCTGCAACTGATATGAAGATGAAAATAGCCCTACTTCATGCTACAAATAATACAACTGCAAGTACTTCTATGCATGTGATTCAAGGAGTACAACAATTGAAAGCAGCTACTGGTTCAAATGTGGATAATCAAGGTGGTGCTCCTAAAGTTCAAGAATGTGGAAACAACCAAAATATTCAGAGCTCTGATCCTAATGTAGCTGCTCAACTTAAAGGCCCCCACCCAAATTTTCAAGCTGCCAAGCTCAAGAAGAATGTTCCCCCGCCTGTACAACATCAAGGTGGAATTTCTAGACCAAATGGTGGTAATGAGTTGGGAAATTTCCAAAGGAGGCCTGTTCACATGAATAGATACAGAGCTCTCTTCTTTGAAGGCATTCCTGGTCACCCTAACGTGATCCCCAATGAGGTAAGAGATAGGATCCCTAAGTTCACAGGAAATAATGTTGTTACTTGTGAAGAGCATTTAAAAGCTATTGGTGATAAGATGACTGACTTTGAAATTGAAGATGAGGATGTCATCATGAAACTCTTTGTTCAATCGTTAATTGAAGATGTTAGGGATTGGTTCAAAAACTTACCTAATGATAGTATTGCCTCTTGGGATGAATTTGTAAAAGCCTTTAGGGAGCAGTATAGAGAGCATGTTAATTCTGGATATATGCTAAATGAGTTTAATAACAACAAGAAGTTCCCAAATGAAAATATGGCTGATTTTAACAGTAGATTCCAAAAGGCCATGAACAAATTGTTCCAAGTTTTGAGATTAGATGAAGAATTATGCCTTACCACTTACATAAATGATGCTAATGGAAAGATGTCTTATCTACTTAGGGATAAAAACCTGACTACTTTAAGGGATGCTTACAAGATGGCAATTGACATTGAAATTAATAGGAAAGCATCAGGGAAGTTGGGGAAAAGAGAAGAAAATAAACTTGGAAAGAAAAGGGATCAGCCAGTAAAAATATCAAAGAAGATGATACAGTGGATAAATTGGTGAGTGCAGTAAAAGACCTTGCTGCCAAAATGGATAAAAATGATAGAGGAGGGTACTGAAATAATAAATATACTAATCAAAGATTTGATAGACAGCCCAACCTGAGAGATTATCCATACAAGACTAATTGGAATAATGGAAAACCTATAGCTGAGGGACAAGACAACCCAAAAGAAAAAGAAACTCCAAATCCCCTAAAAAGAAACAATGCCAACTATGTTGAGAATACCCCCTGGTGTGATTCTTGTAATATGCCACACTCCCCCTACCAATGTGTAGTAGCTCAGGCTTTATTTGACCATACAGAAGAAGGAGAGAAAGAAGGCCCTACTATCAATATGTTCACAGTAAAGAAATCTTATCCGTGGCTTCCTGATATTGCCTCATCTTCTAATGATTCATATTCAGGGGATAATCATTGTTTCACAAACTAGTTACAAAGTTCAACACATCAAAATGATCAGGATGAACATGTTTCACAAGCAACTGTAAACACTATGGGTGATGATAGTTCACAATCTCATTTTAGGACTCCTACTGATGAAGAGAAAAGGTCTCTAACTATTGTGGCAATTAATCAAGCTAGAAATGCCTACAACTTAAGAAATAGGATAGTACAACCAGCTCAAGGTAGGTCTACCCCTGTTTATGTTAAGAAAGACTCACCTCAAGCAAGTGAGGGTTTCCATCCCAAGAAAGAAGGCCAAGATGAATGTTGCAAGCAAGAAGGATCTTTTCAGGATCATATCAGGGAAGGGATGTCAAAGGAAGAAGTGGTACCAAGTGAGAAAATCAAGAAAATGAAGAAAGCCAATGATATACCTCCTGAACTGCCTCATTTTGACATGAAACATGCTTTGACCCAAATGAAAGTTTCAGTTCCACTTATGGAAATGTTGAAAATAAAAGAACATAAAGAAGTTGCTTTGGCATTATTAAAAGGAATAGATGATGTGTCTGTCCTCAATCATGAGGAGATATCTTTGACACCAGATAGTGCTAAAGAAGAGTGTCCATTAGTGAAAGAAAAGGGAAAAGGCAAAGAGATTTCTAACATCTATATTGGAAATATAATAACCCAAGAACCTTTGTCTGTTGATCCATTTTATGTTACCTTAATGGTAAATAATTTTTTGGTAAAAAACTGCATGATTGATTATGGAGTAGTGGAAAATGTAATGTCCTATCATGTGATGAAAGAATTAGGCCTCTGGGTTACTACACCTGCTAGAAGCTGCTATGCCATGGATAACAGGGAAGTTCCTGTGATAGGGACATTGAAAGATATTGAAGTGAAGATTGCTTCCTTCCCTGAAGCAACTTATAGAATGGACATAGTGGTAGTGGATACTAAACCATATTATGGTATGCTTCTATCAAGGCAATGGGCAGCAGTAGTAGGAGGAAAGATGTAGTCAGATTTATCCTATGCAACTATCCCTATGAATGGGAATGATGTCAAATTGTATAGAGAACCCCGGTCATCTGTTATGGTTGAGGTGGTCTTACCTGATCAATTAAATTATTGTGTGAATGTTGATATGGAAAATTTTATGGTTGAAGAAGTTAAGCCACAATTAAAGAACACTGACCTAATTGTGGATGAATTACTGTTACAGCAAAATGGACTCTGGAAAATGTACTTTGATGGAGGATGTTCAAAAGAAGGATCTGGAGCAGGAGTCTTGCTGATATCTCCATCAGGTATCACTTTCAAATATTCATTCATGTTAACTTTTCAATGTACAAATAATACTGCCGAGTATGAGGCTTTAATCTTGGGAATGGATATTGCCATCAAGCATGGTATTAAATTTTTGAAAGCCCATGGAGATTCCCAGTTAATTATATCTCAGATTAGAGGAAATTATGCTGCTAAAGATGATAGATTAAAATTGTATAAGCATGTTGTCTAGGATAGGATGGAATTCTTTGATGCTTTCAATATATTATGGGTTGAAAGATCAAATAATATAATGGCAGATTTCATGGAAAATGTTGCCTTAAAAAATTATGATATTACTCTTGCTGGCATATCTATGGTTGAGATGAAAAGAAGACGAGCAGTTCCTGACAATATTCATAATTGGCAAGTTTTTGAGGATGATGATGATATCCTCAGGTTTATCCAATGTATGGATCAATATGATGGTCAGAAGATTGATTGTGAGTCTCTAGTGTCAATTGTGGATGACAAGGAGTATATTTTTTATTAGGAAGTCATTCAATTGGATACTAATCGCATTCCCAAGGGGTTAGTTGAATTAGAAGGCTTGTTCAACATAAATGACAACTATATGACTCAGAAGTCCAATGCCAAAATGGAAGACTTAGAGGAAATTAATTTGGGATCTGAAACATCTCCCCAATTAGTTTATATTGGCAAAAAAATGGACAACAATGTGAGACAAAATTTGATAAAGTTGCTGAAAAAATACAAACATGTTTTTGCCTAGTCCTATGATGATTTAAAGGCCTACAGAGAAGATTTATTTCAACATGATGTCCCTTTAAAAGAAGGCACTAAACCATTCAGGCAAAAGCAAAGGCCAATCAATCCACTACTGGCTACCAAAATGTAGATAAAACTAATCAAGCTGAGGGATGCAGGCATAATTAATCCTATTAGACATTCATCTTGGGTCTCTAACTTAGTCCTTGTGAGGAAGAAAAATGGAGAGATAAGGTTGTGTGTTGATTTTAGAAATTTAAATGTAGCCTCCTTGAAAGATAACTATGGGCTACCTAATATGGAAGCTATGCTTCATAAAGTCACCAGATGTGATTTATTATCTATGATGGATGGATTCTCAAGGTATAATCAGGTGCTGGTTAAAGAATTTGAGCAATTCAAAATGGCGTTTACCACCCCTTGGGGAACTTATGTATATGCTCGTATGCCATTTGGGCTAAAAAATGTTGGTGCAACTTTTCAAAGAGCTATGGACGTAGCCTTCAAAGAACTCATAGATGTTATGATGGTGGTATACCAAGATGACTTAACAGCTTTCTCAAAGAGAGTAGAAGATCATTGCAATCATTTGGAAAAGGTCATGATAAAAGCACTAGAGTATGGAGTGTCTCTGAACCCAAAAAAGTGTCACTTTTCTGTTACTGAAGGGAAGCTTTTGGGACACATAGTGTCAAAAGAAGGAGTGAGGATAGATCTTGAAAGGGTTGAAGCCATCCAAAAGCTACTTGCTCCCAAGAACTTGAAAGGTGTACAATCATTTCTAGGGAAAATTAACTTTTTTAGGAGATTTATTGTCAACTTTGCAGAACTGGTGAAACCTATTGTCAAATTGTTGAAGAAAAATGTGAAGTTTGAATGGGACCTAGAAACTCAGTTAGCCTTTGAAAGAATAAAGCAAGCTATTCAAGAAGTACCAATCCTTGTATCCCCTAATTACACTAAGCCATTTTCTTTGTTTACTTTTGTCTCATTTCATACTATTGCAGCAGTTTTATTGCAAAAGGATAATGAAGGATTTGAGCACCCCACTGCATTTTTTAGTAAGTCATTGCAATCAGCTGAATTAAATTATCAGATGATGGAAAAAAAATCCTATGCTTTGGTAAAGGAAGTCAAGGCTTTTAGGCCTTATTTGGTGTGTGAAAAAGTAAAAGCATATGTCCCTCATGCTGCTGTCAAAGATATTTTTGTTCAAAATGAAGTGACAGGAAAAATATGTAAATGGATAAACAAAGTCCAAGAGTTTGATATAGAAATTCATATCACTAAGTTGGTGAGGGGATTATGGTTGGCTAAATTGATGACAGAGGAAAATTTGGATTTGGCCCAAATAAACAGTGTTGGTACTAAAGATAATTCCTTGACAAGTATTGAGATGCAACTCTAGTATTCCAATATTGTTTATTTCCTAAAAAATGCTAAGTATCCAGACAATTTGAATGATAACCAAAGGAGTTTGAAACTGCAATCACAAAGGTATATTTTGTTGTAGGGTGATTTGTTCTAGAAAAATAGGGATGGTATTTTATTGTCGTGCCTTGATAAAGGTCAATCAGAAAAAATACTGAAAGAAATGCACTCTAGAATATGTGGAGGGCATTATTCTGCTAGAACAACAACCCACAAAATTTTGAGGGCTGGATATTATTGGCCTTGTGTCTTCGAAGATGCTCACACTTTTGTCAGGAAATGTGAGCCATGCTAGAAATTTTCAAGAAAGATGAAGTATTCAAGGGCATTGTTATTAAATTTAGTAGTGGCAGAGGCTCCCTTTGCTATGTGGGGAATGGATTTTATAGGAGAATATGATGAAAAGTCAAGTGGGGGCCATGGCTGGATTTTGCTAGCAACTGATTATTTCACAAAGTGGGTAGAAGCAATCCCAACCAAAAGGGAAACAAGTGCTGTGGTTATTGAATTTTTGATGGGTAATATAATTACCATATTTGGTGTTCCCCTTAAACTGATAATGGACAATGCCATGTGCTTTAGGTCTAAAGAATTCACTGACTTTTTCTCTGATATGGGAATTGTTATGTCCTATTCATCCCCATACCACCCTCAAGCTAATGGTCAAGAAGAATCCATAAATAAAAGCATTTTACAAATTTTGAAAAAGACCTTGGAGGGAAATAAGAGAGCTTGGCATGATAAATTGAAACTTTCCCTTTGGGCTGATAGGATTACTGTCAAGAAAGCCACTAGAAAATCTCCTTTTGAATGGTTTATGGTGTTCAATCAGGAATGCATGTTAATAATTTGGTCCTAATTTATAAGTTTGTCCAAGATGAAGGAATGGAAATTCCTGAACCCATGGAAGAAAGGATGATTCAGTTAGTAGAATTGGATGAAATAAGGAGAGAAAGCCAGAGAGAAAATATCAAATTGCAATAAAAAATGAAATACCTTTTTGATAGAAGAGCAGATGTGAGAAAGTTTCTACCTGGTGATTTTGTGTTACAATGGAATATTAGGGCTGAGGAGAAAGGAAAGCACAAGAAATTTGAATCATTATGGAATGGGCCTTATGTTATATCTAGGATCTTTGGGAAAGATTCTTACTTCCTCAAGAATTTAGGTGATGAAGAATAGGAATTGCCAGTGCATGGACAATTCTTGAAAAATTTCTTTAATTAACTTCTACTTTCCATGCACAGTAGTCTGTAATATATGTATAGGTGTGTTTCCCTTCTGTTGTGTGTTTATTTCAAGCTTTAGGTTGGTCTATTTTGTGGTCTGCTTCCCCAGAGATCTGTGGTTCTTGTTATAACCTAATGTTTAAACATCCTCAGAGAGAGCCACTGTTGGTGCTATTTCTTGTCCAATTTGTGCCTTGTAATTTTCTTAGGGTCTCCTGTCATTATTGGTGTCAAGGATTTCAGGATTGAGTTTCAAATTATCTTCATCTCTCTGCAAAAGTTCCCCAATCCCTTAGCCTAATTGAAAATGGTCAAAAGTGACTAAAAAATCCTAAGTGCCTTGGCCGATTCTATTCTTGCATTACTTTTTCAGTCACTTAAGTCATATTAAGTCATATGTCTATGTTGAATGGGTTACCTTTTACCAAAAGATTGTAACATCCTAACTGCTTTAATATTTCCTAAGTCTCACCATGTAGGTCCCTTTTATGTCATCACCTTATGTATCAAGCAACTCAAAAAATATTGGACGGTGCACATATTCGCTTATATCCAAAGTGCACGACATCTAACGAATAAGAGAATAAGCAGAGGTGATGCGTGTCCTTGGTGGGGTCGAGCATGCTGTAAAGGCGCTCTGTTAAAAGGCAAGAAACTTAGAAAAGATCCAATGGACCGCTTATTTTCTTATGTCCAAGATGCTCGACATCTAACAAATAAGCGGATAAGTGGAGGCGACGCGTGTCCTTGGTGGGGTTGAGCTATTGTAAAAGCACTCTGTTAAATAGTGCACAAGTTTGAAAAAATTGAATGGACTGCTTATTCCCTTATGTCCAAGATGCTTGACATCTAATGAATAAGTGAATAAGCGGTGATGACATCTGGCAGTTGGTGGGCCCAGGAATACAAAGCTGGCGGAGTTTTAAACTTCAGTTAAGTTGGTTCACATCTGATGGCTCGCATATTCGCTTATATCCAAAGTATATGACATCTAATGAATAAGTGAATAAGTGGTGGTGACGTGTGTCCTTAGTCGACAGTGATTCCTAGGAAAATAAGATAGCCTTCAGATGTGAAGGATGATGCCCAGAATCGACGGTTCAAATTCAAAGTTCATAAAACAAGTTGCAGAGAGTCATTAAGCTGTGAATTTGAAGCTGGTGAATTAATTATAGAACGTGTGACAACTCCAGTCGAATTCAATTCAAAATATTTATTTGATTGAGGCTATAAATTGATTAAGCCAATTGCAGTCTAAATCATTCACCAAAACCATTTGAGCAAAGATGAAATTGTGAAGAAAACCAGCTCCACGTGACTTCTGTGCAAAATGGGTAAGATTACTGATTCACTACCATTCAAATTGAGGTAGAATTTGTAGTTCAGTGAAGGTTTTAAAACTCTTGTTTCAGAATCTGGTTCTAGCATTGATAGAAAACCCTTAGAATGGCTCCTAGAGTTGAAATTTTAGGACAGGTTGATTACCAAAAATGGAATGTTAGGGAAGATTTGTTACAACAGTTACCATTGTCTTCAATGGATGCCACACAAGCTAATAAGGCAGTGCCACAACATCCCCGCTTAAAAATTGGGGAAGGGTTATATGATTTGGGTAGGTGGGAAAAAGATGTTGTTACTAGTTTTGATGCCCTTACTCTATTTAGAGCAGCTTATAGTCAGAGAAATGCCCCCACCCCAGACTCTAATATTTGGGAATTAGACGTTGAAAATTTAATAGCACCTAGTGTATTCATGGACACTGATTTGTTTACCTTAATAGAAAACACTTATGATAAGGTGGCTAGGGTTGTTAGAGACACCCGGGGAAATATATTATTGATTGTAACAGCTGATGAAATCAGGAGAATTTTCAAGTTAATTGACCCCTCTAAACAGTATATGGATGATATTGAGCTTGAATACTTTAAAGAGATATACAATAACCAAAGAGACTATTACAGGGGTGAAGTAGTGAAGGGATATGCCAATAAAATAGGAAATTTGGTTGTAATAGGGCCAGGAACCCTGGAACCCTTCAAGTTGGATCTTTTCAATGGTAAAGCCAGAAAAATGTACAGTACTCTGTGCAATGTCCTGGGAATAGACGAAGAGGGGGCAATGCCTGTCCACATAATGTTGATGGTTGTTCAGATTCTAAATCCCCACCTGTCAGTAGTGTTTGACTATGCATCTTATATTGCTCAGGAGATGCATGATGGTTTGTTAGGAATCCAAAATGGCAACATACAGAAACCAATGGGTTGGTATTCCCTTATGATGCATATGTTCTTATTTAACAATGCAGACTTCTTTGAAGAAGAAATGGAATTGGAAAGATTCCAAGATGGTAAAGAATTGCCTGTTCAAATGTGGAGTGCATACTTGTCCTGGGATAGGAAGAATGCAAGTTATGTATATTTTGACAAAGTCTTTGCAACTAGACTCAAGTCACTACTGGATAACCAGAATGCCAGGGTTCATAATGAGATGATGAAACTTTTGAGGCCTATGGAGTATGCCCCAGAGTTGAAAATTGCTCACAATTGGGGAGATTTGATATTGTACCCTTTTGTCACAGTGATCAGGGTTTATGGTTTTAGAGGTACTCCTTTTGTGTTACCCAACAGAGTCCCACTCAAGATTGGGATGGAAAAAATTATAAGACAGTTAGGTGGGCTACAGGAGGAAGCCTTGACCGGAAAGATGAAGGGAAATATCTTTCCTACCCTCACTAGAGCCCATCACTTTATTATAACAAAAGGGGGATGGACATAGTTTGGAAAATACTTTGAGCCCTATCATTTATCCACTTCCATAGCCAAGTGTGCAGATAATGAAGATTTTATCATGGGCATGTTAAGGAAGAGGACCAATTGTATAATGCTAAACCATCAATTCTACTATCCAGAGGATATTACCAAAAAAAATTTAGACCTAGAGGTTCAAGAAGTCAGGAAGGAAAAATGGATGGCATATAAGAAATCCTTGGACTTTGTCCAAAATTTTGACAAGACCTATGATCCCCTAAAGGAGTTTTTCCCATTGTCTTATAAAATAGATTCACTAATGAATATTTTTGAGGGAATAATGAAAAACCTAAATGAAAATAATCTGAGAGAAATTGAGAGTGGCCCAGAAAAGGCTCTTGCTATTTTGAATAAATTTCCATAGAGCAGAATAGTTCCACCTGGGAACTATCTAGTATACAAAAGAAGAGGATATACCACTGTTGCTCCCAGAGTTGATAAGTCCATTCAGCATAAGGGAAAGAGGCTAATGGATACGGGTTTTCAAGAAGTACTCTCTCCAAAGAGACAAAGGGTGGAGACAAAAGAACAAGGAAGTGAATTGTATTCTCCTTCCCAATCCCCTATGCAATATGATGACCAAACCATTGCCAAGAAATTGCTCAAAATGAGCAATGCTGGTGAAGTGGTTTTTACCACTCAAGAGATACAAGAAGGTATGCCAAAGGTACCTAAACATACAACATCTGACCTCACAGTGGTAGAGTTTTCTGGCAAGGAATTAGACCATGTGACCAAACAAGCTAGTGATGAATTCTTGTCTGATTATAATTTCATCAAAACTAGGGCTTTTATTCAGTTTTTGTGGAGATGCCATATTGGTGAATACAATGATAAGTGTCCAAAAATGATAGAAGCTCAACCCAATGCTACCAAGGAGGACATAGAGAAAGCAGTCAAACAAGAATTAATATTGAAATTTGATAAGATTACTCCTGAAGAGGGTAGGCAAATGATCAAAAGGCAAGGGGTTCTTATATTGCCACAATGGGATTTAGCTGATGCAGTGGTTTTTGATGCCATAAGGAAACAAGCTAAAACCATAAGCCCTGTTGGGACATCAATTGGTGCCCAGTTTAGTGAAGATCATGCAGCATTGGCGATCTGGTCACTTAAGAAAAGGGACAAGAAAATAATTAAAGAAGATGATGATATTGAAGACACAGGCAGCCTAATTGTGAAAAGGGTTGCAGATACCTCAGGAACTGAAGCGGCTAACCTTGTTGTACAGGTTGCCAATTTGAGCATGAAAGTGTCAAAAAAAGAGAAGGAAGCATATGCTAGTCTGAATGAAAAATATGAGTTTGTGCTCAAGGCTTACAATGAAGAGAGGGTGAAATCCATGATTAAGGATAATAAAATAGTAGAATTGGAATGCAAGCAGAAGATTCAACTAGTGCCCAAAAGGCTAATTACTCAGGATCCATATCAACCTTCCTCCTTAAGCCTATTTATAACATATCCCCCATCCCCTGCACCTCTAAGTCCTACTACTCAGGAAGCTTTTGATGCCAAGAGAGCAGAATTAGAAGCTTAGAAGAACATGCTAATCAATGAAAGGACAAGACTAGAAGAAGAGGGTAAGAGGGACCTAGAAGATTCCCAGGCCTACAAAGAGGCTAATGAGTTGGTAAAGAAAAAAAATTCTGATCAAATATTCTCCAACCTCAACAAGTGTGCTAGTGAGGTCAACCTCTCTAATCTATACCTATTGGGGAAGAAGATTGCAAGCATCACCAACAAATATGAGGATGAAAAGGAACAATGGAATCTGATAGTGAATAAATGGAAAGGGAAGGCAGCCCATGTTAAATCTTTCAATTCCCTCTCAAAAGAACAAAATAATGTTGATATTATTTTGACAAGCACTCATAAGTGTCTCAAATTGATGGTCAATTTAGACACCAAAAGGAACATGGTCATGAAGAAGATCATAACTCTGAGAGGGGAATTTTTCAAGGATAGATACGATATGTATCCCTACATGTTCAAAGAGGATGGGAACATAAAGAATGAAGCCCTATGGCTAAGGCAGTTAAATGAAGCACTAACTAGCAAGACAAAAAGTATTGTCACTTTGGCAAATACTGGCTGGTTTGTTTTAACCATTGATATTTTGAGCAAAGCCAAGGCATTTTTTGAATCTTGGGAAGCAAAAGTAGAGAAGGCTAATAGTGACTGGGAGGAGTTCAATAGCCAAAAAGATGATGTTCTCAATTTCAGTTGGCCAAGTGATGAGGTGTTCACCACATGGGTTAGCAAGTATGGAGTAGTCACCCCAGTAGTATGAGACAATAAATATGAAGGGGACAACTAACACCAAAGAGGTTGAGTGAATGGAGCAAGTTAGATATTGGGGCCTCTACACCAACAAGAGAACAAAATCTAGATGATAAAGACCCAACTACTTCGGAGAAACTTTAGGCATTCACGCGGTCACAAGACAAATGATCACATGGCTTATAAAAAATACTGTTATCTCATCAGCCAGAGGTTTTGTCTCTTCTTGAAACTGTATTTTGTCCTTTAGCCCAGTCATCCGTAGCTTTTTGTATCCTTATTTTTCAAAAGGATTCCAAGATGACTATGGCTACATATAAATATCAAGTTGTAATATTGTAATAAGGATGGTAAAATAAAACTACAAAGAAGATTACTACATTGGTCTGACTATTGGTTTTGAGTCTTCAAAATGTACTATTATTGAGTTCATATTAATAAAATATAGTGGAATCTCCATTTTGTGTCAATGATGTCTTCTTGCACTTACTACTAATTCTTGTATGTTCAATTTGTAAGGCATATTGAGTATACTGGTTATAAGATAGTAATGTTCTTGTTTGTAAGTTACTTTCAAGGAGAGTTTAAATCTTATAGATGATTGCAGAGGATTAGGATTTATGCAAGGATTTGATACATTGGTGTAAGAGTGAGAGGATAGTTTGTAAGGCATACTATCTGGGATTCATTTGTGTTCCTATTAATTGTCTTAATATCTGTATGCTCTATTATGACTCTATCACCTATGATTAGGCACTGGTCAATATGCTGACAAGTGGTTGTTATCATCAACTCAAATATTAAAATCTTTACTTTCTGATATTAAGAGCATATATGTGTTTGATTGTATTCAAAGGATGCAATTCATCTTGTTGATTCCTTGAAGTGTGAATCATAAGGTTAGCCTTCCTAAGTCTAGGGACTTTAAAAACAAGAAAGATGAATGTCCTTAATCCATTGTAAGGTTTACTGTTAAGCAGTGAGTCTGAAGATAGGTACACCCGCCTGGGTCTATGGAGCTCGAAGTGAAGAAGGATTTTCATCCTTGTTAATTAGCCTTGTTCATGTATGAATCTGAGTTGGGAATAGAGGGTCAGGTACTTATTGTTGTTTTAATTGATTCCTACAAGAAAAAGAGCTAACTCATTTGATGCAATTTTTATGTACCATGACTTCAATGTGTAATGGAATATTATGCAGATGAATTAAGGAATTATCATCTTCCTCTGAAAAGGATAGGTAGTGTGGAAAATTAAAATGACACACCATAGATTAAAACCAATCTAGATCCAAGTCTTTAGGGACATTGGAGGTTGACACGACTTTATCTAAGATCTCTTTGTGAGCCAGAGAGATTTTGAGAATTTCAAAGATTGAAATCTGGGCATTTTTCTTTGCAATTGATCGACGATGCTATAGTCTTCAACATGGGATGAAGCCAATTTTTTAGACTGTGACACCTTGGGGGCATTCACGGTCAATTATTTTTTGGTTGGTACCCACTATTTGGATGTTGTTGGTTGATTTTGAGATGAGGAGTTGGAAGATCCCCCCTTGCCCAAGGTGACCTTTTCTTGTGCTTGGGTCACATCGTTGGCTATTTTAGACTATTTCTTGTCATTTTTGACAATGATGATGTTACAGAACTCAAGAGAGACTAGTTCAACCATGTGGATGACCTTATCATCTGGCGTGTTGTATGTATGATTGATCCTATCACCTTTCTTAGAATTTTCTACTTTCTCATATTCACGCAAGGGGTTCTTGAATGCCTTATGATCAACATTCATATCATGGTTGTCAATGGTGATTGTTTCACTATCAATGAGGTCTTGGTTCTCATGTTTTAACATCATATAGTTCTCTATTTTATGTCCCTTATTTTTTTGATATGCACAATAATCATTGTCTCTCCACCATTTTGGTTTTATCTTTGGTTTGTATGGCTTGGAGTTATCTAGCAATGTGATTAGTTTGTTTTCTAGTAGAGTCTTGAGAGCTGATTTGTAATATTCTCCCAAAGGATCAAAGTTCCTCTTGCATTTAACCCAAGGTTTTTCTTTCATGATGTTAATAACCCATTTGGAGGGTGACTTCATGGTGTTTTCAGTAGTTTATAGGGATTTGGAGCCACTCGTTAAGTTGAAGACTGATGGTTTGGATTGAGGATAAACATTTTTGATTACCCCATCATTCACCACATGTTTCTTCTTATTCTAGTATTTGGTCTTATCTTTAGAACATGAATTGACTTTGGAATCCTTAGAAAGAGTAACCTCACCCTTTTTGACAAACATTGTTTCTATCCTTAGTGCACTCTTCACAAGTTTCTCAAAAGTGGAGAGGTCTTGCATTTGAAGGGGATATTTGTACTTTTCAAGTAGCACATTAGTAAATATATCCATCTTTTCAGACTTAAGAATGAGTCATGGATATCTAGAAAAGACTCTTCTCCATCGCTGAAGAAAATTCATGAATGATTCTCCCATCTATTGTTGAATGTTTCATAACTCGATCATAGACACAAGATGGTGTATGTTATATGAATAGTATTGTAAAAATAGATTCATTAGTTTGTCAAAAGTTTTGATCCCAATGGGTAACTTTGAAAACTACTCCATAGCTTGACCACCTAAAATTTATGGAAAGAGACACATGAGATACATCTGTTCATGCATAAAATATGTAAATAGGGCATAGGATTCCCAAACATGATCTTGTGGATTGGAATGATTGCTATACTTATCAAATTTAGGGATTTATAATCCACGTGGAAATGGAGGTAAGTGCAAGTCTTTGTCAAAAGGAAACATACAAATGGTGTCCATAGAGAATTTTTTCATTGGTTTCTCCTTTTCCTGTTTCATTTCTTGCATCTATGTTTGCAGAGCTATTTGGAAAATAGTGTCATAGGAGTTTCATCCCCTCTAGCAATGATATATTCCACTTTGTAATGAGAGGGAAGTTGGGCTCCTTGTTGAGATAGTTCTAAAAAGTATTTCTCTTTGTCTCTGTTCATGACAACCTCATTACTTTGAGGAATGCTTGGTCTTGTAGACATTTGTTAACTTCTTCCTCAAAGTCTTCAGGATCACTAAAGTCTCATGGAATTTTAGCATCATGATTATTTTCCCTAGACATTGTTGGTTCTGGTAGTCTGTTATTGGGAAAGACTAACTCGTGTGTAGTGTTTAGATTTTCCTCAAAAAAAGGGTTTTCCATAGGTGGGGGATACTATCCTTTTGTGTGGAGTGCTCTAAAAGAACTCCTATCCCATCCTGACATTAACCAGTTGGCTCATTTAACTAATGCTGATGTGACATCTAAAGTGATGACTAAGTCCAAGACCTAAAAAGACAAAGAGATAATGTCCAACTGAGAGGGACAAGAAAAGACTCCAATCTTGAGTCAAGGCTAATGAACCTTCTCTTGCACCTCAAGATGAGGAAAACATAGACAAAGATGATTAAATAATGGGTCAATTGGACTAACACAACAAAATCAGACCTCGAGACATTAAATGGGTCAAATTGTCTATAGATTAATGTCAAAGACAAACTAGTAGTAATGTTGTGAAAGCACATATTTGAGAAAATCAGGAAAAAACCAGTGTAGAGAGAAAAAAATGGAACCAAATGACAAAAATGAAAAATTTTCCATGATTTTGACACTGGACATAGAGTTCTTGTACAAGTATGTATTGGTTGAATATGAGTAACTCACTGATCTTATACGAGAGCTAGTGTTAGATAGAAAAATGAACCAGTCTCGTATGAGCACTGGGTCGACCTGATACAAGTAATGGGTCTCTATTATACAAGAAACTGGTGAGAATGATGCTTACTTGTATGTAATAGATACAAACTCATACATGAATGTATAGTTTAACACCTAAAAAGTGCATTTTTTGAATTGTTGACCATTTTTTTGTTTGTTTTGGTGTTTTCACTCACGTCAAACACATCATGAAGAAATTATAGAATCAAGCACAACAATCAAAACCTATGCCTAGGTGGCTAGAAATGGACAATACTGGGTTGAATCCTCTTACAATAAAATACCACATTCAAGTCAGACATTTAGTGATGACATGTAACTGATTGAATGTTTGAAGATATTAAGTTGATGATCATGCAAGGCATTAAATGAGTTAAGGTATTATATTTTCATTGATGTCAACTTGAAATAATCTGTATGGTCATGGAAATACTACCATAGACCTCATAGAACCAATGAATCAAGACTATGCTATCAGTAATGCATACAAGTCAAGTATTCACTAAGTGACAAGATACACTGACAGAGTGCACACCGATAGTTAGAATAAAAGAGAAGACTAGTCACAGTGTTGTCCCATGAGAAAAACACAGAGTAACCTGATAGAAATAATTTTAGTGTTGCCCGATGGAGAAGATAAGGATGGATATCCTGTTGAAAACTGAAGTCAAATCGACGGAACAGTCATTCATCATCGATGACTAACTAAAGTGTTGACTGATAGAAAAAAGAGTTTAGAAAATGACAAAATGCTTAGCTATCAAGATGCTAAAGATAGAATTAGTGAATAATTATCATTGTTTTAATCATCCTGATAAAGCCAGAGATAAGTAAGTGATTTAAAGCTAATTTGTCTCGTTGGCAAGAAGATCTCTTTGATATAAATCATGAGTTTTCTTTAAATCTATTGGAAATAATTATGGAACACGCCAAGAATCAAGAAAGCCAAGAAAAGGGGAAATCATGTCTATATAGAAGCAAACCCAATTGATTACGAATTATGGGGTGAACAAGATAATAGAGGAAAGATGTTAAAGAAAATCAGAAGGAGAAGAAAGTCTTCATTCAGTCCTCATCAACAAGCTAAGGAAAGAGCTAGATTCTGCAGACACTGATGAATAGTGAGATAAGCATCACCGAATAGAACATTTTGCAAAAAAGGTATAAATGATTATATTGATCAGAGAGGTAATGGACTTACAATAGATCTAAAAATTTGCAATTAAGTTGTATGTATGAACAGATCATTAGTGTTTTAGTTTAACCATTAAAGCATAAAGGCTCTTAACTGAGCAGGAATTAAAAGCCTTTTACAATTGAGATACATCCCAAGGAGTATCAAAAAATTTGATCACAAAAGTAGCATTGGATATGCCCGATACCTATTGATAGGCCAAGTGAGTGTTTGATTAAGGATGGTAGCATTAGATGCCAGATACTAGTTGACAAACTATTTCCAAATCCTCTAACAAGGTCACACCTAACAGTGTGTTTGTAACCTTTAACAGGGTTGGATCCTAATAGAGCTCACTTCAGAAGAGTGAAAATTTGGGGTACCGGTCCCAGTGGTTTTTCCCTTAATAGGGTTTCCACGTTAAAATACTTGTGTTATGTGTTTATGGTTTATTACTTTACTATTTTACATTTCACAAATGCATTTATGGATTGATTGGTATACTCTGCATATTTACTGTATTTAGGTAAATAGTTAACTGCTTATCGGTAATCATAAAGAAGAGTGATTAACAAAGCTATCAGACAAGTAGAAAATTGATTAAAGTATTTCAAGGCATTCATCTTGTAGGACAAAAGATAACTTGAGACATAATTTGTGGTTATAATTTTTAAGGGATTAATTTTTGAGGCCACTAATTCACCCCCCCTCTCAGTTATTACTAACAATTGGTATCATAGCTTGTGTGCTTAGAAGGAAGGTTTCAAGACCTAAGCTAAAAATCACAAGATGAACAGAAAAGATGTGCCCAAGTTGAACAAAGATAATTTTACTTCATGGCAGAGCAGAATATGACTCCACTTATCAGGTATTGGTAATGATGTTACTCAATACTTAGATACTAAATATGTGATGCCCATAGGAGCACCAATAGTTAAAAAATTGAGAGAGAAGCATGAGCACAATTTCATGATGATAGAGCTTTCTTCCTCACTATCTGATGCTGAATTTGAAGATGTCAAAAGTTGTAAGACTCCAAAGCAGATGTGGGACAAATTGATGCTTGTACATGGTGGTGACAAAAATGTTTTGAGAGCCAAGGCAGAAAGCCTTAGAGGAAAGTTTGATGATCTCAAAATGAAAGAAGGTGAAAACATCACTCACTACAACAAAAGAATCAAAGAGGTAGTCAATGCTATCTAAGGAGTTGGAGGTGTACTAGAAGAAGATATAGTGGTAAGTAAAATTCTAAGAACCTTACTGCCTACTTATGCAATTAGAGTATTTGTCATTCAAGAAATGAGAGCAGTATAAAATAGCAATGTTACTCTAGATAGTTTAATTAGAAGACTGACTTCATTTGAGATGAACAACTTTGATAATAGTGTCTTACCAAACATAGAGTTTGCATTCAAAACTTCTATGAGAATAAGTCAATCAAGTCATAAAAACACTATAAGAAAAGATAGTGATAGTGAAAGTGAAGAAGATGATCTTGATGAAATTTAAGCACTTATGGCTAGAAGAATGTAGAGAGGCAAAGGTAAATACAAAGCTAAATTACCACTTGTTTGTTTTAATTGCAAAGAGATTGGAAACTTTGCTACAAGATGTACTAACAGAAGTAATGACAGATCATTTGAAAAGAAATCTGACAGAGGTGATTACAGAAGCTACCAAAAATTAGAAAGAAGAGATACCTGAGACTACAAGGACAAAGGAAAGAAGGCCAGTTACCTAGAAAAATGCAAAGATGATGATACTGACACCTAATCTGATGAAGACATCGAGATGGTATTTGTGGTAGTAAAAGATGATTTAGATGATGATGAAGAAAGGTATGTAGAAACTGCACTCATATCTAAGGTTAGTAAAAATGATGTCTGGATCATAGATAGTTCCTACACTCACCATATGACTGGTAATAAGAAAAAGTTTGAGAATTTTGAATTCTACAAAGGTGGCTTAGTAAGAATGGGTAATGACACACATTGTCCAGTTGAAGGTAGAGGAACCATAATGTTGAATAACCAAATAAAATGTGAAAATGATTATTGGGTAAATGGATTGAATTATAATCTATTGAGTGTTTCTCAGTTGAATAATTCAGGTCACAGCATAGCATTTGAAAATAAGAAGGCAAAGATCTTCAATAAATTAGGAAATCTGATTGGTATTGGTGAGCAGACAAAAGGTAATTTATTCTATCTAAATGATACTGACACCACTTGTTTGATTTCTACAAATGAAGACATAAGGTTGTGGCACAAAATATTGTGTCATGTGAACTTTGAAAACATGATAAATATTAGAAAAAAAAAAGAGAAATTTTAGAGGCTTACCGACGATGACCAAGCCCGACAATGTCATGTGTAAGAATTGTCAAAAAGGTAAAATGACAAAGTATAGTTTCAAAAGAAAGACCCATACATCTGATGCAATTCTAGAATTAGTCCATACTGATTTATGTGGACCTATGTGGACAAAGAGTTATTATGGAGATAGATATTTTATTCTCTTTGTTGATGATTACTCTAGAATGATGACAGTCATGTTTCTAAAAGATAAATCATAAGCATTTAAGATGTTTAAATGGTATAAGGCAATGATTGAGAAGCAAAGTGGTAAGGAGTTAAAATGATTAAGGTAAGATAGAGGTGGGAAATTTATTTTAGATGAATTCACTAAATTTTGTAATGAGCATGGAATCAAAGGACAGGTCTTTGCACCAAGAACACCACAACAGAATGGAATTGCTGAAAGAAGGAACAAATCCATAGTTGATTGTGCAAGGACACTGATGATAGAGAAAGGCATCACCCAAATCTTCTGGATGGAAGCTATCAGTACTGTTGTTTATACATTGAACAAAGTACAATTGAAGAAAGACACCAAAAATACACCTTATGAGCTATGGTATGGATACACACCCAATGTAAGTTACTTCAAAAATTTTGGAAGTCAATGTTATATCTTAAAAGATGATAGAATGGAAAAATTGACTCCAAGAGTAATGAAGGAATATTTCTAGGGTATTCTACCAAGAGCAAGTCTTATAAATGTCTAAACAAAGCCTCTAACAAAATTGTTGAAAGTGCAAATGTAAAGATAGAAGAATTTGTAGAGAAAAATGAAAAGGAAAGAACTAAAGAACTAGAGGACTACAATAGGTTCACTTACAATAAGGAAAATAACACTCTACCCAACCAACAATATAGAGCTCCCAAGCAACTGATCATTGCACCCGAGCATCAGGCTGTAAATACCGATGATCAAAATATTACTCAAGATGATGCACAAAGTGATGGAGAATAGGATGAAGAAAAAAATGATGATCAAGATGATAGACAAAGAGTTGAACCTGTACTTGCAAGATATGTTAGAAGGAACCATCCATAAAACCAGATCATAAGAGATAAAAAGGCTGGTATGAGAACCAGAAGTAGGTCTTTGAATACACGACATCTTATTTGTGATTATGAGCCCAAATCTATCAATGTTGCACTAGATAATGATGAATGGATTAGTGCTATGAATGAAGAGATTGAGAAGATAGAGAAAAACAAGACATGGACACTTGTATTGAGACCAGATGACAAGAATGTCATCAATACAAAATGGATATTCAAGAATAAGTTGAATGAGAATGGAGAAGTCACAAGAAATAAAGGAAGACTAGTATGCAAGGGGTATGAACAAGAAGAAGGAATTGACTGTGGAGAAACCTTTGAACCCATTTCTAGGCTAGAAGGAGTAAGAATATTACTTTCTTATGCTGCATATAAAGGATTCAAGGTATATCAAATGGATGTCAAGTCTGAATTCCTAAATGGAATTCTTGAAGAAGAGGTATACATTGAACAACCAGAAGGGTTTGTTGATCCAGATAAGAGGGAGATGGTATGTAGACTTCACAAAGCTCTGTATGGATTGAAACAAGCACCCCGAGCATAGTATGAAAGACTTCATTCCTATCTTATAAGTATTGGATTTGTAAGGACTAGTGAAAATAGTAATCTTTATTTGAAGGAAGATACTAATGCTAACATTTTGATTGCTGAGATATTTGTTGATGACATCATATTTGGAGGCAATGATATACTATGAAAATCATTTACAAATGAAATGAGCAAAGAGTTTGAGATGTCTATGTTTGGAGAGATCAATTTCTTTCTTGGTCTGCAGATCATGCAACAAGATGAAGGTATCTTCATTATACAATCCAAGTACATCAAAGAAGTACTAAAAATATTGAAGATGGAAGAATCCAAACTAGTTGGAACATTGATGGAAACTAGATGTAAGTTGACAAAGGAAGACAAGTCATTAGAGGTAAATTAGACTTTGTACAGATTAATGATTGGAAAACACATGTATGTTGTACATACTAGACCAGATATTGCATATGCAGTAGGTATGGTTGCTAGATTTTCTACTAATCCTAGGGAATCACATATGACTATTATGAATAGAATCCTAAGATATCTAAAGAATACCAAGGAATATGGCTTATGGTACAAAAGAGAAGGCAAATTTAAACTTAAGATTTTTAACAATGTTGATTGGGCTGGGAATCTTGATGAACGGAAGAGAACAACTGGAGGAGCATTCTTTATGGGTAACAAACTTGTCACATGGATCAGTAAGAAGCAAGGATGCATCTCACAATCTACTACAGAGGTAGAGTATGTTCCTACTACTGCAAACTACTCAAATATTGCATGGATCAAACAATTACTAGAAGGTATGCATATGAAAAATTTAGAACCAATAATTATCTATTGTGATAATACAAGTGCAATAAAAATTTCCAAGAATCTAGTCATGTATGCTAAAACAAAGCATATTGTCATCAAATATAATTATTTGAGAGAACAAGTTTAGGCAAAGGATGTGATACTTGAGTATGTGCAATCAAAGGAACAATTGGCTGATATCTTCACCAAGCCACTACCCAAGGATGCATTTGAATACTTGAGAAAGAGACTAGGGGTCAGACCCTTGTCTACTGATCAGTAAGCTTACTAGAAGGCTGCATCAGCTTGTATACTATCAGAATATCATTCATGTTGATGCAAGTAGAGAGATGGACTACAAAGATACATCTATATACAACAAGGTATTTTTATACTCCAAGCACCAGATTTATTATTGATGGGTTGGGAAATTAAAGGAATATATTATGGATAGTAAGGATCCATTTGACATTACTATCAAATATTTATTTGAAAAAGATGTTTTTTTGGAATTACTGTCAAAGGGAGAGAGATATCTCATTATCATATAGAGATTATATCCATTATCAACTCAGGGAGAGATCATATTCATCACACTATCCATAGGGAGAGAAGAAGTCACAAAGGGAGAGTACACACAAAGGAAGAGAATTACTGACAAGAGAGAAGAACAGTCAAAGGGAGAGAGTTTGACATGGAAGGAGAACACATCACATGAAAGAAGGAAAGATTCTACATCTATCTAGTGAAGGGATCAAAGATAGAAAGAAAGCTGCAATAATCAAATCAAAGCTATATGAGCTTACTGAAAGCCAGACATTTGTATTAGTTACATTAAGAAAGCTTGATGAAACTATATATTTCATATTATATTAGTAACAGTATAGTATGATAATGTAGTATATTTCCATCAATACCAAATGGAGAGATTGATGACATGTAACTGATTGAATGTTTGAAGATATTAAGTTGACGATCATGCAAAGCATTAAACTAGTTAATGTATTGTATTGTCACTGATGTCAACTTGATATGATCTATATGGTCATGGAAATACTGCCAAATACTTCAAAGAACCAATGAATCAAGACTATGCTATCAGTAATGCATACAAGTCAAGTATTCACTAAGTGACTGCATACACTAACGGAGTGCACACCGACGGTCAGAATAAAAGAGCAGAGTCACATTGTTGCCTAACAAGCAAAACACAGAGTAACCCGATGGAAATAATTTTAGTGTTTCCCGACAGAGAAGACAAGGATGAAGATCTCAATGAAAATTGAAGCCACACCGATGAAATAGTCAGTTATCACTGATGACTAATTGAAGTGTTGACCGACAGAACAAAGAGTTCAGAAAATGACAAAATGCTTAGCTGTCAAGAAGCTAAAGATAGAATTAATGGATACTTATCATTGTTTTAATCATCCTGATAAAGTCAGAGATAAGTAAGTGATTTAAAGCTAATTTTTCTAGTTGGCAAGAAGATCTCTTTGAGATAAATCATGAGTTTTCTTTAAATCTATTGGCGAGAATTATGGAACATGGCAAGAATCAAGAAAGCCAAGAAAAGGGGAAATCATGTCTATATAGAGACAAACCCAATTCATTATGAATTGTGGGGTGAACAAGAGAATAGAGGAAACATGCTAAAGAAAATATGAAGGAGAAGAAAGTCTTCATTCAGTCCTGATCAACAAGCTAAGGAAAGAGCTAGATTCTATAGACACCGACGACCAGTGAGAAAAGCATCACAGAGTAGAACATTATGGAGCAAAGGTATAAATGATTATATTGATCAGAGAGGTAATGAAATTACAATAAATCTAAAAAAATTCAATTAATTTGTATGTATGAATAGATCATTAGTGTTTTAGTTTAACCATTGAAGCATAAAGCCTCTTAACCGAGAAGGACTTAAAATTCTTTTACAATTGAGATACATCCCAAGGAGCATCAAAAAGTTTGATAAAAAAAGTAGCATTGGATATGCCCGATACCTATTGATAGGCCAAGTGAGTGTTTGATCAAGGATGGTAGCATTAGATGCCAGATACTAGTTGATAAACTATTTCCAAATCCTCTAACAAGGTCACACCTAATAGTGTGTTTGTAACCTTTAATAGGGTTGGCTCCTGACAAAGCTCACTTCAGAAGAGTGAAAATTTGGGGTACCGGTCCCAATGGTTTTTCCCTTAACAAGGTTTCCACATTAAAATACTTGTGTTATATGTTTATGGTTTACTACTTTACTATTTTACATTTCACATATACAGTTCTGGATTGATCAATATACTCTGCATATTTACTGTATTTCGGTAAATAGTTAACTGCTTAGCAGTAATCATAAAGAAGAGATATTAACAAAGCTATCTGACAAGTAGAAAATTGATTAATGTATTTCAAGGCATACATCTTGTAGGATAGAAGATAACTTGAGACATAATTTGTGGTTATAAGTTTTAAGGGATTAATTTTTGATACCACTGATTCACCCCCCACCCCACCCTCTTAGTTATTACTAACAATTTAGAAGCTTGGCAGCACTGGCTCCCCTCCATGACACACACTTCTCAGGCCTACCAAGCTTAGAATTTGTCAAGATCCATAGATCCCAATAAATTTACTGTCTCAACAAGAGGGGTGCATGAGATATTTCTTAGGCATGCATGTCTCACAATGCCCATATCAACAAGTAGAAAGGATTTTGGCCACTATTCTAAAAAGGTTTTAGTAAGGTTCTTTGTTTAAGTGTATCCTTTGTGTCTGTGCCAAAGTGTTGAGGCTGCTAACCCCACAAAGAACCTTGGCACAAGCAGTCACGATACATGATTGAGACCTAAAGGCCCTACTTTGTGTTATGTGAGAGCCGAGTATAAGCTCAAATGTCACTTATCTTCTAAGGCTTTGGTATCAAGGAAGCGTTTGTTTATAGTGAGTCAAAGAAGCTTGGAATTAGCTCATTCTCACTTGGGTTATTCTCCAAGGGTGAGTACTTTTTCCCACTTGGATAGGCCCTCTAAAGTTGCAAATCTAAAATGAAAAATGACAATAATGTTTTTGGATTTCTATTCATCCCTAAAAGGGTGGGAGCATAATCTCCTGACACTATTTCCATTCCTAAAACTCCCAGAAAAAGTTTATTTTAAAATGTCTTGCAAGTGGGTTTCTTGTTAATAAAAATGAGAAAGAAGACACACATAAAACAAGTTTGGTTGGCTATCGATCACGATAACCTGCAAGATGATACATTAGTAGTTTATGTTTTAGTCTTCTTCTCAATTGTCCTGCAAACCACAGTTAAGTTGCAGATAATAAATGATTACCAAAAAGCCAACAAACAACACAAAAACCTGTTAGTATTAGAAAAAAAAAGAAAACTTCTATTTTGTAGAAATTGAAGTATAGTAACTCGTATGAGTTACACAACAACTCCATACAAGTATGTATATTCTTCCATATGAGTTTCTAGTGAAATTGTTAGAAACTCATATGGTTTTATACCAATAATCATGTGAGATTCTGAGACTCGTACATAGGAAAAAATGTATGAAATCCAAAAAATGATAGAAAAGAAAGAAGAAAGAGATAGAATAGAAGTTTTATGCCCCATGGTGGGGACCAGAAATGTGTGTGTGAAAAGTGGTTGATACCTGGAAGATGCAAACACACACTTATATGAATCATTAAGTGGTAAGATTATCAAAATATGAAATCAAAAAATACAATGTCAACTAAACTAACTGAAATTGACTCATTACCTCCTAGTAGGCAGGAGTATGAGTTTTCTCTCAGGTCATCGCAAAACTCAGTGACTACACCTATTCTAAATGAAGGATTTAAAGAGATAGATGATTGAGTAATCTAAATTCAAATGCAAGATTGTTGTAGTTAACCCAAATATAATTAGATAAGTTTTAGAGCACCAAATTAAAGTGTAATACTTGATTTTAAGTGAAAAACAAATTATGCTCTAAGTTATGAAGATTTGAATGCTTATAAATAACTTAAAATAATTAACAATGCTAAATGATTAAGAATGCTAGAATGCTAAAATATGAAAACTACAAAATAACGATAATAAAAGTTAGGATCCTTTGTGAAGGAAATGAGGTTCTCTTTTATATAAATCTCTCCTGAATAGACGGTCGAGATTAAAAAGCAAAGAGTGGACATAATTTGATTTGAAGAAGCACAATGTACGTGTAAAAGGTTGATTGGTCGAGAGACTTAGTTGACTGAACTGACTGATCAATCATTTAGGAAACTTCCAAAATCTATTTTCAGTTAACAAGATTGTTTCAAAAATGAGAAATAGACAAGAATGAGTTAACTAAATAAAACAGATTTGTTTCCAATTCGAGAATCAGTTAACTAAAATTGATGACATAATATGCATTTTTAAAGATTTAAATGCATTTTAACTCAACTTTATTAATTTAATTCCTTTTTTGGATTTTATTGACAATTCAACAATTTATTTAATCAATATATCAAAATATGGATGGAATAAATAATTTAAGGTTTATTTTCCAATGTAATGTATTTTTAGGAATTAATTAATTAATCAAGTGTGATGATTAATTAGGACCTAGGGTTCAGGTCGGATCAACTTGAAGTTGATATATTACCTATTTGGTTTAGGACTTAGAATAATCAAGATTAGGGTTTCTTGATAAGAGATTGAGATTAGGGGTTTAGGGTTTAGATGACCATTTTTAGGTCATTACAGAACCAAGAGTTAAATTACCTATATGTGTATGATTTCATGAAGGGAAATTAAATGAAAAACTTTTGTGTGGAAGAAATCATGAAAGCATTGACGGAGAGAGGTTTTTTGGTGCAAAATTATGAAACAATATAAATATAATCTTCCAAATTAGGCTTAAATTATACATAGACCTTCAAGTGGTGCAATTACACTAATTTAGTGGATGTGAAAAATATATAAACCATGAGTTAATTTTTGAATAATGTGGAATATTAAATTTCTAATATGGATAATTAAAACACATTATCATGTCATAAATGAGGGACATTTATGTAGGATTATTGATCAACATAGTGCATATTTATTGAGGTTGTCAATGTAAGATTTTTGTCAAAACTTTTAAATGACCACTCAAGAACCTACATCCATATAACAACCCATATGTGTGTTAGAAATATTGATCTATTGTTGGCATTGTTGTCATTGATGTCAAAACCTTCATACTGATTATCTAGTGGTATTGGTTGCACAATTGTGGTTATTAGTATGTTGTCACTAAAGTATCAATGGTTTCAGTTTTATACTCTACAGGTTCAGTACATAAATTTTTGGTGCTTAGTGACAAGTGTACTTGATTCTATTTAAGGATTACATCTTTTGGTATAATTGTATAATTTTGATGTTTGGAGTTGCTTGTAGTTTTTGTTGGTATCTTGTTGAATTTTATGCTTAAAGAGTTCTTCTACGTGTTCCTGCTTCCTAGACATTCTTGGAGTTCATCAAAAGTTTTGGTAAAGTGATCAATATCTTTGTTCCAGACAAATTTTATTAATTCTCATATATTAGTTAGTATAGAAGTTTTTTATGGAAGACATGGTCCTGGTTGTTGCATTCAAATGGTTCCTGAATTCTCGGTAAATGTAATATGAAGCCTGTGTATCTTGAGAGACCTATATTTAGGTCATGCGGTAATGTGTTGTAAGAATTCCTTATGTATGTTCTAGATTTAGGATCAGTGGTAGCATGTTAAATATAATTTATATATCTTTTGTATTCTAGCTGACATGTTATGTGGCTTGTCTTATATTTGTGGCTACCCTATCGATGCATACATAAATAGGGGATATATTTTTGTATGCAAAAGGAGTGAGTTTATATGTATGGAATAATAGGGTTTATATGTGAGAAAAAGAACTGAAGGTGATATAGTGCAATGTTATTTTGGTATATCCGGCAGTGGTGTGAAAGAAGTTGACTAATACAAAAAGAAATCCTTATAAACTATCTTGCATAAGTTGGTGTATGCTGGTAAAAATTCTATATTAGATCTCCTCTATTAGTGATGTATGAGTTATCAATTGGAATTGTTTCATGCATATTCAGATGCAATTATATTAGTTCACATTTTATCAGAAAACATATTTTGTACTAGTAGTGAGCTAAATTGTATTGGCAGTTAGCCATATTTGTATTTCATTCTAGTTAGCCCAACTGGCAGTGAGCCAACCCACAATGAGTAAAATGATAGTGAGCCCTTGTAAAAATCACCTTAAATAGTGTTCATTTCATGATAATTCACTTCTCAATCAATTTTCCTAGTTTGGGTTTCTACGTAAATTATGGGGTTCTTTGTGTTGATAGTTTTGTGTTTTCATGTTTACATATTTTATATAAGTTTTTAAACTGTTTAAGTGCTTACCGATTCAATAAAAGTTTTAATACATGTTTGAGAATAGTTAATTCACTCCCCTCTTAGTTATTTGGCCTATTCAATAATTGAACTATTAGAGCTTGGTCACTTGTAGATAGAGATTAACCACTTGAGGGAGATCCTAGTTTTTTGAATAGAGGGAAGGAGGATACTATGCTGATGAGGATTAGCATATCATGATGAGTGACATTGAGGGTACTAAATCAAAGAATGAGGAGTTGAAATAAAACTTGAAGGAAGTGAATGCATGTATTAGTAAGTTGATGGATAAGATATATAAGTTTAAAGAAATACATAAGGAATTTAGTTAAAAATTGAAGGAATCAAAAGAAAAGGTGACTGAATTGGAGAAGATTATGAATGATAAAAAAAATCTTGAGGTTTTTATGATAGATGGATTGAAAAATTTAAAGGAAGTTTGGAAGAGGACCGAAGAGAAATTCAAACAAAACTCAGAAGATTGGAAGTGGACTGATGGAGATTTGAAGAAAAAATTTAATCATAGTTTAGACTTGAATGGAAGAAATCTAAAGAGAGTCTAAAGAATATCATCAAGATGAATTCAAAATAAAATAAGAAGCTAGACCAAGAAAATGAGAAGCTAAGATCTGAAGAAAATATTTGAGAGAGTAGTACTATTTTAGATTAGTTATTAGCCCTATAGAATATTCTCAAAGATAAAGAAGGATTAGGATTTACTGGTGAATGTTTAGATCTGAAGGACAAAGGAAAAGAAAAGGTAGTTGAAGCTGAGGAAATATATAAGGAGAATAAAAAGATCAAGAATCATAATACTTCCTCAATAAGGCCTCCGATAAGGCAATCAAATGCTCAAAGGTGCTTATATTTTAATAGTTATCATCAAATTTGCAAGAACTTTGGTCATAAGGGAATTTATTGTAAGATGAGAAAAGCTTAGAAGATTCAATATTTTATTTGTCATAAGATTGGTCATAAAGAAAGTCAATATAGAATTCAGGTTTCTAATTCAGTTAAGGAAAGTGGAGTGAACAATATCTTTCATGGGAATTTCTATGTTTGTCACAACTATGGTCATAAGGTGAACTAATGTAGATCTAGAATTCATTCAGTGAGATCATAATAGAGGAATATTAATTTCTTCAAGTGTGGTTAGATTGGTTATTATGCTTTGGTTATTATGCTAACACATATGGTCTAGTGGTGCTTTGGTAAATGCTGGAAAAGGAATAATGTTTCAATTTCAAGGGAAAAAAATAGACTATTGGTGAAGTGAGCCCTGTGGTACTGGATCCAGGTACTAGTTGTTCTGATAACAATTGATGACATGTAACTGATTGAATGTTTGACTATATTAAGTTGAAGATGATGCAAGACATTAAATTAGTTAATGGTTTGTTTTGTCATTGATGTCAACTTGATATCATCTGTATGATCATGCCAAAGACTTCAGAGAATCAATGGAACAGAGGTTATTCTTTTAGAAATGCATAAAATTCAAGTATTCACCAAGTGACAAACCACACCGATAGAGTGCACACCATCGGTAAAGACAGAGAAAAAGTCACAGTGAAGCCCAATGAGCAGAAGACAGTATTGCCTGATGAAGCAGAATCACAGGATGCCCAACGAGAAAGATCCTATGTTTCCCGATGAGAAAGATCCTATGATGCCTGACGGATGGAGATCCCAAAGCTAACTAAAGGTGCACCGACAGAACTGGCAGTTGTCACTGACGATGAACTACACAATTGACCGACAGAACAAAGAGATCAGAAAATGACAAAATATCTAGCTGGTAGAGCTAAGAGATAGACATAACTAGTTGTTTTATTTGTTTTATTAAACCACCATTAAGTAATTGATTTAAAGATGCTTTATACAGTTGGAAAAAAGATAACTATGAGATAAAATAAGAGTTAAAGCATAAATCATTTTGGCTGGATTATTTTTCACGCCAAAAATCAAGAACCTAGAATTAAGGATTATCATGTCTATTTAAGAGACAAGAATAATTCATTCCCGCAAGCAATCAGATACACGGGGGAGTGAACTAATAGAAGATGTTGAAGAGAAACTGATGAAGGATAAACTTCATGCAGTCCTGATCAATTAAGCTAAGGGAGAGCTAATGAATTCTGCAGACACTAACAAACAAAGAAGCATAGCATCATAGAGCAGAAAGAGTTAAGTACAAAGGAATTGTATTGTTGCATTGATCAGAAAGATATTGTAATTAAATAGATCTGAAAATATGCAATTCAGCTGCATTAGAAATAGGTCATTTTGTTTCAGTTTAACCATTGAAGCATTAAGTCTCTTAACAGAGTAGGACTTAACAGTCTTTTTATATTTGAGGTATATCTTAACAGATTACCAAAAAGGTTGACTCGTGATAGTAGCATTGGTCTTACCTAAAGCCTATTGACAGTCTAAGAAGGAGGCTAATTCAAGGATGGTAGTAAGATTTGCATAAAGCCTATTGACAGTCATGAGACTGATTCAAGGATGGTAGCGTAGATGCCAGATACTTAGTGACAACCTATGTATAAAAATCCTCTAACAAGGCCACACTTAACCATGTGTTTGTAACCTTTAATAGGGTTGGCTCCTAATAGGGCTCACTTCAGAAGAGTGAAAATTTGGGGTACCGATCCCAGTGGTTTTTTCCCTTAACAGGGTTTCCACGTTAAAATCCTTGTGTTATATGTGTATGGTTTATCACTTTATTGTTTTACATTCTACATATGCATTTATGGATTGACTGGTATACTCTACATATTTACTGAGTATCAATAAAAATATTTTACTACTTATCGGTTATCAAGGAGAACCAGGACAGACAAGGTAAACTGACAGATAGTTATTTATTTCAAGTATTTCAAAGGCATACATCTTGTTGGGACTTAATAATTTGAGAAGTATTGATTGGTGGATTAAAGTTTAAATTGGATAAATTTTGAGGCCACTGATTCACCCCCCCTCTCAGTTATTACTAACAATTGGTATCAGAGCTTGTGTGCTTAGAAGGAAGGTTTCAAGACCTAAGTACAGATCACAAGATGAACAGATGAGATGTGCCCAAGTTGAACAAGGACAACTTTGCTTCATGGAAAAGCAGGATAAAGCTTCACTTATCAGGTATTGGAAATGATATTATTCAATACTTAGATACTTAATATGTGTTGCTTATAGGATCATTGACAGTATATCAATTGAGAGTAAAGCATGAACATAACTGCATGGTTATAGAGCTTTTAGCCTCACTCTCTGATGCTGAATTTGAGGATGTCAAAGATTGCAAGAATGCAAAGACAATGTGGGACAAGTTGAAACTTGTACATGGTGGTGATGCTAATGTTCTAAGAGCCAAGGCAGAAAGCCTTAGAGGAAAGTTTGATGATCTCAGAATGAAAGAAGGTGAAAACATCACACAGTACAACACAAGAATAAAGGAAGTTGTCAATGCTATATGAGGTGTTGGAGGTACACTTGAAGAGGAGATAGTGGTAAGTAAAATATTAAGAACCTTATTGCCTTTATATGCTATTAGAGTCTCTTTTATTCAAGAAATGAGAGCAGTAGCAAATAATACAGTCACTCTTGATAGCCTAATTGGTAGAGTGATTTCATTTGAGATGAACAATTTTGATAATAGTGTCTTACCAAGTATAGAGTCTACATTCAAGTCTCCTATGAGGATAAGCAAATCCAGTCAGAGACACTCATCTAGAAGAGACAGTGAAAGTGAAAGTGAAGAAGAAGATCTAGATGAAATTGAAGCACTCATGGCAAGAAGGATGCTAAGAGGCAAAGGTAAATACAAAGGTAAGTTACCACTTGTATGTTTTAATTGTAAAGAGATTGGACACTTTGCTGCAAGATGTCCTAAGAGAAAAGATGACAGAAGTGATAACAGATCTTTTGAGAAGGAATTTGATAGAGGTGATAACAAAGATTACAGAGGTTACCGATGATCAGAAAGGAATGATACTCGAGATTACAAGGATAAAGGAAAGAAGGCTAGCTATCTAGCTGCTTGTAAAGATGAAGATATTGACACTGAACTAGATGATGATGTTGAGATAGTATTTGTAGCTGTGAAGGATGATTCAGATGAAGATGAAAGGTATGAAGAAACTGCACTCATATCTAGGATTAGTAAGAATGATATCTGCATTATAGATAGTGGCTACACTCACCATATGACAGGTGACAAAGAAAATTTTAATACTTTTGAATACTATAGAGGTGGTACAGTAAGAATGGGAAATGATTCACCTTGTCAAATTGAAGGTAAAGGAATAGTAATGCTGAATAACCCGATTAAATGTGAAAATGCTTATTGGGTAAAAGGATTGAATTATAATCTATTGAGTGTTTCTCAGCTGAATAAATAAGGTCACAGCATAGCATTTGAGAATAAGAAGGTAAAGATCTTCAATGAATCAGGAACACTAATTGGTACTGGTGAACAGACCAAAGGTAACTTATTCTATCTAAATGATACTAACCCCACTTGCTTGATGACTAGAAATGAAGACATATGGCTATGGCACAAAAGGTTGTGTCGTGAATTTTGACAACATGATGAAAATAAGCAAGAAAAGAAGTGTAAGAGGCTTACCGACGATGACAAAGCCAAACAACATCATGTGCAAGAATTGTCAAAAAGGTAAAATGACAAAGTCTAGTTTCAAAAGGAAAACCCATACATCTGATGATATTCTAGAATTAGTCCATACTGATTTATGTGGACCTATGAGAACAATGAGCTATTATGGAGATAGATATTTTATTCTCTTTGTTGATGATTACTCTAGAATGATGACAGTCATGTTTTTAAAAGAAAAATCTAAAGCATTTAAGATGTTTAAATGGTATAAGGCTATGGTTGAAAAACAAAGTGGTAAGGATATAAAATGTTTGAGATCAGATAGAGGAGGAGAATTTACATTAGATAAATTCATTAATTTCTATAATGAGCGTGGTATAAAAAGATAGGTTTCTACACCAAGCACACCACAGAAAAATGGGATTGCTGAGAGAAGGAACAGATCAAAAGTTGATTGTGCAAGAACACTGATGATAGAGAAGGACATCACCCAGATCTTTTGGAGGGAAGCTGTTAGCACTACTGTCTACACACTTAACAAAGTACAATTAATAAAGGAGTCAAAGAAGACTCCTTATGAGCTATGGTATGGTAAAACGCCCAATGTAGGTTATTTCAAAATTTTTGGCAATCAATGTTATGTCTTAAAGGACATAGAAATGGAAAGCTAGATGCCAAAAGTGATGAAGGTATTTTTCTAGGGTATTCTACCAAAAGCAAAGCTTTTAAATGTCTAATCAAGGCTTCTAACAAAATAGTTGAAAGTGCAAATGTAAAGATTG
>MU225019.1:2687751-2719574 GCA_018584345.1 Thuja plicata | reverse complement strand
AAAAAGATATTGTAAGTAAATAGATCTGAAAATCTGCAATTCAGTTGCATTAGAAACAGGTCATTTTGTTTCAGTTTAACCATTGAAGCATTAAGTCTCTTAACAGAGCAGGACTTAACAGTCTTTTTATATTTGAGGTATATCCTAACAGATTACCAAAAAGGTTGACTCATGATATTAGCATCGGTCTTACCTAAAGCCTATTGACAGTCTAAGAAGGAGGCTGATTCAAGGATGGTAGTAAGATTTACATAAAGCCTATTGAGAGCCATGAGACTGATTCAAGGATGGTAGCGTAGATGCCAGATACTTAGTGACAACCTATGTATAAAAATCCTCTAACAAGGCCGCACTTAACCGTGTGTGTGTAACCTTTAACAGGGTTGGCTCCTAACAGGGCTCACTTCAGAAGAGTGAAAATTTGGGGTACCGGTCCCAGTGGTTTTTTCCCTTAACAGGGTTTCCACGTTAAAATCCTTGTGTTATATGTGTATGGTTTATCACTTTATTGTTTTACATTCTGCATATGCATTTATGGATTGATTGGTATACTCTGCATATTTACTGAGTATCGGTAAATACAGTTTACTGATTATCAGTTATCAAGGAGAATCAGGATAGACATGGTAAACTGACAGATAGTTATTTATTTCAAGTATTTCAAAGGCATACATCTTGGTGGGACTTAATAATTTGATAAGTATTGATTGGTGGATTAAAGTTTAAATTGGATAAATTTTTGAGGCCACTGATTCACCCCCCCCCCTCTCAGTTATTACTAAGAAACTGAGATAAATACTTTGGCTTAGGGGGAGTATTAAATTTCTACATCAGTCACTTCCCCTACTCTGACGTGATACTGATTGCAACGATCTTATCTCATGTATGATGGATTGAAAAATAATAATTACAGTTATTGATTGATTGATATGCATAGTACAACTGAGTTGCATCAACAATATTTAATTTTTTGTGAGAGAAGAAAATATGAAGGTTCATGTTATAAATGTGAATTTTTGAAAATATTTTTCATTGTTTCAAGGAGAAAAATCAAAAGTTTTGGCAGAGCCTAGGAGAAAGGTTGAAGAAGAATTTATGAAGTATAATTATGGAGTATCAAATTTTTGTTTGTGGTACCGGTGTGGTCATATCAAAAATGTTGAAGAAGGATAAGATTGAAAAATTTGATCATGTAAGAATAAGATAGATGGAGAATGGTTTGTCCACAAAAGAATTGTAGAGTATACTGAATCTTGGTTAGGACATGTGGGGAGAATTCACCTAGTGTGTTGATCAAGAGTTCATTATGTTTTTTCTAAGTCAGTGTCATGATGGAAACTTAGTGTTAGATAAGCCCTATTAGGTAAAAAATAGAGTAGTTGAAGACATTACAAGATTGTGCAACATTAGAATGTACTAGGAAAGAAATTAATTAGTTACAAAGAGGTGAACAAATTGACCACTATTGATCACGATCAACATTCGTTCAAGATAAATACTCTTGTTGATCTAATCATGAGGTATGTTTCCTATGGAATTTCCTATAGAATTTAGTTTCAAAATCATGATGGTGTCACTTCAGATATGGCTGTTTATATTACTCATAAGATATTTAGGGAGAATTTTCAGTTTGATCTATGCAATATTTTGTTAGATAATTTTCTTGAGAATGTCAAGATGAATATAGAGGAAGGCTATGCATTTAGATTTAGTTCATTGTTCATGTTATTAGCACTCTATTTCATGAGATTATTACATGGTAAAGATAATTTGGAGTGGAAGACCAACATCCCCATCATTAAATATATTTACAAATATCGAGGGTATCTAAAGAGTTATGAAAATACTTGTAGAGTGTATTTCACTTTATTGCAAATGAGTATTTGTTCTAGTTTGATTGTTTTGGGTGAAGTGGAAATGTATCATGTTGAGGAGGGTTTGTCCTTTGGTTTGAAGGATTTGGATGTTGTTGTTGGCGGTTTCTTTCTGGAACCTAAGAGAAGAAAAATAAATAAGAAAGGAAAACATATTGTTACCATTTTAGAGAGTGATGAACAAAAGGATGCAATTTCCCTATCATAATATAATTCTATGGATTATGATGTAGTTCAGTCTTGTTTAGAAGATAGTCAGTCTGGGAGAGTTAGTGAATTTTGGTCTAGAACTGATCTCTAGTGAACATGACATAGATAGAATAATTATTGACTAATCATCTAATCAGTAAGAAGATCATTTTTCTAGTGTATCTAGTATGTTTCCAGAGGAGTTGTTCATTATTGTTGAGAGTAGATTGTTAAAGAGTGGAGATGATTGCAGAAAGTTCAGGCATTTGATTGAGAAGAAGTGTATCAATGCAAATTAGAAGTTATCAAGATTTATCGACAAGACAAAAAAATGTTTAAAGGATATTTTGGATATGTACATGTATTGTCTTTGGTAACCTATTGTTGTTGACAATTTCAGAGGAAGAATTGAATGTATTGAAATAGTATTGAATGAGTTGGGAAAGATATATGATTATTTCAAGGACAAAGAAGGAAAATAGAGGATAAAGGTTGGTTAGCTTTAGGATGAGTTATTACAATCGCATAGATAGAGAGAAGACCTGGTAAAGACATTTTCATGGATTTGGTCAAGGTTCAGTTAGAGCATGTATCTAGTATCCTTGCTGATGAAAAGGATTATCAGTAGCAGATTAAGTCTCTGGACTAGATTTCATTTTTTGACATGTTGGTGGAACATGATAGTCTATGTGCTCGAATGAGTGCTTCTATTGCTGAGTGGAAGAAGATGCTTCCAATAATCAAAGGTATAAAAAAAAATTTACTGTGTAGACTATTGTATTTTGTAGAAATTTTTGAGTTGTCATTTTTTTTTGGTCCTTTTGCATTGTGGAAAAAATAGGGAGAGAAAGAAGAGATAAAAAACATTACTGCAATATCTACTCAGGGGGAGTTTCTGGGTTGTTTGGAGTTCTCATTTTTTTGAATTTTTTTTCATTTTTATATCAATACCAAAGGGGAATATTGTTATACATATTGATATATTTCTAGCATTGTTGTCATTGGTATCAAAACCTTCATACTAGCTATCTGCTAGTTGATGAACTAAAACTGATTATATGTTCGAAGTCATTTTGTTGATAGTCAACCGAGATACAGATGTGATGATAAACATTATTAGTTAATGTATTGTCATTGATGTCAACTTCTATGAGTATCAATATGGTAACAGGCATCCATGATGGGTTGAATATCTAGAACAACAAAGTTTATATGGTTTGTAAATGAAGATTTTTTTATACACCGAGAGATAGTGAACACCGAGTAAACATAGTGTATACTAAATAGAGTGATAACCGAGTTAGGAATCGCCAACACAACACTGTATTGACCGAACAGTTAAATCAAACTGAGGTTAGCTAGAATGATGAGTTTTCAATTGATGATTCCAAGGTAAATGATAATATTTTTTATGATGATCAAACGATTATGAAAATTCAAGGAAGATCAGACGATGAAGATCGAAATGTTTTTTTAACACAACTGTCGAGGAAGGTTTAAGCGGCATAACCAAAGATGGAGATTAAGCAGAAAAACCTAAAGGATGGAAATTCAATGAGTTATGATTTCTATATAAGAGACAAGAGATTATTTTGAATTATGATGCTATGATGCACACACGTGAAAATTTTATGCATGACTAATCAAAGTGGTTAAAGATAGAACTGAGCATTTTTTGCAGACATTACCGAGTGATAGAGGAAAGAGAATTAACAGAGAAAAATAGAGTATGAAGAATCAGATGAACTAAAGTGAACAAATTGATCAGAGGTATTATGTACTTAGTATACATCTGAAAATTAGAAAGAAGAGTTGTATTTGAATCAGATCATTACTGTATCAGTTTAACCATTGTTACAGATAAATATCTTAACCGAGTAGGACGTGAAAGTATTTATTATGATATTCTAATGAATGTTGAGTGTTTTCTTATTGAACCCATAATGAGTGATTGTTCAAGAGAGAAATATTAGTTTTAAATCCTCTAACCATGTCATATTTAACAGTGTGCATTGTAACCTTTAACAGTGTTGGCTCTTAGCCGAGTTCACTTCATAAAAGTGAAATATTTTGGGTTACCTGTCCTAGGTGGTTTTTCCTTAGCAGGGTTTCCACACTAAAAATCTATGTGTCAATGTGTATGATTTTTGTGGATTGTTATTTTTCTTTACATGTTACTTTATCTACATTTATCGGTAATCATAGTATTAATTTACTGCTACTCGGTAAACTCTATAAGACTAAAGTTTGAGAATACAGTTTACATTTCACTGAGTTGATTTATATATTTGAAATTATTTTTATATACATCTAGAAGAATTTTGGACTGTAGGATAATTCAGAACCAACTGATTCACCCCCCCTCTAATTTATTCTAACAATTGGTATTAGAGCATTGAGTGATTAGAAGGAAAGTTTTAAAGGACTTAATCTAAAGATGAAGATGTATAAGAGAGACACACCAAAGATGAACAAGGAGAAATTATCAACATGGAAAGTAGAATGAGACTATACCTATTAGGGATTGGACATGACATTGCAATATACCTGGATTCTAAATTCATCCTACCTACTAGACCTTTGACTATTAATTAGATGAAAGAAAAACATAAAAATAACATTATAATGGTAGAAATTGCTTCTTCACTCACTGATGCTAAATTTGAGGATATCAAGACATGTACATCAGCCAAGTAGATGTGGGACAAGCTTACACTAGTTTATGGAGGAGATGCAAATGTATTAAGAGATAAAGCTGAAAGTCTCTGAGGAACATTTGATGACATGAGAATGAAAGAAGGAGAAAACATAACACAGTACAGTAACGGACTCAAGGAGGTTGTAAATGCTATTCAAGGAGCGGGGGGAACTATTTATGAAGACACTATTGCAAGTAATATTATTAGAACATTATTGCCTATTTATTCTATAAGAGTCTCTACAATACATGAAATGAGAGCAACACCTGGAAACAATATTACTCTTGATAGTCTTGTTGGTAGACTGATTATTTGAGTTGAATAATTTTGACAATAGTGTTGTACCTGCTATGTAATATGCATTTATGTCTTCTTTGAAAATTAGTAAATCTGGTAGCAAACACATGATTATAAATAATAGTGATAGTGACAATGATGATAAAGAAATTGATGAAATTAAAGCATTAATGGTTAGAAGATTGCACAAAGGAAAAGGAAGATATAAAGGTCAACTACGTTTGATATGTTTTAATTATAAAGAAATTGGACATTTTGCTGCTCAATGCTCTAACAAAAAGAATGATGAAAGAAATGAAATATCTAATGATAGAAAAGATGACTGAGAATACAAAAGTAACTGACAGTATGACAAAAGAAATAACTGAGATTACAAAGACATAGGAAAGAAGGGTTGTTACATTGCTGAAGATAAAGATAATGATACTAGTTCTGACATTGATGAAGATATTGAGATAGTATTTGTAGCTTTGAAAGAAGATTTAGAAGAAGATGAGAGGTATGTTGAAACAAAACTTATTTCTAAACTTAGCAAGCATGAAATTTGGGTTATTGATAGTGGTTGTACGCATCACATTACTAGAAATAAAGGAAAATTTGAATTTATTGAACATTATGATGGTGGATCTGTTAGAATGGGAAATGATACACCTTTTCAAGTAAAAGGAAAAGGAACTATATTGCTGGACAATCAAATCAAATATGAGAATGCATATTGGATGAATGAGCTTAATTATAATTTGTTGAGAATTTAACAGTTGAATAACACTGGTCACTGAGTTGCATTTTAGAATAGAAAAGCTAGAATTTATGATGAAACTGGAAAATTGATTGATGCTAGTGAAAAATCAAGAGGTAATCTATTCTATCTTAACATTACTGGAGCTACTTGCTTAATGGATAATAATGAAGATGTATGGTTGTGGCATAAAATTATTTTTCATGTAACTTTTGACAACATGGTAAAGATTAATAAGAATAGAAAAGTTAGAGGCTTATCGAGCTTATCTAAACCTGACCATGTAATGTGCAAGAATTGTCAAATGGGAAGAAGGTCAAAATCTAGTTTTAAGAGAAATAATTTCTCATCTAATGATATTTTGGAGTTAGTTCATACAGACCTATGTGGACCAATGAGAACACAAAGTTATTATGGAGACATATACTTTCTTTTATTTGGTGATGACTAATCTAGAATTATGACTGTCATGTTCCTAAAAAAAAAATATGAAGCATTTAAGATGTTCAAATGGTACAAAGCTAAAGTGGAAAAATAAAGTGGTAGAGAACTGAAATGTTTGAGATCTAATAGAGGAGGTGAATTTATTTATGATGAGTTCACTAACTTTTGTAATGAGTATGGAATTAAGAGACATGTTTCTCCACCGAGGACACCAAAACAGAATGGAATTGCTGAAAGGAGAAATAGATCAATTGTGGATTGTGCTAGAACACTGATGATTGAAAATAATGTTGCACAAACATACTGGAGAGAAGCTATTAGTACTATTGTATACACACTAAACTAAGTAAAATTGTAGAAAGATACAAAAAAAACACCTTATGAGCTATGGTATGGTTACATGCCTAATGTGAGTTATTTTAGAATATTTGGAAGTCATTTGTATATTCTAAAAGATGATAGAAATGGTAAATTTGATTCAAAAAGTGATGAAGGAATATTTATTGGATATTCTACTAAAAGTAAAGCTTGTAAATGTGTGAACAAGACTTTTAAAAAGATCATTGAAAGTGGAAATGTGAGAGTTGATGAATTTGTTGAGAAGAATGATGAGGAAAGCATGAAAGAACCTAAAGATTATAGTAGATTTGTCTCCATAGAAGAACCTGACACTTTTCTCGCACAGATGCCTAACTTTATCATAAAATAGGGTAATATTACCGAGCAACATGAAAGACAGATTGAGAATCAGGAAAATATTGCAACTGAAGATCATGATCAAGATCGCAATGAACCTACTGGAGAACACAATTAAGAACAAATAATTGAACCTATACTTGCAAAATATGTGAGAAGACATCATCCACAGAATCATATTATTGGAGATAAAAGAGATGGCATGATGACACGAAGTAAGTTGAAAGACAACACATGTTTGATTTGTGAATTTGAGCCTAAGAATGTTAGAGATGCACTTGAAAATGAAGAATGGATCAATGCAATGAATGAAGAAATTTAGAAGATATAGAAAAAAAACATGGAAATTAGTACCGAGATCGAGTGATAAGAATGTCATTGACACCAAATGAATATTAAAAAATAAATTGAATGAGAATGAAGATGTAACAAGAAATAAAGCAAGATTAGTATGCAAAGGGTATGCACAAGAATAAGGTATTGACTATGGAGAAACTTTTGCACCCGTTGCTAGACTTGAAGGAGTTAGAATATTACTTGCATACTTAGAAATAAAGGATTCAAATTATATCGGATGGATGTTAAATCTACATTTTTGAATGAAATACTGGAAGAAGAGGTATACATTGAACAACCTCAAGGATTTGTTGATCCTAATCAGACACACATGGTATGTAAGTTACACAAAGCTTTATATGGTTTGAAACAAGCACCAAGAGCGTATTAAAGACTATACTCCTAAATTATTAGTATTGGATTTATTAGAACAAGTGATAACAACAATTTGTATTTGAAAGGAGGAGATGATGATAAAACTCTTATAGCTGAAATTTTTTTTGATGATATTATATTTGGAGGAAATGATAACTTATGCACATCATTTGTTGATGAAATGAGGAAAGAATTTGCAATGTCAATGTTTGGAGAGATCATATTTTTTCTTGGCTTGCAAATTTTACAATAGACCAAAGGCATCTACATTACTCAATCAAAATACATCAAGGAAGTATTGAAGACATTTAGAATGGAAGAATCAAAACCAGTTGGAACACCTATGGTGATAGGATGCAAACTAACAAAAGAAAATAAGACATTAGAGGTAAATAAGACATTGTACAGATCTATGATTGGAAAGTTGATGTATGTTGTACACACAAGACCAGACATAGCACACACAGTTGGAATTGTTGCAAATTTTTTTGCTAATCACAAAGAATCACATATGACTGTGGTAAAGAGAATTTTTAGATATTTGAATAATACTGAAGACTATGGATTATGGTACAAGAGAGATGGAAAGTTCAAAATAAAAGTTTACATTGATGTTGATTAGGTTGGGAACATTGATGATAGAAAGAGCACTACTGGTGGAGCATTCTTTATATGAGAAATATTAGTTACTTGGATAAGTAAAAAGAAAGGATGCATATTTCAGTCAACTGCAGAAGCAGAATATGTTGTTGCTGCTACAAATTGTTTGAACATTGCAAGGATAAAACAACTTTTGAAAGGTGTGAATGAAGAGATCACTGAGCTAGTGATAATTTATTATGATAATATTAGAGCAATAAATATTTCAAAGAACCCTCTGATGCATGCAAATAAAAATAATATATCTATCAAATATCACTACTTGAGGGAACAAGTACAAGATAAACAAGTGATACTAGAATATGTACAATCAAAAGGACAACTTGAAGACATATTCACTAAACCCTTACTGAAGGATACATTTGAGTACTTTAGGGGTAGACTAGGGGTTTGTCCCCTGTCTATTAGTCAATAAGCTGACTAGGAGGTTGCATCAACCTACATGTAATCAAAATATCAATCATGTTGATGCAAATTTGAACTGGACTAACAATGACATATAAATACCTTGCAAGGTATTTATTCTACTGAACCAAAAACCATAGACATTTTTGGCTACTGAATAGCTGAATATTTTTCTTTTTGGCAGTGTTGTCAAAGGGAGAAGAGAAAGGGAGAGAAATGACATATCTATCTACAGAGAGATTCAAGAAAATGATCAATGAAATATCTATCCATCAAAGGGAGAAGAGAAAGGGAGAGAAATGACATATCTATCTACAAAAAGATTCAAGAACAGAAGAGTCAAAACTGCAGGGAGAGTCTGTATGCCAAGTTTTTTAGTGCTGACACATTTTATATATTCAAGCTAGGGAGAGGTATAGAATTTTGTAGTTGTAGAATGATAGTTTGGTATTCTATGGCATTTTCATATTAAATATTTCATATTGTTTTTCCATCAATTCGAAAGGGAGAGATTGATGAACTACAACTGATTATATGTTTGAAGTCATTTTGTTGATAGTCAACTGAGTTACAGATGTGATGATAAACATTATTAGTTAATATATTGTCATTGATGTCAACTTATTTTAGTATCATTAAGGTAACAAAAATCTATTATGAATTGAAGATCTAGAACAAACAAAGTTTATGTGGTCAATAAATGAAGAGTTCTGTATAAACCGAGAGATAGTGAACACCGAGTAAACATAGTGTATACCGAGCATAGTGATAACTGAGCTAGGGATCAATGACATAACATGGTATTGACTGAGCAGTTAAATCAAATCAAGGATGACTAGAATGATGAGCTAACAATTGATGATTCCAAGGTAAATGATAAGATTTGTTATGATGATCAACGGTTATGAAAATTCAACAAAGATCAAATGACAAAGATTGAAACATGTTTTTAACGCAACTGCTGAGGAAGGTTTAAGCGAAAAAACAAATGATGGAGATTAAGTGGAAAAATATAAAGGATGGAAATTAAATGAATTATGATGTCTATATAAGAGAAAAGAGATTCATTTTGAATTATAATTCTATGATATACACACATGAAAAGTTTATGCATGACTGATCAAACTGGTTAAAGACAGAACTGAGCATTTTATGTAGAAATTATCGAGTGATAGAGGAAAGAGCATTAATGGAGCATAATAGAGTATGAAGAATCAGATGAACTGAAGTGAAAAAGTTGATCAGAGGTATTATGTACTTCGCATAGATCTATAAATCTACAAACAGAGTTGTATTTGAATCAGATCATTACTGTATCAGTTTAACCATTGTTACAGATAAATCTCTTAACCAAGTAGGACGTAAAAGTCTTTATTATGAAATTCTAATGAATGTTGAGTGTTTTCTTATTGACCCCATAGTGAATGATTGGTCAAGAGAGAAGTGTTAGTCTTAAATCCTCTAACCAGGTCACATTTAATAGTGTGTATTGTAACCTTTAACAGGGTTGGCTCTTAACCGGGCTCACTTCAGAAGAGTGAACTATTTTGCGTTATCAGTTGCAGGTGGTTTTTCCCTTAGCAGGGTTTCCACATTAAAAACCTATGTGTCAATGTGTATGATTGTTGTGGATTGTTATTTTTCTTTACACATTACTTTATCTACATTGATCAGTAATCACAGTATTAATTTACTGCTACTCGGTAAACACTATAGGACTAAAGTTTGAGAATACAGTTTACATTTTACGGAGTTGATTTATATATTTGAAATTGTTTTTATATACATATGGATTAATTTGGGACTATAGGATAATTGAGAACCAACTGATTCAACCCCCCCTTCTCAATTATTCTAACACTAGTATCAGTTGGTTGTTAGCAGTATCAGTTAGATGGTTGTGGTTATTGGTATGTTGTCGATAAAGTATCAATGGTTTTAGTTTTATATAGAACAAGTTCAGTATGTATAGTTTTGGTGTCGGTGACAAGTGTAGTTGATTGTATTTATGGATTACATATTTTTTATACTTTTATACTTTCGATGTTTGGGTTTTCTTGGAATTTTGTTGGTATTCTAGATTGACTATTGTGCTTAAAGAGTTCTTCTAGGTGTTCCTTCCTCCTATCCATTCTTGCAGTTCATTAGAAGTTTTGGTAATGTGATCATATCTTTAGTATTGACAAGTTTTATCAATTCTCATCTATCGATTGGTTTAGAAGTTCTATTATGAAAAACATGGTCTTGATGTTGCATTGCAACAGTTCCAAAATTATCACTAAACATAATATAAAATGTCTGTGTCTTAAGTGTGACCTATATTTAGGTCTTGTGGTAATGTCTTGGAAATATTTTGTATGTATGTCCCAGGTTTAGGATTGGTGGTAGCATGTTAAATATAATTGTAATACATTTTTTTGTTCTGGCCAACATTTGTGGCTACCCTATGGATATATATATATATATATATATATATATATATATATATATATAGAGAGAGAGAGAGAGAGAGAGATCTTTTTGTATGAAAGACGAGTGAGTGTGTATGTGTGGAATAGTATTGTGTGTATGTGAGATAAAGAACTGAAGGTGATATAGTGTGAGAATGTTTTAGTATATCAAGAAGTGGTGTGAAAGAACTTGAGTAATAAAGAAATAAGGTCTTATATACTATGTTGTAGAAGTTGGTGTATGTTGGTAGAATGTCTATATTGGATCTTTATTATCTTGATCTATGATCTATCAATTGGAATTGTTTCATGCATCAATTCACATTTTATCAGTCAACATATTTTGTATTGGTAGTGACTTGAGTTGTATTGGCAGTTAGCCATATTCATATTTTAGGGTAATTAGCTTGACCGATAGTAAGAAAACCGATAGCAAGCCCTTGGAAAAATCACCTTAACCTGTGTCACCTTAATTAGTATTCATTTCATGAGAATCAGCTTCTCCATAGCTTTTCATAGTTTGGGTTTCACATAAATTATGGTATTCTTTGTGTTGATGGTTTTGTGCTTTCATGTTTACATATATTATACATTTTTGAATTGTTTAAGTGTTGATCGATTCAATAAAAGTTTTAATAAGTGTTTGAGAATAGCCGATTCACCCCCCTCTTAGTTATTCAGCCTTTTCAACAATTGGTATCAGAGCTTGGTCCCTTGAAAATAGATCTTAATGAATTGAGGGGCATCCTGGTTGTTTGAACAAAGGGAAGGAGGATACTATGCTGATCAGGATTGGCAGATCATGATGAGTGACATTGAGAGTATCGAATCAGAGAATGAGGAGTTGAAAGAAAACCTAAACAAAGTGAATGCATGTAGTAGTAAGCTAATGGAGAAGATCTAGAAGTTTAAAGAAAGGCATAAGGAATTCAGTCAAGAATTGAAGGAGGGTAAAATTACAAACCTGTGTCACATTTTTATAAAGGAAAAGGCTAACAACACCAAAAGTGTTCAACTTCAATGACATAAAATTGATATTTATGTTTAGAATTTGTAGATGATGTGAACAAATGAAATGTGTAAAACTGGATGAAGTTTATGTCTTTTCTTTTTTATAAGAATTTGTTAGAACTGTTAAAGAAATTAGGGCTTCCATAGGAGAATTTAAAATGTTGCAGAGAGTTTCCTGTCTATTTTTCATGTGAGAGGGTTGTAGAGGGGTGTTTTGGTAATGCTTTTTTCCCTTTTTTTCACCTCTATGGAGTCAAATTAGTTGGATCAATCTTTGTATCTTTGTTGGTTTGTTTTGTGTTTTAAATGCCTCAGGTTATATATCCCACATTGATGGTACGAAGGAAGATTTATTTATTTTTATACCTGAGCCCGCAATAGGTTGTGTTGAAAGGCACGCACCTTTTGGATGACTATTTGTAAAGTGTTGTGGTTAGTGGCGGCCAACTAATCGACAAGGTGGATAATTTTGTGGGCCTGCACTCAGATGAAAAGTTCCACAAGGTGACAGGTGGTAGCAGGGCACAGTGGTACAATCCTAGTCACGACAGGTCTAGTTGGATCATGCAATAGCACATGTGTGACATGTGGTAGGTTTGACAGGTGGCAGGCTAGGTTGGATGGACATATGGCAAGATCCTAGTAAGTAAGGTGGTGCCATGTGGCACAGACAGTAGGATGGTTAGGTGGGACCAAAAAGATGGATCAAGTCAGATGGAAATGGGTGGCAGTGAATGGAAAAGGATTGTGAAAGGCAGATCAAGATCCAATGGTGATTCACTATTGCATGAAGGAAATATGCAAGGAAGATAAGCATTGCATGGTGGTGAAAATCTTGATGTATCCAAGTTGGCAGTAAAGAGTGTCAGGCCTGCACAGGAAAAGAAAGGCAAGTGGTTCCAATGCCCAGTGGGATTTTTGCATGTGGATGTCAATGAGGTATGACATGGAAAGGATAAATTTTCTTTTTACTTGGTGCTCGTGTTATTAAAGGTTCATCAACGAATCTATTTTAAAGTTGGGAAAAGATCTTAATCTCTGTCGTTGATGTGTTTGGTACCAGAGGAGTTAACCGTTGTAATGATATTTTAAAATTTTAAATGTCTCTATGCATTTTATCATGGTGGCATGTTCTCAGACTTGCAAGGGAGTGGATTGAGGTATTCTTGACCCATGTCTATCTTAATGGCACCATTTGTGTGTATGGGGTTGTGTTCTATGGTTCTGAATGCATTTACTGCAGCATGGTTGAGTTATGGATCTCTGCTCGCTTTCTATTTTGGGATGTTTCTACCATACAATGAGTGTTCTACATTGATATGATTGGATCTCTGCTTGTAACTTGGCAAGTGGTTTGTTAGGATAGATCTTTTAGTGATCTTTTATAGAAAGATCAACTTGCAAGATAGGATTGCATTGATTTCTTAGAAGGACAGTTGTTGAGAACCCTCTCCTAGGGTTTCCTCTTATTTAGGGCTTTCTTTTATCTGTTTTAGGGGTTTTAGAATTTTTGACCCAAAGTGTTGGCTCAGAAGTTTGAGTTCAAGGGATAATTAGATTTGTATTAGACTGTAATTAATGATAAGATAGATACTTATTGATATTTTTCAAGTTATTGAATGGTGTAGTTATTCAATCATATTGTTACAGATTTGGATTCATTATACTTAATTCAATTGTTTTAGTTTCAAGTCTCACCTTGGCTTTCATTGTATGAGTTTTATATATTCTAGTCCAATACATAGAGTTATCTGTGATTATGTTCCATTCCATAGTTTGGATCTAGGATCAGATTAAATATACTTTGGGTGAAACATAGATTCATTTGATTTATATGCATAGGGATCTTATAAGCAAGTGTATGATTTAAGATACTTGTGATTATGGCTATGAGTCCTTGCCAATAGGTTGTCTTCAGTTTCAATATTTGGATTGACTTAGTTTCCCAATGGATAAGGCACTGATCAAAACATTTTCTATTCTTTGTTGATACATATCTGATACAGTTTGGCTATATTCTACAAATTGACATCAAAACCATTTTAATTTTTTTTCATATCCTATGGTTGTTGGTTGTATGTCCTACATGGTAATGGAGAGTCAATGAATGCCTGGTTAGTATTTAGCACTTTCTTACCATCATCTGTTATTGTAATCCATAGTATTAAAGAGTTGTATGTTATCTGGATTAGGTGCACCCACCTTGGTTTTGGAGAGCTAGAAGTGTAGAGAGCATTTTTGTCCCTATAGTTGGTCCAATTATCTTTTAGATCTTCCATACTTGGATCTAACCACTCCTAACATTAGTCTCAAGGAATATTGGTGGCTTTAGATAGCATAAACATTTTCAAACACCAAAAAAATGGAGACTTTACTGGGGACTTTAGAAGCAAAAGTGATTGGTGAGTGTAAGTGAGTTGTTTCCTTTCCTTTCTAAGTCAATCTTAGAGTTTGGTTATAGATTCATGGTTTTAAAAGTGATATTACTCATAATTATGAGAGTGAGTCTTTTCTACTTGTTTGTAATTGCAAAGTGTGTGAAAGTCATAGTTCTGAAAATGATACAAGTATTATCTCACTTTTGGTGAGTGGCGACTCTGAGTTCTTTGATTTGCACTAGTGTGCATGATTAAAGAAAGACTATAAAGAAGAGGTGGACTTGAAGTGAAGAGGCAACAGATAATGAGACTCCTATCACTATGAGAATAGTCAAGACAGGAATCATAAAAGATCCTATATTGGGGTGCATTGTGAGCTTGTTGTTTTAAAAGGGTCAGAGTTGGGAAAGAGCTCTCAACTAATTCAAATCTTTTCCTCTACAAGGATGTGGTGACTCTACCAAGTTTCAAAAGGTAATTTTGAGGTGACTTCATATTTGTATCTTGTAGCTTCTACAACACATCCAGGTATTTTACTTTTCAAGGATGTAAATGTTTCCTTATGTAGTGATTCAAGCACTAAGAAAAGGAATAAGGTGTGGATAGAGGTTTGCATGCTTCAAGTTTTAAGTTGCATTTTGCAAAAACATATGGAAGTATTGTACTAGTCAAAATGGGTAAGCTTGAGGAGGAGCTTGCATTATTAGACCAAGGTATCCAAGAGGATTGCATATTGCTGATAAGAGTAAACGTGGGAAGGAGAAGGGAATTGTCAATACCTTTATTTTATGAGAGGTTTTGTGATGCATATGATGAGCTTCAAGGGGGTACTGAGCTTTCAGAGTCTATATTTATTGGTTTTTTTTTGGAACTTTGTTTCCCTAAATCAACCCATTGGAAAGCTTCCTTAAGGGAAGAACATTATGTACATATTCGGGATTGGATAAATAATGTTGTAGATCTTTAAATTGAAGATACACTTGAGGTTGTATCTAGTATTGCTATTATTGAGAATGATATAAGTTATGAAGGAGATGTATCTAGTGTGGATGCCCTCTCTTATAATCATAAAAATGATGCTTCTTAGTATAAGGCAGAAGATTTGTGCAGTCACCAAGAAGAAGATGATTGGATAAGTGAAAATGATGCTAGTGATTGCCTATTAGAGGAAGGTGAAGATGATAACAATGGTTCATTTCATAGTGAACAAATTTCAAAGTTTCTCTCTCGTGAATATCTTAGATATTTAGGGAGGGATAGATCTGAACCATCACACCCAAAACACATTGACTTTGAAAGAGAGTATGAGTCAGTAGGTTCTGATTTTAACATATATGTTTTTGATTCTCCTTGTGCTTCTACATTACTTGGCTGCAACAAGATGGAATTTGATTTATCAGATTGTGAGAACATAAATGCTTTCTTAGATTCAAGGGATGAAGGTATTCCTGATACAATGTTGAGTTTCGATTGGAATAGTTGTGTATATTTTGAATCTTATTCTGATTCTAAATCTTTCATTAGACCATTGAAACATGGTCTTTTAGATCCTCAAGTTACACATGTTTTTAATGAGTGTATTGATGTTTTCCCTCCCACCCACCAGCTAGTTTATGGTTTTTATAATGTTGATACTTTGCAACAGGATTCTTTAGAGAATTCTGATATGGATGTGCAAACCAATGATGTTGTGTAGATTGGTTTCTCTGCAGAGGAGAATAAGGATCATGGTGTTGAGATTTCATGGCCAGATGAGGATGATGTTTCTCAGCCCATATTTTTGTCACATGAGGATACTCAAGAAGATATATGCCAAGATTTGATTGAAGAAGAATCTGCAACATGTCAGAATGGTCCTAATTTGTTTGAGGACAAGATGATGGTTAGTATGCAACCTTGTGAAAAAGGTGAGACTTTGTCAACTCTTGGATTTGTTGGTGTGGATTCTGATTCATTGGAAACAATAATGAATTTAATAGGCATGTTGGAAAAGGAGTGTTCATACAAGGAGTTTACACCAAGGAGAAATGAAATGAAGCCTTGTGACAATTTTGATCAGTCAGCCTGTTTGTTTGCTTCATATGAATTTCCATTTGAGAAATGGTTGAGGGATCATGCATATGATGGTATTGATACTAGTGTGCAAAGTTTTGATGACACTTTTTTAGTTTTATCTCGATCAGTCTCTTGTAATTACTCTGATGAGGGAGAGAGGAGAGATAGTGATATGGAGTCTTCATGTAGTCATGATGAGTTCTCCTCTTATTTAGACTCTAACATCTCTCCCTTTGAAGAAGGTGAGTGTGGCATGGATGTGGGCTGTCACATTAATATGTTTTCTAATGTGTTTTTTGATATGGGTAATGTTTTGGATCAGCCAATCCTCTGTCATAATGAGATATGTATGTGCTTTCTAATCCTTTGTTTGAAGATTGTGATGAGGAACCAGATAGTGTGAATGGCACCAGCTATATGGTAGAATATGAGTGCTTCTCTTTTCAACTAGATGAATTTTCAAGATGTGATTGTAAATAAAAAGATGATAAGCATTGCATTGTTTCTGGTGTCCCTTTACCTGTTGAATACAATATGCATATACCACATCAATTGCATTTTCATGTTTTTCCTAATATCCTTCTAAGCTTCAATGTTGAGTATGATGATACCTTTTTCTGTAGTATTGAGATAATAGGATATTTTTGTAGGTTTGATCAGGCAGATGGAAGAGGAATTTTTTTCTTTCTTCTAGTACAAGGGGTGAAGAATTTTGTTTTTGATAGAGGCAAATGAAATTTGAGATTTTGGTGATGGTGTCATACCATCAAAGATGGTTTGATCCTCTTCAAGTCAGAAAATAAATTACAGAGGTGTTGTTTCTATTGGTAGGAGTAGGTTCTCCTTTCTATTGTTCTTGCTTTCCTTGGTTAGGCTTCTTTAAGGTAGGTGGTTTTCTTATCCCTAAGATTTTGGATCCTTACTATGCCTATAAGAGACATACATCCCCAATCAGAGCCACTGTTAGAACTATTAAAGAAATTAGGGCTTCCATGGAAGAATTTCAAATGTTGCAGAGAGTTTCCTATCTATTTTTTGTGTGAGTGGATTGTAGAGGGGTGTTTTGGTCATGTTTTTTTCCATTCTGGTCGCCTTTATGGAGTCAAATCAGTCAGATAGGTCTTTGTATCTTTTCTCATTTGTTTTGTGTTTTAAACACCTCAAATTATATATCCCACATTAACGGTGCAAAGGAAGCTTTATCTATTTTTATACCTGAGACTGAAATAGGTTAAGTGTCAAAAGGCACACGCCTTTTAGCTAATGGTTTGTAAAGTGTTGTAGTTAGTGGCAGCCAGCTAGCAGACAAGGTGGATACTTTTATGGGCCTACACTTAGATGAGAAGTTCTGTGAGGTGACAAGTGGTAGCAGGGTGTGATGGTGCAATCCTAGTCATGATAGGTCTAGTCAGATTGTGCAATGGTGTGGGTGTGATGTGGCAGGTTTGAGAGGTAGTGGGAAAGGTTGGATGGACATGTGGTAGAGATCCCAATGAGTAAGGTTGTGCCATATGGCACAGTCAGCAAGATGGTTAGGTGGGACTAAAAAGATGGATCAAGTTAGATGGCGGCATGTGGTGATGAATGGAAAAGGTTCGTGAAAGGAAGATCGAGATCCAATGGTGATTCTCTACCACATGAAGAAAAGATGCAAGAAAGATAAGCACTGCAGGGTGGAGAAAAGCTTGACGTGTCCAAGTTGGCAGTAAAGAGTGTGGGGCCTATGTAGGAAAAGAAAGATAGGTGGTTCTAAGGCCTAGTGGGATGTTTCCATGTAGATGTCAACAGAGTTTGACCAGGCAAGGATAACTTTTATTTTTACTTTGTGCCAGCGTTATTAAAGGTTCATCAACGACTCTATTTTAAAGTTGTGAAAAGGTCTTAATCTCGGCCATTGATGTGTTTTGTGCCAGAGGAGTTAGCCGTTGTAATGATATTTTAAAATTTTGAATGTCTCTGCACGTTTTCTCATGGTGGTGTGCTCTCAGACTTGTAGGGGAGTGGCTCAAGGTCTTCTTGGCTAATGTATGTCTTAATGGTGTCATTTGTATGTCTAGGGTTGTGTTCTATGGTTTTGAATTCATTTACTGCAACATGGTTGTGCTATGGATCTCTACTCACTTTCTATTTTGGGATGTTTCTGCCATAGAATGAGTGTTCTACATTGATGTGATTAGATATCTGCTTGTAACTTGGCAAGTGGTTTGTTAGGATAGATATTTTAGTAATCTTTTGGAGAAAGATTAGATTGCAAGATAGGATTACATTGATTTCTTGGAAGGAGACTTGTTGAGAAACCTCTCCAAGGGTTTCTTCCTGTGTGTGAAATTGTGCACCCATTACATGCGACACAACACTTCAATAGATCATTGCGTTAGTGAAAATAGGGTTAGTAAAGCATTTAAATCCACTAAAATTGATCTATTGCTTTCTAACTAGGAGTGTGAAAAATAACATAATAGCCCTCAAATTATGCCCTTTTCAGTGACATATACAACCTAGCATGAAAGATTCAATTAAAACTAAGAAAGATATCCAAAGAAAATGCATTCTATCTCTAGAAATCAAGATTATAACAATGCATAAACATGGAAGATAAAATGCAATATGAATCTATGTTAATCCTAACAGCATAACAATGCTTTTTCAATCTAAAAATAAGGGCCATTTGAGCTCAAAAACTCATTCTATTTATAGAATAAATGAGGAGAGAGAGGGGGGACAAGGGTCATTAATGGATGTGTAAAACTCATTAGTAAGGTGTAAGAGGAATTAATGCCAAAGGCATTTGTGAGGCATGGGCTTGAGGAATATTGATTAATAATGCATTAATGGGAGTATTTAAGAAGCATGGTGATGGGTGTAAGTCCAAGCTTGAGAAAGTGGACTTAGAGGGAGTCAAGCTTGAGAAAGTTGACTTTCTCAAGTGGGTTGAGTTCTTAATCACAAATTTATGAATGTGACATCATTAGGAAGTGGGGTAGGATAGGTTTAAGATTAGGCTTAGGTTTAGTATGGGGGGAATAGGTTGGGATGGGTTTGAATCCAGGGTCAAAGTGGTTGAGATAGGTTAGGCTAGGGTTTAGGGGAATATTAATGAAATGAATTATATTAAATATATTCATTCAAAAATAGAAATATTAATTATTTAAGCTTTTTATTTCTTTAGATAATTAATTAGGACTATAGCCAATTAATTATATTAATTTAGGCTAGAATATAGGTTTTGCAAGTGATTAGATATAATAGGGATTTATTTAATTCCTTTTAAATTAATTACCTTAGCCATGTTTGATTTTGAAATGATTTTATTTAATTGATTGGCTAAGGTGATTAATAAAATTTAGTGATTGAACCACTTAGGAGATTAACTCTGATTTGAATGAATTATGCCAGGTGATCGAAGAGTTGTCTGGACATAACTGGGGGTATAATCATAGTTAGAGAAAATAGGGTCTATAGTCAGAGTAGAACAAATATAGGTGGTTACATTTGTCCCTCTTTGAATTGATGTGCAAGAAGCATATTGATTCAAGGAAATTTTTTGATTTTTGACTTCAGAAAGATTGAGAATTTCAATTATGATCGAACGAAATGCCTGATGAGATCAATCTTGCACTTGATTGAACTAAATTGATAGAATTGAATTTGAGCTTGGTTTTCATCCAAAGGTCAACAAAAGATCTTAAAGACACCAATTCTGAACTCGGTTGTCATTCAAATATTTATAATAATGATTCCAAACTTGGTTGTCATCTAAAAGTCAATATGAAGCTGCTAGGAGCTTAGTAAGAATCTTTTAAAATGAGAGAACACAAGATATATAGCTTATGAGTACCAAATCTTTATATCCAACAGTTCTGACTTAGTCAAGGAAACTGTCATGCCCTTAGTTGTTTAATAATGAAGTCATTTTTAATGTTGTTTTGAGCAAGAATTTGATTGATGATAGTGTGATCATGCCCCCTCGGGAACAAAATCGAAGGAAAGAAATGAAATCCCTCTATTGAAATAATGTATCACTTGCAGGAACGGGAAGGGAAAGAAAGGATAGAGTAGAAGAAGTGAAGAAAGAAGGTGTGTGTAAGAGTAAACACATGAGAACCAAGTTAATTATTTGAAAAATGTGAGTTCGGTTTCGTTCCTGATTGATCAAAGATTTTGGGAATCATGGATATAAATAATATAGATGATGTAATTAACTTGGGATTCGGATGAAAAATATAATTTATTTCAAGCTCAAGGCCCTTTTATGCTATTATTTTTAAAATGAAGCATGCAATCTCTAAATGCATCTATATGGAGACTCTTGGGACTGTCACTGATTTGTAAATATCGTAACATTTTTATCATCATTGGGTGCTTTGTTGGAATGGATACCACCTGATAGTAAAACAATTGATAATACCCACTAATATTATGAAAGTATGAATACTATGTTTATTGGATGCAATTTCAGAAATAGACTTAGGCATCAAGGCATAGAAGCTAGGATGACAAGTTAGCCACCTTCCTTTTACTATATCAGAAACTATGTAAGGTAAGATATTGAACCCGCAATGACCTTGAAAATTCATATCCTTGGGTACATTATGCTTCATATACTTTAGTGAGAATTTGAGTTCAGAAAAAAGACAAGGAAATTGTTTCAACCTCACCGTAGTTTACACATAACAAATATTGAGATATATGCAACTATCCACTCATGTTGGCAGCTCTTACCATAAACATCTAAGTTAGGTGAAATTTATAGGATCATTTGGAATAGTCACCATACACAAAAAAAACCAAGAAAATGTTATGCCCCCTATCCTTGTGACTCTTTGTCTTTGCACAGACGTCATGGAGTAACTCGGAAGATATAACAACTATCAATTGTGAATCAATCAAACAAAACTCATAACTACCTAGATGCCCCTAGTTAAAACATCATCAGTGCATAGAAGAGTTATAATCAAGCCAAGATCAAACTGTGTTTAAGTAGTATTGAGAAATACTATTGATTCATTTTTCAAGTGCAGTAGAGATTCATCAATCAAATGTGGAATGTAAGAAATACGTGTTCCATGTCTATGTAGATGTCCTGGTGTCTGTTCACAATCCAATGTAGGTCTTAGGAACACCGTTCAAGTTAGTGCAATGTTTGTGCCATCCTTGTTTCATGAAAGTGATAGTTTAGGTGCAAGTATCGAGAAGCATTATGTCACAAGAAAAACCATCCTATGATGACCTAGCAAATGCAACCTATCATGTTAGAAAAGATGCCCCCAGTGTGGAATGACTTGCTCCTAATACAAAAATGTAGACAAATCCCAAGCAAGGATAAGATTTCATAAGGAAAAAAATTCAACTCTCAGCATAGGTATAAGCGTGAAGGCCTAGTGTCAGCAATGTATTGATAGATAGAGCATATAATACAAGTGATGCCTAATTGCTAGGTTTTCACCACTTGGAAAAAAATTTCTAACTCTTTTTCCTACCAGGATGCCTATTTTACCAGGTTATCATCAAGGCACTTTTCTCTTACAATTGAAGAGGGTATCCCATATCTACAAATTGGCCCCCATTGTCTATTACAATTGAAGAGGGTATCCCATATCTACAAATAATGTAGTTCAAGATGAACATAGCCACCTATTTTCCAGTGGCTTTGATTAGCGGCATGGCTTTGACCCACTTCATGAAATACTCAGTGGCTGTAATGATGAACTTGTGTACATTTGAAGAATTAGGATATATTTGTCCAACCAAGTCAAAGGTCCATTGCTGAAATGGCCAATGTGTTATGAAAGGTATAAGTTCTTTGGCTAGAGCATGGATGATATTTCCATGTGTTTGGCATTTATGACAAGTTTTTGAAAAGTGAATAGCATCTTTTTCCATTGTAAGCTAGTAATAGCCTACTCTGAGTAGTTTCTTTGCTAGTGAAAAACCATTTGAGTGTGATCCACATACACCTTCGTGGACTTCTTTTAACTCACAGTCTAAATCTTCAAGTTCTAAACATATAAGAAGCGTACCATCGAGACCTTGTCGATATAAGTTATTAGTAATGAGGACATAATGTGATGTTGTCCTAATCAAGGCTCGCTTTTCATTTCTTGATAGATCATTGGGAATGATTTGGTCAGTCAGGTAAGAAATGATATTAGCATATCGAGATTGGTCTGGGTTATTTAAAGCACAAACTACTTGGTATTCTAGGGTATCAAAGGCACAAATTGATGTTCCTCTAGTTGTAACATGGGTGCCAATGTATCCATAGAATTTGTAGCTTTGTTCTCTATTTTGGGTATCTATTGGAATGTGATGAAGACAAAGTACTTCTTTAAGTCATCAACCAGTCACTTGTAGGGCATCAACTTCTCATCTTTCATCTGATAATCTTCGTTGACCTGATTGATAATGAGCTGGGAGTCACAATACACATGTAACTCTATAATCTTCCATTCCATGGCAAGTTTAAGACCATTTACCAATGCTTCATATTCAAAAATGTTATTGGTACATTGAAACATCAATTTGTAGGACTTCAATATTTGGTAGCCTTGAGGAGTTATGAAGAGAACCCCTGTTCTAGAGACTTGTTGTGTGAAGGAACCATCAAAGTACATCTTCCATGGATACTCAGTTAGATGCATAATTGTTTCATCAGGGAACTCAATCCTTAAAGGCTCATCATCTTGGAGTAGTGAATCAGTTAATTGACCTATGAGGACTTGTCCTTTAATAGCCTTCCTGTCTACATACTCAAGGTCAAATTCGCTTAGAATGAGGACCCACTTTGCCAGACATCCTATTAATGTTGTTTTGCTCAAGAGGTACTTCAAAGGATCTATCTTTGAAATGAGCTATACTGTATGTGAGAGCATGTAATGTCTCAATTTTTGTGATGCAAAGACAACTGATAAGCATGATTTATCAATAATGTTGTAATTGAGTTCATAGGAGACTAGTGTTCTACTGATGTAGTAGATTTCTATTTCTTTCTTAGTTTCATCCTATTATGCTAGAAACACTCCAAGTGATGTGCCTTTAGCTGAAAAATATAGGTTTAATGGCTTTCCATGGATGGGTGCCATAAGAATAGGAGGAATAGCTAGGCACTCTTTTAATTCTCTAAAGTTGGCTTCATAATTTTCATCCCATTTGAAGGTGGCCCCTTTGTGTAGCAATTTGGTAAAGGGTTGTGCTCTATCTACAAGTTGTGACATGAACTGCCTGATTGATTGGAGTCTCCCTTCTAATGTCCTCATTTGACTAATGTTGCATGGAGGAGCCATTTCTAGTATAGATTTGAATTTGTCAGGGTCTACCTCAATTCCTTTTGTCGAGACAATAAATCCTAGGAGATTTCTTGATTGGACCCCAAAGGCACACTTTTTTGGATTGAGCCTAAGTTGAAATTTCTCCATACAATCCAATACTTTCTTAAGTCAGCAATATGAGTGCTTCTTTTCTTTGATTTAGCTAAGGTATCATCCACGTAACCCTCCATGTTTTTATGCATCATATCATGGAATATAGTGGTCATTTCTCTTTGATATGTAGCACTGGCATTATTTAACCCAAATGGCATGATGTTCTAGAAAAAGGTTCCCCATGCGCATGTAAATGCAGTCTTCTCTTGATCTTTAGGAGAAATTTTAATCTAATTATAGCTTGAGAACCCATCCATTAATGAATACATTTGGTAGCCTGCGGTGAGGTCTATGATCATATCAATATTAGGTAGTGGGAAGTCATCCTTAGGACATGCCTTGTTTAAGTCACTGAAGTCTATAAAAATCCTAATAGATTTATCAGATTTAAACACGGGGACCACATTGGAGATCCATCATGTGTAAGCGATGACTCTGATGAATCCAGCTTTCAATAATTTCTCCAGCTCCACTTTTACTAGTAATGCAACATGAGGATGCATTTTTCTTAGTTTTGTTTTACAAGTTTAATCCCGGGAGATATAGATAAATGGTGCATTATTAATTCAGGATCCAGCCCAGGCATATCTGTATAAGACCATGAAAAGTTGATCTTTTCTCTTTCAGGAACTCAGTGAACTATGTCTTCTCCTCTTTTGATAAAGATTGTGCTAGGTGAACAATTTGAGGATTTTCAGCTGTGCCCAAGTTAACTGGTTGCGTTGGTTCTATCAGAATTGAAGACCTTTCTTAAAAGTGCTTGAGGAGGATATCAAGAATCTCATCCTTTGGCACCTCTGAGAGGTTTTCACCATCAAATACATCTTTTGTTTTTACTATTTTAGAATCTGACACTGCCACAACATGATTTTCACCATCAGTTCCCTTTTTCTTTTTATTTTTCAGTTTGTTACTAAGAAACTTGATATCCTCCCATGACATGTTCACACTCCTTGCATTAGTGGAAGAAAGGTAAGGTTCACAAGTGTTTAGATAGAAAGCCAAGGTGTAGTCATTGGGAAAGTCAAGGATAGGAGTAGGATCTATAGTATTCCAATCAATTAGGTTTGGGTTTATCAAAGACAAGGAGTCAGACTCTGGGAAGGACAACATCACGTCAAAATCAAGACTATTAACTGACATGACATGTTCAGTTAAGTCAATCTCTTTGATGTTTAGATCAATAAGAGTTAGATTATCATTATCAAAGTTGTTGTTATTTATATGTGGAACCAACTCTAGTGACTCGTCAGTGGAGTATTCTTATTCTTCATCTCTTTGTAGGAGGAGGCTCCTAGCTTGTCATCTTCGAATTTCTTCTAGACCTAAGAGAACACTAGTTTCTTCATCAATGATTTAGGGAAGGAATTCCTCCTCTACTTCAGGAACATCAATCCCCTTAGGAGTGGTGTTAGAAGGTTCTTGGTGTGCCGATGTAGCTATGAACATGTGAATTACATCTATTTCAATGTCCTCCATGGAAACAGATATCTCATCCCACTTGTAATCATGTGAGTCAGTTACTTTGTCATCAAACCTATTTAAGAATTCAGAAATAGTTACCTGGTGTACCCTATTAGCCACTTGTAGATCAAAGTGTGGTAAATCAAGGATATGTGAAACTGTAACCAATTGCCCCCAGTTAGGATGTAAATCTTGTGGTTGAGGTGTGTCTTTAGTAACTGTTGTGACCAATGGTACTGTTGGATCATCTTCTATTATTTCTTCTACCTCTTGAATAGGAGTTTGTCCTAACAGAAGCACGCGAAGATCTTGCGGTACCTCAAAGATTGGTACATAGCGCTCACCTTGATATTTGGGATTATGTATACCAACATGTAATAATCTTTCATAGGACCATGGTTCTAGCTCTATTTCTTCTGTTTCATCACTCCCTTTGTCAGAAACAAGACTATCTCTTGAAGAAGGGTCTTCAAATTTATTATTGAAGCCTATCCCTTTTTTATCTTTGGTACCCCATAATTCCATGTGTACATGTTCAATGACTCCTTTTCCTTTATGTAGGGGTAGATATAGAACTTGACATATAACATTCCTTTCAATCGACCCGACTTTGATGGGTAGAACAATAAGACCTTTATAGGATCTTTCTTCCTCATCATAAGCTTTGATAGTGATTTTTCTTCTAGTGTCAATGGTTTGTTCTGAAAGACCCAGTTTCCTGATTAGATTAAGGGTACAAATATTCAATCCTACGCCTCCATCTATCAATACTTGTCTAACATGAGAGTTATGAATGAGGACTTCAATATGAAGGGTTTGATTATGTGGATGTGTCAATGATTTATCATCTTCCTCTGAAAAAGAAAGGTAATGTGGTGCTGAGATGTGATTAACCATCACTTGGAATTTGTCTATATCAAGGTCCTTTGGTACATTTGCGGCATGTAGGGCTTGTTCAAGAATTTCCCTATGTACTGTGGAGATTTTAAGCAATTCAAAAATGGAAATTTTAGTAGAGGTTCATTGCAATTGATCCACTAGGTTGTACTTGTGTGTGTGATTTTTGTACCTGTTAAGAGACACAACACTTCAATAAATCAATACATTAGTGAAAACAAGGGGTTAGAAAACATAGCAATCACCAAAATCGATCTATTGCTTCCTATCTAGGAGGAGTATGAAAAATGACATAATAGCCCTTAGATTATGCATATTCCAATGACAAATAAAACCTAAGAATGGAAGATTCAAATGAAAAGTAATCTAAATGATTCAAAAGCATGCATTCTAGCTCTAGAAATGAAGAGTATAACAATATGACTAAGAAATAAGCTAGAAAGCACTATGAAAATCCCTAAAACATGAGCAACATGAGATTTCTCCTTCAATTCTCCAAATATGGGCAGCATAAGGATGCTATCAACTCTTCAAAATTAGGAGCATTACAACAATACAATAAAAGAATTCCAAGTTCAGGGCCTCCAAAATCAAGAGTAAAAACAAGGGCCAACACAAAGGTAAGAGAAAGGGCCTTCCACACCAAAAATCAAGGGGAAGGCAAGGGCTTAAAACTCATTCTATTTATAGAAGAAATTAGGAGTGATTTGAGCTATCAAATCATTTGATTTGATTTGATCTTGATTTGATTTTGATCTTGATCTGATCTTGATTTGATTTGATTTTGATTTGATCTTGATTTGATTTGATTTTGATCTTGTTTTGATCTTGATTTGATTTGATTTTGATCTTGATTTGAATTAGAGGGAGTCAAGCTTGAGAAAGTTGACTTTCTCAAGTGGGTTGAGTTCCTAATCATAAAATTAGGAATGTGACAACATTAGGAAGTGGGTTAGGATAGGATTAAGATTAGGATTAGGCTTAGCATGGGGGAATAGGTTGGGATGAATTTGAACCCAGAGTCAAAGTGGTTGAGGTGGGTTAGGTTGGGGTTTTGAGGAATATTAATGAAATGAATTAAACTTACTTAATTTATTCAAAAATAGGAATATCAATTACTTAAGCTTTTAAACGCTTTTTAATAATCAATAGGACTATAGCCAATTTAATTAAATTAATTAGGCTAGGGGATTGGTTCTTTTTGCAAGTGATCAATCAATTTAGGATTTTATTTAATTCCTTTATGATTAAATACTATAGCCATGTTTTGAATTTGGTTTTTTTTTTATTGGTTTGGATTGATTTGAATCATATGGCTATAATAATTAATATAATTTAGTGATAAAAATCACCTAGGACATTAAATTTGATTTTAAAAATGAATTATGACATAATTGGGGGTATGATCACACTTAGGGAAAATAGGGTCTATAGTTGGAACAGACAAAATTTAGGTGGTTACATTTGCCCCTCTTTGAATTGATGTGCAAGCAGCGCATTGATTCAAAGAAATTTTTTAATTTTTGACTTCAGAAAGATTGAGAATTTTGTTCTTGGTTGTCGAATGAAATGATGATGAGATCGGTCTCGCACTTGATTGAACTAAACTGATATAATTTATTTTGAACTTGGTTGTCATCCAAATCTCAATAAAAGATCTTAAAGATACCAATTCTGAACTTGGTTGTCGTCCAAAGATTGATAATACTGATTTCAAACTTGGTTGTCATCCAAAAGTTAGTATGAAGCTGCCAGGAGCGTTAATAAGAATATTTTAAAATGAGGGGGCACAAGATATTCAGCTTATGAGAACCAAAGCTCCCTATCTAACAATTATGACTTTATTCAAGGAAACTATTATGCCCCTAGTTTGTTTGATAATGAAGTCATTTTTGATGCTATTTCGAGCAAAAATTTGATTGATGATAGTGTGATCATGCCCCCTCAGGAACAAAATCGAAGAAAAATAATGAAATCCCTCTATTGAAATAATGTATCACTTGCAGGGGTTGGTAATGTATCAATTACAGGGGTTGGTGAGGTCAAGAAAGAATGGTTTAGAAGAAGTGAAGAAACGGGGGTGTGTTTAAGAGTAAACACACTAGTACCAAGTTAATCACGTTTAAAATGTGAGTTCAATTTCATTCCTGATAGATCAAAGATTTTGGGAACCATTGATATTAGTAATATAGATGATGTAATTAAATTGGATTTAGAAGAAAATAGAAATCATTTTGAGCTCAAATTCCTTATGCTTTTTATTTTTCAAAAATGCATCATGCAAATCCTAGATGCAACTACATGTAGACTCTTAGGACCGTCACTAATATCTAGATATTGTAGCATTTTATCATCATTGGGCACTCTTGCAGAATGGATACCACTTGATAGTAGAACCATCAATAATACCCACTAATATTATGAAAGTATGAATGCTATGTTTTATTGAAATGTCAGATATAGACTTAGGCATCAAGGCACAGAAGCCAAGATAACAAAAATAGTCACCTTCCTTTTAATATACCAGATTCTATGTAATGTAAGCTATTGAACCCGCAATGATATTGAAAATTCATATCCTTGGGTATATTATGATTCGTATACCTTAGTGAGAAGGGAAAAAGACTAGGAAAATGTTTCAACCTCATCGTAGTTTACACATAACAAAGATCAAGATATATGCGGCTATCCACCCATAGTGGTAGCTCTTATCATAAACATCCAAGTTAGGTGAAATTTATAGGATCATTTGGAACAATCACCATACGCAGAAAATTAAGAAAACATTATGCCCGCTATCCTTGTGACTCTTTTTCTTTGCGCAGATGTCATTGAGAAACTAAGAAGACATAATAAATTATCAATTGAGAATCAATCAAATAAAATTTATAATTACCTAGATGCCCCTAGTTGAAAACATCATCAAGACATAAAAGAATCATAATAAAACCATTATCAAACTGTGTGTTTAAGTAGTACTTGTTCATTCTGATGTCAAACACTGTAAAGATTCATCAATCAGAAAAATTGTAATACAAGCAATATGGTGTTCCATGTCTGTGTATTGATAGGATAATCCATTCATGTTTGCAATCCAATATAGCCCTGGAGGAACTCTGTTAATGTAAATATCGTGTCTGGATATTGTGATGTTTGAAAAGACACCCTTTTTTTGAAAAAGTGACATTGTTTTGCATGTATCAAGAAACATTGTGTCCATGAGGAAAACCATCCTAGAGCAACCTAGCAACCGCAACTGACTATGTCAGCAAAGATGCCCCCAGTGCAGAATAACTTATTCCTAAGATGTAAATGCAGACAAATCCCAAGCAAGGATAAGATAGTCATTTAGGAAAATGAAGTCAGCGTACGAGCATAGGCAAAATTACAAAGGCCTAGTATCAGTAGTGCATTGATAAATGGAGCCCAGAACACAAGTGACGCCTAATTGCCAGGTTTTCACCACTTGGCAAGATCTTTTCTTTCTTTTTGCTACCAAGATGCCTGTTTTACCAGGTGCTCATCAAGGCACTTTCCATTTTTTCAATTTTTTTGCTATTTTTTCTTTTTTTGAATATTTTTGTAGTATCAAGGTGCCTATTTGCCAGGTTTTCACCAAGGATACCCTTTTTATAGGACTTTTTCCACTATTTTTGGATTTCTTCAGGATCAATTTTCTGAATGTTTTTGGTATTTTGTAAGGACTTTTTGTTGTACAGGCTCTGCTAGCCAAACATCAAGCATAGAACCGCTTCAAATGTAGAGTATTTACAGGATCTAGAAGAATGTCTCCCTCAGGTGTAGCTAACTGATAAGCTCCATTCCCAAAATTAGCAGTGATAACATAAGGTCCCAGCCAATTAGGTTCAAACTTTCCTTTTTGCTCCTTGTTAGGCTGGTTCTTAGGATTCTCCTTGAGGATGAGATCTCCTACTTCAAATTTGTGTGGTTTGACCTTTTTATTGTAACCTTTGGATATACGTGCTTGATATACCTTGAGGTGATAAAAAACTTATTGTGGGTGTTCATCTAGCAAGTCTAGAGAATTTACCCTATCTATGCGGTACTGTTCGTCGGTAACAAGACCTTGTAAAGATATCCGCAAAGATGGGATTTCAACCTCAATGGGTAGCACTACTTCAATGCCATAGACTAGAGAAAATGGCGTGGCTCCAGTTGGTGTTCTGATGCTTGTTCTGTAGGCCCATAATGCTGAATTTAGTTGTAAATGCCAGTCTCTGCTAGACTTAGTTCCATGTAGGATCTTGAGAATATTCTTGTTAGATGCCTTAGTCTATCCATTACCTTGAGGATAATAAATTAAGGAGCAATTTTGGGTAATGTGAAACTGTGTGCAAAGGTCTTTGATGTCTTGGTTTTAAATTGGCCCCCATTGTCTGTTACAATTGAAGAGGGTATCCCATATCTACAGATAATGTAGTTCAATATGAACATGGCTACATGTTTGCCAGTGTGTAGAAGATTTGTAAAAGATTATCAATTCTCAAGCATGATCTCATTTGTGTTCCCCCAATGTCTAGAAAGATGTAGGGTGTTACAAATGGATTGATAGATCAAAAGTGGATTAGAAAAAGTGGATGAAGTGGGTGAATGTCACCCTCAAAGAGAGTCTCCTCAATATTATCCAAGCTAGGGAAAAATAATATAGCAATGTAGGCTCATACAATGGTGCTAAATGCCAGATAGGATAGTGACCTGATGTCATGAAAGGTATGTAGGATATCATGTAGTCCCCAAGAGAGTGGACCTGTCAAGAGAGTTCTTTAGATTTTTTTTTTCATTTTTTTTTGTTCTTCCTTTTGATAAAGACCAAGGGGTCAAATGATAGGACACCACCATCAAGATAAGGCATGGTGTAGTGAGTTTTGGTTTGGAATAAGAAAGATCATGATAAGGTGCAACGGATAAGAGAAAATGAGTAAGACAATAGATGTCAATATGCAATCTGTTCATGGATAGGCTCAACCTTTTCAAGATCACCAGACGGAAAATGGATGAAAGATATGAGGGATATGATGTTATGGAAGGAACTTGCCCCCAAGTGAAGAGTGCAAGTAGGAGGAATTACGTGTAACGCCTTTTTTATAGGTTTTCATCATGGTACTTATCCAAGGCACCACAAGAAGTGGTTTTCACCATAGGATGAATCTTTTTTTTCTCTTTACTTTTGCTACCAAGGCGCCTGTTTACCAGGTTTTCACCAAGGCACTTTTTTCTTCTTTTTTTCTTTTTTTGTCTTTTCTATTTTTAAGGAGGAACTTATGCATCATTCTCTTTGGATAGTCCTCCTTTGAAGGATATGCTATGATAGGCCAAGAACACTGAAAGTATGCTCAAAGATGTTGATAGGGTGATGAAATGGAGGATAAGGAAGATGGAAGCCAAGATTTTATGCAATGGACTGGATGAGAG